>CM043865.1:30655911-31133411 GCA_023846275.1 Vanilla planifolia | reverse complement strand
AACATAATATAAATAATATAAGTATAGATTACATTCATTATTTCGTAATGTAGGACTAAAAAAAGCTACCTTCTGAAGTGTTTCGTGCTAAAGAAATCCCACAAGAGAGGGGGTGGTGAATTGTGTATTTAAAATTTTATGAATTTTGAAATTAAACTTAAAAACCTTTAAGCAAGAGTAAAGAGAGTTGAACACACAAATTTTTAAGTGGTTTGACTCAAAATCGAGTCTACGTCCACCCCCAACCGGTGTTGGGAAAAATCCACTAAATGCACCGATTACAAGTGAGGTTTTTCGTACGGTTCACCTCAAACCTACTTGGGATTTTTACTACGGCTAATCCTAAATCTACTTGAGTTTTTACCGGGCTCAACTCAAACCCGGGGCTTTAGCACTACTACCGGGATGCCCTTGCCTCAAAACGAAAAGTACAACGATTGGCAAAAAACTTAAGAGAAATAGGAGAAAAGAGGAGGCACACACAATCGACAAATTAGTGGGATAGAAATTGAGAAATAATTGAAAAACCTCTAATTCCAATAGCCTTCTTGCCGCTTTGCTTTTTGAGCTTGGATGCACCGTTTTTGCTTGAGTGCTCGAATTTTGAGATCTGAAATCTTTGGAAAATTTAGCAAAGGTTAAACTGAAAAATAAATCAATTTTTCCTATTTATAGAGCTCAAATTTGAGCTCTAAAAACACCCCAAATGGCTCCAAAAATTAATTAGCCGTTTGGGCAACGGACGGAAAGTAGCCACCGCCCAATCCAGGCCCAAAAATGAACTGCGCAGATTGATTTACGCATTTTACCGTTCGGGCTTAATCCAGAGCGTTGGATCAGGACGCGTAATCGAACGGCACGGATTAAATATCGCGATTACCGTTTACGCGATTTAATCTCATGCGTAGGATCCGGGCACAAAGATGAACGACACAGATTTTACCTTACGAGATGAATCCTGTGCATTGGATCTGGGCGGGCTTGATCTGAGCCATTGGATCCCTCAAAAGCTGAAACTGGGATTTTTAGTCCCACATTGTGTATGCGGAAGTGTTGGAGCGCTATATAAGAAATCCACCATGTTTATATCGCGAGCTTCTTTGGGGTTGGCTCCCCCTTCCTTGACCAGGACTTGATCACCTGGTTCAGGTTGACTTAGCCAGGCACTGTTGATTTGACCGTTGACCAGCGCTAGCCGAGCTCCTCTCGGCGGGTTTTGGGCGGGCTTGGCTCGACCTTCTCAGGTCAACCAAATTTTTATTTTTAAATTAAATTTTTAATTTCTAAAAGACCTGGACGGGCTGTTTTCGCGCCGGGTCGACCCGCCCATTGCTACAGTGCATTTTCCCGAGACTTCAGCTGTTTTAGGGTATTTTTGACGAATTTTTGTGCCAAAAATTTGAATATAAGTGTATAAAGATAATTTTATATTCTTATAGTATTATAAGTTATTTAAATAGCTATGAAAAGAAATTCATGAAAAATAATTCCAAAGCAATATTAAAAAATCAAATACCAATGTCTATACATTTTGTCAAATATGCTTGGCCCAAAAATCAAAATTCAGTATTAAATAACTTTATAATATTTTTAAATATTAATACTACTAGTGTGTCTTATAATCTCAAAGTTTGGACATATCAAATTCAAGAGAAATAAAAAGAAATTCAATTATAAAAAATCTTGTGCATGTCTCACATTTCCTTGAAGTATGCCATGACCTCAAGGCCCTTAGAGACCATTATTTTAGACATCTAAAATACATGACTTGATTTAATTAATTAGTAACAATTTTACTTAAAATCAAGCCCAAATAAAATATACACATTTATGCTTGACTCATCAAACACAAGGGTATAACACCTTCCAAACTTGACTTAATCTGCACTAATCAATCACGTGTTTTCACAATCAAATGGTATGGATCATTTTCATATTTGTGAATAGTTTTTTTAATCTAATCGTTCATATGGAATAGTTGATCAAATGACTTAGTGTCTCTCCGTCTTCGTCAATAGTAACCCGATCATCATCATCTTCCATCTGGCTTTCAAATCTAACATTCGAGATCTTATCTTACTACAATTAGATATAGACCTTTATTGATAATTTTGATCAAATGGTTTCAACTTCATGCACCTAAAACTAGGTGGAAGCTATACTTCATCTTCATCTCGCACCACCTATAACAACTAGCTTTTAGAAAAGCTATTTTTAGCTATTTGGGGAATTATTTTAGGAGATTTGTATTTCAACTATAAATAGAGTTTATTTATCAACAATCAAAATTATTGAATAAAATTGAAAAATATCATAAATATCCAAGTCAAGCTCAAAATTGAAAGCAACAAATTTCTATGTGCTTATGAAAGCTATAGGTTATTTCAATCATTTATTCTTCTACTTTATTCTACAATTTTTTTTGCATTATCCTAGTAACATCTACCATATTAATTAGTTATGTTATTCATTTTTTAAATATTTAAATGTGTAAAAATTTTTTAAGCAAAAATTCTATAAAGCTTTCAACTTTTTTTGTATAGCTATTTTTTATAAATTTTTGTGCCTCATTGAATTACTAATTTGTATTTTGTTTATCCCTACTAGTTTTGATAAAAGAGAGTGATTAGTGAAGCTCAATCTATGATCAGGGGTGGATGTAGACACTGGTTTTGGACAAATCATTAAAAAAATTTGTATTTTTTTTATTATTATGTAATCTTATTTCATTGACAAGTTTCTTAAAAACAAATTTTATTTTATTTCCAAGGATTAACACATCTTGATCTTTATAAAAATCAAGGTTCTTATGCTTTAGTTACGAACCCACAAATGCATTGTTTCAAACACAAAGTAATGTAATACATATATCAATGTCCCAATAAAAAATGGCATACTTTAGTAGACAAGCCCATTAAAGAAGAAATGCCTTATAAAATAATGGTAAAGATTATTATAAAAGAGCTCCATGTACTATTACTTAGTCTTAGAGAGGACATTAGAGAACCATTTGAAGAGAAATTTGTTAAGTCTTATGATGGAGTATGAATGTTGAGGATGATTTGGAAAACATAAGAATTTAATGACTTTAGTTTTAACCTGTGAGTTTTTTTACCAAGAGAGTTAGATAGCTTTTAAATCAAGATCATTCTCCATCAAACCCATAACAAAAGTGATGGGAGTATCCTAGAGTATGAGTTTAGTGTTATTCACAAGAGTTTTAAAGGATTTATCATATATACTAGGGGATATCATTCAAGTGGTTCAATAATAGTTATAGAACAACATATGATCTATTTTGAGCCATATGGTCCAATAGTTATGGGGAGACGTCATTCCATTGTTTAGAGGAGTGGAATCGACCTCAAACAAATTTCATATATTTTTCATTTGCATCCCTTGTTTTCTCCTCAAGCACACTTTCACAAGTACACAAGTTAAGTTCATAATGTCACTTGAAATTCTCCAACCATTTGATGGTTTTGTCATCACTAATATCATACTACCATGAAATTCATTATAGATACCACACTTTCTACTTCTAGCAACATTATAGGTTTCAATAGACATTATTATGCTACTTATTAATAATTCTAAGATTTTATTTTTATAAGAGAGTTCAAATATTTTCCTTTTTTTAGATAGGTTTGAGTATTTCTTTATAAAGGAGCATATGATGCATTTTGAGCTAGAAGATCCAATAGTTTAGAGGAGACATCGTACATAGAGGATTACAACTTACCTTCAAAAAATTTCATGTGCTTTCTCTTTGCACTCCTCTTTGTCTTCTTCTCTAGAAAGCTTTCACATGTTTACATGTCAAATTCATAATATCACTTGAGATTATCTTATCATTTGATGATTCTATCATTGCAAATAACATACTACCATGAAATCTACCATAGGCACGACATCTACTACTAACACCATCATAAGTTTCAACAAATATTATTATGCCAGAGATGTTCACTTCAATTGACAATCCTATGAATCTACTTTTGTATAAGAGTTTAAACAATTTCCTTATGTTGGATAGTTTAAACTTTTTGCTTTATGAAAGCGCATAAGATGCATTCTGAACTAGATGATTTAGTAAGAAAGAAGAGATGTCTATTTCTTAAAGTAATGCAACCTATCTTAAGCAAATGTCATGTATTTTCTCTTTAAGTTCTCCTTGTTTTCTCCTCTTGTATGCTTTTATATTTACAAGTCAAATTCAAAGTGTTACTTAAGATTCTCCAACCATTTGATGATTCTAGTATTTTTTTAATAAACATGCTAACATGAATTCCATAAGAGACACCTCATCTATTACTTTGAACACCATTATAGGTTTCAATAGATATTGCTACAATAGAGTTTCTCACTTCAATTAATAGCTCTTAGATTCTACTTTTGTTAAAGAATTCAAACACTTTGCTTCTATTAGATAGCTTTGAATATTTTCTTATGTTAAATTATTCATTTTTTATCTATTATTTTAGCTTATCTTATATCTAATACTTCTACTACTATTCAAATATTATCAATTACAAATTACCAAAACATAATGGTTCTATAGACTATTAATAAACTACATAATGCTTCAAATGTACTACCACCAATTTGTGAAATCCTTTCATTCTCATAACCACCATGGACTACTAACACATAAACTATTCTTTCAAACTAGCTATCACCCCAACATTGGATTGCCATAAGCGAGATTATTACTTTCATATAAAAGAACATTCTAAATAAAGATGCACCTACTAATTGTCTTATAATAGTTGACATGATTGTTCCTATAGTTTTACCTCTAGTTAGTTTGGCAATCCCAAATGAATCATTTGTCATCAAAATTGGTCAATGTATGTTCCCAATTTTACTTTTCAAATTGTGCCAAAGACAATGACTAGATCAATATCAAATATTCATGGCAACACACTAGATGTGATGTCCTTATACTATAATTTGGGATTATCATTTTGTAATATTGCTAAATTTGATGAAGCTTGTATTTAAAGATTAATTATATGATGAATTCTATGTTATAAATTAAATTGACATAATAATATTACTTTTAAGATTATATCTCAAAAATAAAAAACTTTTATAAAATTATACTGAATGTCAAAGTAAGTATATCATTGAGAAAGTCTTACTAAAAAAGTTTATTGATCCTTGGCTTGAAATTTTTTAAGCTAAGACAAAATCGTTATCAATTAAGGAATATATATATATATATATATATATATATATATATATATATATATATATATAGATATATATATATATATATATATATATATATATATATATATATATATATATATATAATTAGTCTATCAATACTTATACCTTTTGTTTCCTTGTGGCTACCAAAAGAAGCGTGGGATGGTTCTTGGGAATTTTGGAAGGAAGGCAACCCAATAATGGCTCAAGAAGCTTGAGAGAGAAAAATCAAGTTGTTGTCTAACAACTTTGTAGTCAAAAATAGCCAAAATGCCATATGTGAGATGAGAAACAGAAAAAGAAATAACTTGGGGCTAGAAGAAGAGGAAAAGGATAGATAAGAGTAAGAAAGGGAATCAAAAGAGAAGAAAAAGCAAATTCATAAAGCATAAGGTCTACTACTGTAGCTTAGGGTTCTCCTTTAAGGACAAGAAAAGTGCAACAAAGAGGGAAAAAATGGATGAAGGGCCTTGTGTGAGAAATAACTAGAGTTTTCGTGTTCACAAAGAAATAAGGATGAGTAAGATAAGTAGTTAAGGCTTGAATCAAATCTTTTGCATTCATTTTTTCTTTCAATAGCATAAACAACAACATATTAAGTGTAAGGAATGAAAAAACTATATTGTCTCTATCTTTTTAAAGTTTAGGATGAGTTTTATATAGATAATTGAAATTTATTAAGGTCATCGTATAATATGAAGGTACTCGCTGTATAGTATGATAGGCTCAAGAAAACTAAAAAAAGACTTTACCAAGAGAATCGTACAATACAAAAATATTTGTTTTATAATATGATCAACTTAAAGGAAAACATAGGGTGTGATAAGGTACGATGCTTTGAAAAACAATTGTTAAACCTCATTGCACTATACGATATCAACATCAAGGAGTATGATTTACATAAAAAGAAAATGTCCAAGAGAAAGATTGAGTGGCTTGAAAAAAGGTGTTGCATGTTGATCATACAACAAATTTTTATTAATGTGTGGTACGATAATACTATGGAAAAAATTAATAAAAAAATATCTTAAGAAATGTAATAAAAGTATAAAGAGTTATAAAATAACATATTATTAATCAAATGCATCTAATTTTATGATGTAAATATTAAAAGAAAAGAAAATATTGGAATAGAGCATATCCCCAATGGATAAATCTAAAACCACCAACGTAAGTGAAAAAGTTGATTGAAGTAAAAAGGAAAGCATTATTTAAGATGTGGTATGTTTTTTTTATATTTGTAAAATTGACATATTTGTAGGTATCATTAAATTCTTTATTATATAAGATGAAAATATGAAAATATTAACATTAGAAAGAATAAAAAAGAAAAAAATATGAAAATAGGCTAAATAGGTCTTTTGACAATTTATTATCATACATGTTATGAGGTATTAGAAAAGAATGAAAGAGAAATTTTGGTTTCCCAATTGCATTATGTAATAGTGGATAAAAGAAAAAAAATTAAGATCCTAGCACATCATTGTTAATATAATTGACTTTAAGTTTATATTAGAGACCTCTTAATGAAATTGGTAGTATACATGTCATAATTTAGCATCAAAGACCTCTTACACAATGATACACACAACATATTAAGCCATGAGCTAACATTAGAGTCTAGTACACTATGTAGGACATTGATGTAAAGGTATGACATGATATAATATGTCTACGAGTAGAACTCTATTTAATGATAGGTGCCTAAGAAAAAGAGATAAAAAAAAATAAAAATTATGAGATAATAGTATTAAGAGGAAACAAGAACCTCACAAAAAGAAAGATAAAACTATGAAAAGAAAAATAAAAAGAGAGAAAGGCAATAAGTAAACAATAATAAAAAATAAATGAAACAATTAAATATATACATCTATCTATATATATGCATTAATGTAAAAAATAATAATCATACATAAGAATATTAAATGTCAAACTCTATTTTGATTCATCAAGATAGGCTTATGGATATGCATAAAGAGTATGATATGCAAATGATGTTGTGATGTTATTTTATTATATTTATTTTGCATTATTATCTTTATTAATCTCATTTAAATATCATTTATTATTTAGATTTATCTGTTGATATTTTTTTGTTATTTATCTTGCTTATATCATAAGACAAACCACCAACACATAGAGAGAGAGAGAGAGAGAGAGAGAGAACATGATGAAAATAAGGATGAGTAAGTTCCTAGTATGAGATTTTGGATAATTTGTATGTGTACATATTTGGAAGGAATAGAAGAGTTGACTTATAATTGATGGCATTATATTTCATATAATAAACTATTGAAAACAAAAATAGAAATTAGAAGTAGCACTATGATTCTTTATTAAAAGAATGATTTATGGTCTCACATTTTTCATGTAAGTACTCTAATTATTATAAAAATTATAAATAATATATATGAAATATGATATTAGAGATTATGATTTCTTTTCACCCTAAAGAGCATAAAAGTAACTTCACCTTTGATGGGCTCCTTCAACTACTTAATGGAACTAAGTTTATTTATATTTGGGAAAAGTTAATATAATACATATAAATCATACCAAAGTGCCAATCTTAGCATTTCATTAAATTTTTGCCAATGTTATATTTTTTTCTCATTTTGTTATGTCAATGTATTTTTATGTGTATGTAATATGTTTTGTAACCTTATGTCATCTTAAGACATTTCAATTAAGATTACATATTTATTTGTATAAATTAAGTTATTTTTTAAATGTTTATATATTACTTAAATAACGACAACAAACATTATTTTTACATAAGACAATCACTACAACTCAACCAAACCTTTAGGGGTTTGTTCCATAATAAATGATTAGAAAATGAGTCAACTATTCTAAACGATTCCAACAAGTGCTTGGTGCAAAAGATCTGCTTCAAAGCACAATTAACATAAACTACTTCGAGGAATTATGACTACTATACAAGCTGTTCATTTAAACAGTTTAACTACACAAGAGATATTATACTACACCTATCCTCTATCATTCAACACTAAATATAAGCTTATAACATGACTCCTTATAAAGATAACGCATATTGAAGTTTCCTTGATCAATTTGCTTAAAGTAAATCTTTCATACTATTTCACCACTATGTGAAACTTGGAGGCCTATGAAAGCTTTAGTTCACTAGAGTTCAAGAATCGAACTAGTATTCCTTATTGTGGGGCTGAGTTTTCTTATGAAAGATTTGTTGGTTATATTCCTTCATTTAACTCCCAAGGTTCCTTTCTTTCCCACCATGATATAATCATTTAATCGATGCTAGTCACCTACTTCAAAAACCTTTGGCTCTTGTTTCCTTAGTGATTTGAAACCCTAACATTGTAATTTTGTCCTCTAATTTCATCTCAATAACTATGGTTTGGTTTCTTATAGTTTGTATGAAATTTTTAGAAGTCTAAAAAATAGCATAAAATATATTTTTATAAACAACCAAAAATTCTCTATCCTTCGATATGAGCTTGGCACATCTTCAAGTTTTGATTTCTTTGTTATCTCAAGACAAAAACATTAAAGTTTATCACTCTAATATCTTTAATCCTCTTTAAAATAATACAACAAATATGCACAAGCTTTATGGGAGCTAAAACAAGCATATTCTTAAGAGGCATGCCTTACAACTATTAGCTTCATGTCGTAAATAAAAATTAATATGTATAGCTTACAAAGGGACAGGTTTATAAACATTTGTTTCCAAAGACAATACACATTTAGATGAAAAGGCAGTGATTAGTTCTCAATCTATCAAATGAAATGAAGTACATAACAAACTTAAGTCGCCCAAAATTGATGAGGAAGCGATGTGGGATGCTTCAGACAAGCAGAACAGCATTGATGCAGCCATCATTCTCTGGATTGTTGGTTACTTGTGCATACTTTCCTGTAACAACCAAGTGAAGCAAAGCCAGATAAGAACCCAATTTGATACAACAAACAAGTGAAAAAGTGATGAATGCTCTCACCCCACACTACTTTTCCTGCAGGAGTAACCAATCCAAGCTCGCTCACATTCACCTACATTAGTGTCTTTGTCGGTTAATGAGATAACACAACACAGGAGTTGAGATGCAGCTAAAAATGGCTAAATTGTACGCACTTCAATGATGGTTCCTTTGGTCATCACTCCAAGTGAGGTGTACATGGGACCATTAGGGTTTTTCTTGACGCCAATTATCTCGAGATTGAAGGTGCATTTTAGTTCAGGGTGCGTCACATGAGCCTTGGTAAACCGAAGACCAGTGGGCCGGATAAAACGTTCGTACTTCGGGGGCTTTCTCGTGAAACCGGGGCCGACAAAAGTGGCCTTGGTGACCATCCTCTTCCACTGCTTGTCTGCAAGGGGAAAACATAATTTCAAGGAAAAAAACAAACAAGGGTTGTTTAATGGTGTTATATGTAAGGTTATTTAATGTTATTTACATTATTTTTTAATTTAATTTGATGACATATTTTATGAATATTACATATTTATAACTGTCACTCTGAAACAATATCTAGATTTTATCTAAATTTGGTTAACATGTAATGTCGAGCTCTTCTTCAAGGTAACTCAGCATTTTCGCAATGACCAGGGTCTATGGCAATCATTCGGGGATTTGCCCACAAGTTAACTCAGCATTTTTGCGATAAAGTTGGGTCCCTGAAGGTGACATTGAAGAAGGATCAATTCATCAAACACCTTATACACAACCCACAAGCACAGACTTGAGGGGTGAAATCCATCTCTTAGCCAAGCTACGTCATCATTGGGACTGCATTCGAACAGATGCGCCATGAGCAAATTTAGTCGTCCAGGCCCTCCTCCAAGCCCACACCAGCATGGAATGGCGGAGGGTGAAATCCCTCTCTTAGCAAGCCACATCTTCATTGGCCACATCCTAAACATTCAACCATGCAATGCGGTAGCCCAAGCTCCGCCACTACAACAGCTTTAGATAGCCGGTCATTGCTCAGGGAATCAACACGATTCATGGCTGCAATCGTTTGCACAATGCTATTGCCAAAAAACTCAATTATCCATCAAGTGGATGATTTCATTCAATGTTCTGCTATTGTAGATGTGGATTTTCGAAGGAAAAAAAAGCAAAAAAAAGATGGTTGGCACAGAGATCACCGAGCAATCACCGATAAGCAATGAACAGGACAAACATATTGAGAGAGATTATACTAAGATTTATAGTAGAAAACACTCTTAATAAAAATTACAATAACCAGATAAGTAAATGGCTTCCTTAAGAGTTATAGATAACCTCTATGTGAAATAATATCAAACCTTTTTAGAGAATCGTTATGACATGGAGAGCAGAATTCAATACTTCGCTCTTCTAAGAGGTTCTCCTTTTATAAAAACCTTGCCCCCAAGAAGGTTCGCATGATATTGCATAGCTCATGTTGGAATGATAACATGCCTTCCTATGAGCTTCGTATATAATCTTGGTAGGTTCATCATTCCAAAGTAGAGTGATCGTGAGGTGCGCATCTCTACCAAATAGATTCCATGATTGGCTTGAGCAATATTTTCTAATTGAGTTTGCATGACATTGCATAGGTCGTGTTGGAACAATAACATGCCTTCCTATGAGCTTCATATATAATCTTGGTATGTTCACTTCCAAAGTAGAGTGATTGTGAGGTGCACATCCCTACCAACCGAATTCTATGATTAGCTTGAGCCATATGTTCCTAATTGAGTTGTAGGGTGATATGTAGCCTTCCTAGTAACTTTGAATCTAATTCTATTAAGCGAACTCCTTCTAATGACAAAGCAAATATGAAGGGTCATTCCCTACAAGCTAACTTCTTTGATTGTCCTGGACAATTAGTGAGATGTCAAAATCGAATGGCAACAAAACGTCCCAATTCTCAAGGGTCAAATGGGTTTATTACCATGTTGCAAAAAAAATTTGAATAATCATTCTTCCCTCAAAACTACACATTCTTTTATGAAGGCAAAATGCTTAAATATAATAGTTTCCACACACTTGGTGGGTCGATGACTATATATTTCAAAAGAATGCAATCTTCAAACATTTTGACAACCATTGATCTCCTTCCATTATTTAAGCAATCTTCGCCCAAATATTCTTTCATCTCTTTATATTTTCTTCTCTTCATTTCTCTTATATCCCTTTCTTTCCATTGGTACTATGAATTGCAAGGAAACCATACCTGATTCCTTAGAGAAGTTGAGGAAAAAGAGTGCAAATCTGTTATGGGAATTGTTGAAGGGAAGGCAACGTGGTTGTGTCAGTTATGGAATCATCGAGGTGTGTGGCTGAGATCACCACAGCCTCTCCTAAAGCTCTAAAGGAACCAACCACTCCTAAAAGCTATAATGAAAGATTCCACAGAGCAAGATGATCTTTCAATCCCTCTAACCTTGGGAGAATTCCTTGCTTACTGAGAAATGGAAGTGTTGGAGAAACATGATAAGGCTATGCCAATGAACCATACGCATGCAAATAAGCCCTTCATCTTGGAAGAAAGGGCTGGCAAGGACCACACAAAGGCTTCTCTTGAAGGGATTGAGGTGTAGACATCTTCCCATGGAGTACAAGTTCCTGGAGCAGATGTTGAGTAAAAGCATCCTACCAAGTAAAAGGTTTTTGTGTTTCATCAAAGGTGGGGCCATACTTAAAATCCAATGAGAGCTAAAATAAGGTGGAATATCATTTGTACAATGTCTAGAGGAGAATTGGATATCTGACAAATGTGGTTAGTCAATTTAATGTGACGATTGTGACTGTTAACTCCTTGTGAAAACCAGTGAGCAACAACAGCTGTCATATATAGTGTTGAAGAGTGCTATGAAGACCCTTTTGGCTCATCAACTCTCTTGAAGAAGCATTTGAAAAGAGCAAAGTACTTTGAAACAAAAGAATATTGATTTTGGGTAGGAATTGAGGTATAAAATAATCAAGTGGTAAATGTAGGAATCCATTGCTGAAGTCCTCAAAAAGTTCAAGCTAAGAGAGAAGATTTTTCAACAACTATACAACTTTTATCGAGGTCACGTGCAATCTTCATCACTCATATAGGGTCAGAAAACGCATCAATTGATAAATGAACTGGTAACCAGCTTCTAAGAAGAGACTTAGTGTGTATCCTTGCTTAATCATTTGTCTGATTCTTCATAAGTCAACCCAATATTGATCAAATCCAAGAACAAACTAGATAGAAGGTATAAGAACAAATGGTAAAATGGATGAGCTGTTCAGAGTTGCCCAAAATAGATGTTGTCCCCATGTGTCTTTCTCGATATTATTTTATTTTTAGCTTTATTTAGTTAAATGAACTTGAACTATTTCTTCAAAGGTTACTAAATTCAAGCCTGTGTTTTTGTCCTTTTGCTCTATTTTGGCAGTGCGAAGAAATTTGGAATTTGTAGTTGCGATATTGCAGCGTTACCAAAACCATAACTTATTAAGTGCTTCTCTTGAACATTGGATGTTGCTCATGGCAGCTTCAACAGTTGTGATGCTTGATCAAGGATTAGATACCGCTATTGATTGTTGAGATGTGTAGATCCAACTTCTTACTTATTGAGATACAAGGGACCTTGTTGGTTGCTGAAGGTCAGTTTATTGGAGTAGTCTCTCAATTCAAAGTAGGTAGGCGATTCATCATCTTTACCATGATTATGCTCTTGTGCATTTGAGCGTTACATCCTCTTCTCCTTTTTGTTTGCAACTTTTTCCCCATACTTCTCACCACATGATGGATCTCTACCAAAACTTTAAGAATTAAGAGTTAAAGGCTAGTTAAAGTAAGGTAATAGTACATTATGCATGAACCTTATGCATTTAATGTTAGGCTAGATTAAGACCAAGGTGATGGTGGAGGACAGAAGGAATAGATTTTCTAGGCTTAATATGAACTGAGCTCTAAGCCAAATTTGAATTGGGCATTGATGCCAAAGTGATGGAGGATGAGGTGATAAGTGATACTATAAATGATAGCAAGATTTTGCCCAAAATCTGCTTCAAAATTCGATCAAAATCTCCTAAAACGCACCAAGAAACGTAGTTGTCCAACAAAGCTAGAAATTTGATCCTATTCGAGCCAATTAGGTTCATGGTGAACTGGCCAATTCTGCATAGCACTAGACCACGATTTGTAAGCTAAGGGTTCGCTTGACTAAGAACTGTAGTAACAAGCAAAGGGCGGTGGGATTGTAGTGAGGAGACTCAGCAAGAGTAGTGCAGTCAATCACTGGAGGGTTAAAGACAAAGCAGCTGAGGGCTCAATAGTGGGAAACATAGGCAGGTACTGAAGTTTGGATCCAAGTAGTGCATGTGAGTTGTGACAATGGGATGTTCAAGTGACAGTTCAGATTCCGCTGGTAAGGCATGGGAGATGTGTGCCGACTAGAGCAAGCATGATCTAAGGCTTGGAGGACAAAGATAGCAGACTAAGGAGAGCATCAGTGAAAGGTAGCAGGAAGCCCTACAGCATTGATCAAAGAGGAGAATCTAGGTCACCAACGACAACCAAAGGAGATGATGATGAACGTCAGGAGAGGTTGGGGATAAAGGTAGTGGTCAAAGGAGAATAATATGATAGAGACAACGGTGGAATGATGGGTAAATTCAAGAAACAACTCAAATGTTGTGATAAACCCCAAATGGCAATCCGAATGAGAGTAAACTCAGATTGCAACCCAAAGATGTGCACATATTACGAGAAACCTCGATTTTTATAAATGGCAAAACCAGCAAAATTCTTCTGCCTTTTTCACTTAGTTGTAACATATATGCCGATACAAAGAGTAACTGGGAATTAGAGAAAAAATAATAAAAATATCCTTAATAAAACAATATCGAAAACAAGACAATTCATAGAAATAAATAAAAACTACATACAGGCGTTATACATATCCCATTACATTTAAAAAATAAAAATACTAATAAATTAGGAGAACCCATACACGAGCCCATTGTGAAATCTTGTTTACAAACTAGTCCATGATAAGACGTAAAATTGGACCTGTATCTTGAGCTTAGTTAGATGTTAACTTCTTGATACGATCTGCCTTACATTAAACTGCTTCACTATAAAAAATTATACCCTATAGAATAATAATCCAAGTGAATTTTTATCAAATTTAATATCAATTTTTGTAAGTCCTTAATAATCAAGATAATAAGTGGTCTAACTACATAGAAAATTAGGAAAGCCAATTATATATATCTCCCAAGTCATATGATGATTTAGTCACTTAAAAGCACAAGAGCTAGATGCTAAGTATATCTTTTGTTTTTTAAGCCTAAAAATGAAATTAACAATTTTAATACGACACAATAAACATACATTGAAAGATAGCTTCAACATTTTATACAAAATAAAATTAAAATCACTATTAAATTCACATGTAATGCATTTTAATGCCTAAAAAAGAAGCTAAACTTTGGGACAAAAAAATTGTTTGAACAGCACCAACATTGCTATGGATTCAACAATTAAATCTTGAAAACATAAAGACAAATCTAAACTTTCAAAACTATATCTCATGCAATAAAAGGAATGGTATCGACCACTGCCAGGTTTAGAATGGTGTGGCTAAGGGTTCTATAGTGGCAAATGCAAGACAACAACAAATTGACTAGGTTGCAATAACAAGAGATTTTTGGGTGGTGATATCAATTCAACTCATAAAACATCAAGGATGTGTATTAGGTTGGAGCGAGCACGATATCTAATAAGGCAACTGAAGAAAGAAATCCCTATAATACCAATTAGCAAAGTGAATTCAAGTTGTCAACCACAATCGAAGGAGTTGACAAAAAGCGACAGGTGAGGCAAAGGATCACCAATAATGGTCGAAGCAGAAGTAGATGGAGACGACAACAGAATAGCAAGGAAAATCTAAATCGTAACTTGGATAATGGCATAAACTTCTGATTACAAACTAAATAAGAGTTAAGCACGGATCGAAACCAAAGGATATGCATGCATTATGAGAAACTAAGCTTATACATAAACAACAAAGCTAGTAAAGCTCTCCTAACCTTTTTCATTTCACAGTAACATATATATAACCATAAAGTACAATCATAGACTAAAAACAAAGTATTAAAATATTCTTATCTAATGAAATGATGAAAAAATAACATAATATGAAAAAATAAATAAAAAGTCCATACAAACTTCATAAATGACCCATTACAATCTAATAAAAACTAAAAGTACTAATAAACTAAGAGAACCTCTATATAAGCCTACTTTCAATCATAATGTACAAATTAGTCTAAAATAGACAACAAAAGTAAACCTCTTATATTTAGTTCAATACCAACCTCTTAATGCAACTTATTATGTATCAACTAACTAACTCATAAACCTACCAAACATTATATTAAAAAGAATGGTGCACATTTCACAAAAATCCTTTTATATGGGTCTTTATCTCCCTTTCCAAGGCTATATAGATGTACCAAATCACTATAGAGTTGAAACAACCCAACTAAGAAGAAATCTTGTCTCCACCCTCTTTTTTTTTGTTGTAGAAAATGACTTCTCCTATATGTCATCAATCACATAATCTAAGTAAAAAAAACTATGGCCCTCTTTGAATACACAACAAAAAGTCATATGCAAATGTCATCCCCTTTTTCTCACACAAAATCATTAGAACTCACAAAGTTGGCTGCAAAGCCCATTACCATATTGATGATTATGGAAAATTCAATTAGATTTAAGGTAACTGTTCACTTCTTTAAGAGGTTATTATCTATCTTTTATCTTCATAATGATGAAAATAGACAGGAACACAAAAAAAGTAAGGATTAAATATTGTAGACATCGAATGCATTAGCATAGGCTCTTACAATGTTTAGCAAAAATCAAACATTCAAATGATCTTTTGTTTCTATTGAACCTTTGATCAAGAGATCAAAAACCAAAAAAAGAAAAAAGAAAACCCGAATTCGGTCACACTCCCAACTTCAGGCAACAGGTACCGAAAGTGAGCACAACTTCGGGCAACGGGCGCCAAAAGAAATCAGGTGTTGTAGGCAAGTGCTCGACTTTGGGAACCACAAAGCAAGTGTGGGCACATGCACCCACCAGAGGGCGTTGCGCACGTGCCAAACGAACACGCCAAACACACACGCCCTAGTCGAGAACCGTGGGCTGATTTTTGCGCGAACAGTTTTGCCACGAGCACGTGCAGAGCACTTGACCGGGCAGACGAGGTTGGACGCATGTGGGCAACAGGCCAATCGGCTTGAAATTTCAAATGTTAGCTAAATGCAATCTCTTCTTTTCGTAATTTGAATATGTATTAAAATCTTGCATCCAAGTCATATATAAAAAGATAAGAATGTTGAGTAAAAGTAAAACTTTTGAATAAAAGTTTTCTGAGAAGAACTTCTGAGAGGAATTATTCGAAGAACTATTTGAGAGAAATTTTCAGAAAGAGAACTTCATAATTGTTAGAAATCTCTTGAAGAGAATCTTCTTAGAAAAGTTATCATTTTTTGACAAAAAATATTCTCCTCGTTCTCCTTCTTCCTTTGCTCTTAGTCATTACACGCTTTCACTTCTGCTGCAATTATTTTTACAAAAAGTCTGCTGATGATGACTCGAGGCTAGAACACCCTCGCAGACAAATCACCCTTGTTATAATTCATATTTTAGAGAATATTTCAGTGACAATATCATGCCTGACAATGGCAACAACATGATCCTTTGTGCATACAATGTCACTTCACTTAGGAAGGGTTTTGAGTTCATTTGATCTGTCAAAGGAGCATTTAGTCACACATCCCAAATTCCTTTCCTATGCTTGAGTTAGCATGCATTAGCATGTATTATGCTCCTTTATATGGCATAAATTCATTCATGACTTCTATGCAAGTTATGAGCTTAAAATTGTAACAAATATTTTCAAAGTTGAGTGGATGAATTTCCCATTAAAAGGAAGAGCCAAATCCTACTTTGATGGATTCCAATTGGATGTCTGGAAGAGTGGGAGTAAAACTAAAAAAAAGTTAATTTTTTTTTCAAAACTTCAAAAAAATACCAAATCCAAGTAATCTTATGATAAATTCACTCAAATTTTTCTATTTTTTTTAGAATTGCAATAGTTTCAAAAGGTTGAAATGTCACGAGAAAAACAGCAATGGTATGAAGCTATCTCTAGGACCACTATAAAGGTCAATCAAATAAGTTGAGCAATTGAGACCTAGAGGGGATTCTCTCATCTAGTGCTTAGTTTTTAGGGATTTTGAAGCCATTACAATATTGTGATTACTTGTAAACAAGGGCTAGACAATCAAAAGTCTGGTTCCTTCGTGTGTGTGCTCTTATGAAAGAATGCTATTGCATGATTAGAGTTTAAGCTATTTTAAAAACTATTGCATCACATTTGCATTTAATTCACTTGCATGCTTTGATCACATTTTGCCTACATCAAAATAGGATGTTGACTAAATCAAATTGCACAAAATGATTAAGTTGTGATACCCTAAATCACGATAAGCTTCAAGAGTCTTGCATGTTCAACTATTGGGTGTTTGTGCATAGGTGACAATTATGATGTGAATAATAACCATGTTATTTGCAGTTTTTTTTTTGCATCTATTAGTGCCAAGATTTGGACCTATGTAAGTTGCTCAAATTTTGATAATACACTCAATGACCACATTTTCAAATTTTAGATTTTCTCTTATAACATAGAATTTGTTTCAAATAAAGTTTTTCAGATCAGTCTATAGATGTTAAGCAGCATGATTCAACCAACACCTTCCATGTATTGCATTTGTATCCTCAAGATTGGTGGGGATTAGACAAGTAAACGATGTCACAAAAAGGATATGGTGATATGGTTATGAAGTGATAGAGATTTCTTTGTAGAAAAAGAAAGGGGAGATGCCGAAATTGAAGAAGGCAGTGGTAAAATAAGTTGTAACATTCTAAGTGTGATAGTGATCCCTAAAATAATCAAAACATTGATGAGACAATAATTTGTGATGCTGTAAACATGTCAATCATGTCGTCACTGAAGCAATATCAATGGCAGTGCAAGGAAAACGGGACTATGGTAGGGCTGCATTTGACCAATCGATAAAAGAGTCGTCAACAAAGTGGAATTATGCCAAATAGACTATCAGTAATGTAACATTAGCGAGAAAGAGGTGAGAGGATGTCAATGGAGATTAGGCCTGTAAGAGCTGGTGAACAAAGAAGACAAGACTGCTCAGTTGAAGTAAATTTGGAGTACAGATACTAATTATTCTAATAGAGAAGATGGAAAACCCTTACAAACTTTTTCTTTTTATTCTTCTTTCAATTTTATGACAAAAGATAAAACATAAAGAAAAATGAAAAAAAAAAGGAAAACAATTTTCAACACGATGGGAAATGAAAGATGAATATAATGGCAAATGGCACAATCATGACAAACCATGGCAATTAGGATGGCATTGGTGAAGGAGCAACTTTGCATGGAAGGACCTACAAAACAAGCACAATACCAAATATGGGCTCTCATACACTTTTAAACTAAATGACGTCACAATCATCCAAACAACAATTGATACAAGAATGAGCACATGCACACAAATAGGAGTTCAATTGTAATCAACAAGGACAATACCACCAAGCTATCCAACTACTTTCAAGGAGATGACAATATGAACATTGTAATTTCTAAAGAAACAAGAATTTTTCAAACAAAATCCCTTTTTCTGATTGTTTTCCCACTGGCCACAGGTCAGCCTTCTACTAATAACGAATCCCAAGGAGAAAAAGGTGCACAAAAAGAACAACAAAGAGGAAGTTTCTATTTGGGCATTGCAATTTTAATCCAGTAAATAGATCGCAACATTTCTCTTCTTCTCTTTCCAAACTCTCAAGTTGTTGATTGGAAGTTTCAAACAAAAAACTAAAACAAAAAAAGGCAATAACCAAACCATTATAAAATCTAACCCGGTTTCAACTTCAAACCAACAAGTATATCATTCATTCGGTATAGTGGATAAGAATCACACCAATTATGTGTAATAAAAAAAAAACAAAAATCAAGGACATTTATAGTGACTTGTATAACAACAGTCATGTCACTAACAGAGTAAAAATAATTCAAAAAATTCTTTGTTTAATAGGCCTCCATCAACAATTTGCTTACCACTAAATGTGCATCAACTTCTAGAATAGCTGTCAGGAGGCAACTAAACATTTCAAACATGAAAAGAACTTCCAATAAGTGTTTTTATGACAACTAAACATTAACAAACCAAAAAATTTTGGTGAATGTTGACCACATAATTATCATAAGTTAACAATGAACAATCCCAACAAATATCTTCATATTCAACAAAAACAAGCACTTTGCTAGCACAAATATATATATAAATCAACTTAGCAATGAATATCATAACATGCAAACACATGTTTTTTTTTTTTGAAGTTTCAAACTTTAAAAGGAATTCAAAATGACACAAAAAAATAGATTCTCACTTTTTCGCTTGCCAGATCGTAGCACTTTGAACATTTCATCTTCAGCTACAGGTCTTACCTGGGAAGAACAAAGGTAAAAGCTAATAAATTTGACATAACAATAGGAAAAAACAAATTCATCCATCTAACCACATATACAATATTGTGCAACACATAATTACAACATGCCCAAAAGACAGAAAAAAGATGATGCACAACTTTTATATACATGAAGTGATAAAAAGGAAGAAAAATAATTTTAAAAATGCAAACTGGAGCAAACTAACTTTAGGCAAGGGAACTTCCCATTTGCCAGCTTTTTCCTTCCTCTTTTGCTTGATTGTATTGCTAAGAACCTGCACAAAACAAAAGAAAAGTAGAAAATCATTCATTCTACCATAACAAGTAAACAAGTACATCAAATATTTCAGTGATTTTCAGTTACTTTTGCTCTTGTAGTCACATCACGATCCAACAAATAGGCAGGAATAGCCCCATCATGAACCTTATCATCCACCTTTCTCCTAGTTGTTGACTCATCATGCATAAGAAGCCTGAAATATTGCACAAGGATTTCTTTAAAGAAACAGCTACCACACAATCACACAACTGAACTTCAACTTCTTTTTGTTCCTAAGCAAAGTTCACAATGCTTAAAGGAGCAAAATCTTGAAGCCATAATAAACTAAAACAAAGGTACATGTTGCTTATTGGACGCCAGTAACTAATAGCAGCATCAGAAAATAACTCAATGAGAAACTATAAAGCACAAAAAGAATCCATTTCCTATAATCTTCACCAAATGAGCGATGTTATTTCACAAAGTTATAGAAGAAGAACTTCTGTTTTTTCTTGAAATTAGAACTTACGTTTTTTTCATCAGAACCTTCTCTGCATAACGTTTCTTTGCAAACATCTTCCCTTTGATGCCCAATGCCTTTACGCACAAATGAAATGAGAGAGCATAAGAGAAAACTGAAATAAAGATCATCCATAAAACAAATGAAGCGCAAAGATAGAAAAAGGGTAAAGATAAACCTTATGAGCAAATGCAGATCTTTCGTGGACCTCACGGGCCTCCTTCTTCCTTTTCCGCTCAAAATGATCAAGGCGATAGCCATGGCGCTTCCGATGAAGTTCGATGTAATCACCTTGCGGCTGTTACCAAAATAAAATATTATAAATAAAAGTAACTTTGTTTGTGCGTGCATGAGTGGTGGGATGTTTTGGGAGGGGTGCCTAGACTTGGGAAGCAATGCTAGGGATGGATATGAATGCATAATATACAATGGCGATAGATTATGATAAACCATGCACTTTTCTATTACAAAATTTTTTGATGATGAAAACTTTTAAGAATTTGTATCTTGAACCTCCGCTTCAAAGGACAAGATTAACACCACATGAGCAAACACCTTTCATGTCACAAAATACTATTCTTACATTTAAAAACATGAAACCTACAGGTGTAAAAATCAGCAAACAGATGCCTTACACAGCCATACAACCACAGAACATGAATAGTATGATATGCCTACACAGCCATAATAAATAAATAAACTAGTTTTAGTTATACCATAAATAGAGTCGCACTTATCAGCAGTGTTATACTGAGAGAATAAAATTCCATCAATATAAGTATTAACATGAAATTCAAGCTTCAATCACCAAAACATTTATCTTGACGTCAAGTACAATGACATAGATGCAACCCATTAGTAGTCATCATAACAAACGCAGCTTTTGCTGTTGCAAACTTACCACCAACATCAAATTCAATTAAGTTTTAACTCCATTCATGAGCAAATTCTAACAACAAATTGTGAACACACTACAAACATCATAGAATACGAAAATGTGCAAAATAGTCCATGGTTGTGTTAAAAAAAAAACGAGTAAATCTGCAGAGGCATCTGCTAGAAATCAAAGATCTACAGTTGTTTAACAAATGTGTAGGTTTACATTGATGGAGGAGGAAACAATACGCTATCAAGTCGACATGGAGACTCTTTCCATAACGCACTCTTACACTAGTAAAGAACCGCAGGCATCCCCTCCCGTCTTTGAGCAAGAAAGAATTTTTTACAAGGTGCTAAAAAACTACTAAAGCTACCATTTGGAAAGTATTATCTTGGCAAAATAGAGACGTTATATACAAAGAACAACGGATTCATTCTTCATAATACTGACCATTGCTCAATACCCACGGCCTGTCCTCTTCCCTTCAAAACTTGTAGCAGAGACCCTTGATCGACAGAGACGAATAAAGAAGCTGCGACACTGCGAACTTCGGGAGAGGTGCGGCAAGAAGGTTCAGAACAGCTATTTGGCGAATCACTTTATCCAAGCGTCCGCATCAGATTTATTCGAAATAAAGCAACCCTAAATTATTAGAGAGGACTAGTTGAGTGCGTCGTCCATATAATAAAATATTGCATAGCATAATAAAATTTTTATGTTTCTAAAGAATATTATATGATATAAAATTGAAGACCATATAGATAAATCAAGATGAACAACACTTCATTTTAAGACAACAAATGAGTCTAAAACCATAAAAGAAAGAAATAATAGGATATCAATAATTATATAATATAATTAAGTGAGAGAAAAATAAGAGATTAAAAACTATTGCAAAACACAAGTGAGTATCGTATAGTATAACAGAAGTATATAATATAGTATGATTGAATAAAATAAAATAAAATAAAATTGATTTTATTATCAATATGTTCAAAAGATGGTTTAAATTTGTTATATAATATGATATAAGAATAATATAGTACAATCAATAGAGGAATTGTATTATATAAATATAATAAATGAAATTATAAAATATGAAGTAAAGAAAGGGTATAAAAATAATTAGTTGTAAGTGGTCATATAGTACAATGAGTTACATCTTACATATGTGATAATGTAAAAATTAGCATCGTAAATGAAATTGTTTATTTGACGTAAGGGGCTTGACATCTCCTACAAATTCAATAATTAGAGTACAATAATATGAAAAGAAGAATTTAAGATAGATTTAAACAATATTAAGAATCATAAAATACAATAAAGATAATTGTACTTGTATGGTAGTAGAAATTGAATAGCTTTTAACCCAAAATGGCAAACGGCCAAAAAAATGACTTGGGAGCAAGTCTAATCATCGAGAAATCCTTAGAAATGAAAGAATAGAATATGAAAAGATATTATATGAATGGGTAAAATTATTAAAGATATTTAACAAATCAATGATACGAAAACATCAAAAAACAAATATAAATAAGATGTCAATCATGACATAGAGAAGTTTTTAGAAAATTGAGAAGTTTAGCATTTGATTAAGGGCTATAAAAGGGAAAAAAAAAGCAAGGCAAAGTGCATCTAAGAGAGTTGTGTAAAGATTTAAGTTTTGACATGATTGTTACATTAAAAAAAAGATATAAACAAACTTGTTTAATGTGCATATAATTATTTGTTTGGTGCTTATAAGTTAAAGGTCATAAAATGATCTCATTTTTAGCAAATTTTGGAGATACTCATATATAATTGTTATTATCATAGTTGTTGATTGTTGTAATGCTAATTTGTTAGAGTATTGTTAATATTTAAAATTGTTTCAAGTGATAGTTGTTTGATTCCTTGATAAATTGAAATGTTTACATATATATTATGTTTTTCATAATATTTTCATGATGATTTAGCATATTATATTGGTATTTTATTTATAAATTATGTCTTACATGCTATTGTTAATTTATGTACTTATATTCATAAAAAAATAAAAAAAATAACATGATGATTTGTAATTAATAAGCATATGATATAAGAAAAGAAAATATAAAGAGAAAAAATATTAAGAAGCCGATGAAGGGAACAAAATATTAAAGATAAATAAATATTTTGTTGTCCAAAGTAGCAACTATTATTTCGGAGCAATGTATTATAGAAATGAGGCAATGGTTTGAATTATTTATATTGGAATAAAGATTCTTAAATATGCTCAATCATTGATGATGTGATATTTTCCTAAATTAAGTCCTAAAAAGAATAAAATTAAAAGGAATGCAAAATAATAAAATAAAATTATTGCTATAAACATTCATATAAAAATTTATTTTACTATTTATATTCCATTATTATGCTATTTTCTTTATTATAATGTTTTTATTGATCACGTATGTAATTGCTCAATAATATATTTCTTTATACATTATATATGTTTTTGAGTTAGTATTGGTTAACTCATGCATTTTTTAGCATAACACTTTCAGGTCAAAATGAGTTGCAACATTGGACTAAAAGGGTCAATAAGGCTAGATAAGCTAGTTGACTTGGAGAATAATATATGTTTCATTTAGTTTTTTAAGAATGATGCTATTGATGCTTATATGATACAAAATGGACATGTGGTAGTGTTTATTCTGATGATAATTGTAGTTATTTTTCTTTAATCTATAAAAAAATTATGATCCATATATTCTAGTTGTTAAATGTCCTCCGTAGTGGTAATGTATTCCAAATATAAATTGATTTGCAAGTTAATATTTTTCAAATATTTTAGCAAGTTGTTTTTGTTTAGAGAAGAATTTTTATTAGAAAGAGTTTTATTTAAATGCTATTTCATATTTAAGAATTCAAAAAGAGTTGTTTTAAATGGTTTTTTATTCAAAGAGTCTTAAAGTTTCTTCCATTATTGTTTAATAACGATGTTTTATAAAGAAGAAAGAAAATGTTCACTCTTTTCGAATGTTAAGAGAAAGAAAAAAATGACATCTTGTAGCTTTGAAATCTAGTAACGATCAAGAAGAAATTTCGGTTGCCATAACTTATTGAGTTGGTGAAATTTGGGAAACAGTGGGAAATGAGAACAATTTAGAATTAAATGTTCCAAATTGAAAACTAGAAAATAGAGAATTTGGTTATGGAAGAGGTTTTTTAATATTCATTAAAGGATCGAAAAGGATTAAGGGTTGTTGTATAGGAATATGAGAGAATCGTGCATTCAAGTATTTGTAAATTCTCAAAGTTGAAATTTTTCTAATTTGGGCATTTTAGTAAGTGGAACTAAGGGGGGAAGAAAATTTTGTACTTGGTGAAACTCGTGAGAGATCTTACAATAATGCAACTTTAGGAATAATTATAACACTAGACTTCAAGGTGACTACGAACCTTATGGTGTAATTGTTTGGTATTTGATACCTATAAATTCGGAGCTAGATTTGATAAATCTATAAAAAAATAAATAATTTTTTGATAAATCTATAAAAAAAAAAAAAATTTTATGAATGAACATTTTATGCTCTATACAATGAACCAATGTTTCATTACTCACATGTTGAGTATTTACTTCTTTTTATTATGATGTTATATTTTAATGTATAAAATTTATGTTTACATATCAATTAACAAGTGGGATAATAATTTTATAAAATTTTGAAGATGGTTAAATGCTTGAAAAATAATTCTAAAGTGGAAAAGAGAAATATGTAATTGTGAAATAAAAAGATTTAGAAATGGGTTTAAATCATGAGTATGAAAAAGGGCTTAGATTCATGGGGATTTCAAAAGGCAAATAAACATATGAGAGTTGTAAACCGAAGTAGGAAAGGTTTTAAAATGGTACAACTATGATGTAATCAAAGAAGAAAATATTCTCAAAGGAAATAACTCTAATTACAATCTTATGATGTAAATCATAAATTCTATTAAATTAATAAGGGTCAAGAGAATTGTACAAATAAAATAAAGGTGAAAGAATTTTAAAAGAATTCTTAATTGTATAGATATGATTATTTTAATATTGTACTTTTCTATATGTTATGTTTATATTTATGTAATATAAAATTTGATCTCACTTATGACATAACTTATGTAACAACTTACACATATAAATAATTGTCTACTGAGCTTTGTTAGCAATTTAGTCTTTTTTTTTATCTTAATAATTATAAGTGAAAATGATACACTATATAATAATCTATAGAGTATTAGAAGACACGATTGTTAGCTCACTTGGTAATTTTTTTTTAATTTTTACTTAGCAATAATGTATGAGGATTATTTTAAAATTTTATAATGTTGCAAAAACAAGGACACAAGTCCTATTATAGTATTTTTTATTTTTATTCTTGTTGCGATGATTTTGGGATGAACTTGATTTTAAAAAGAATAGGATTTTTCAAAACAAATTACCTTTTCCTCACCCAAAAATAAGTCATTTCCAGATGCTTCTTTTAGAATTCATCCAAAATCAAGTTACCTTTTATGTGACTTGAATTAGATTTTAATTTTAAAAATGTGATTGGATAAAGGAAAAAAATAGTCTGAAAAATTTGGTGATGCCATGTACCAAAGGTTGAAAATTTTTGTACCAAAGGTTGAAAATTTTTGTAATGTTAAGGTCAGGGCTCCACAATATTATAGTATGCAACTTGACTTAAAGTTAGTTGTATTATTCAACATCATCAAATATGTGTTGCTTTCAAATGATATTATCATAAAAAAAATTATATATGATAAGATTTTTTACATTTCAAGTATAATAATGCACATTTTAGTATTATATTATTTTGATTTGTCCACTAAGCTTGTGATGATTGGTATGACCCATGTTTGGTGAAAAAACTTTAGGTGCATTAAGGGCACAATACGAGGAAGAGTATGAATAAATAAAAAAAAAATTATAAATATAACCCTTTTACAACAATGTTAGCATTATAATAACTAAACAATTGCATTGCTATTTTGAGAGTTGTCACTATTTTTTGTTTTTGTATCGAGAGTGCTTATTGACTATTAGTTTTGATTTCGAAATATTATGGTTTACTTTCACTTATAGTTTATGTTTACTCATTTTTGTATCTATCAATTTACAAATTTGGATTTTAGAGAATAGTTGTTTCTTAATTGTTGATCGATTTTAAGAATCATGGACTTTGAATAATAGTGAATATGTTATTTTTATCTATGTAGAATGATGTAAATATTATGTGTGAAATGTTTTGAAATATGAATAAATTATAAATTGATATGTATGTATATAAAAAAAACTAGTTATAGAAGAGACTTAATTCATTTGAAAAGTGAGATGTAAATTAAACTTATTTAAGTGATGATAATATCATAAGTTATGAATTTTAAGAAATGAAATACACACAAAAAATATGAAATGTTCATGTGATACACTAGTTTTGTCATAATCTTTGACTTATAGGCAATTAATAAGGTTTAAGTATGTCACGTTGTAATACCTTTAATTTTCAAATATTATTATATAATTAATTTAGTTTTATAATATGTACTTAATATGTTAAATGTTATTATTTTATCAGTTTTATATTGTGGTTGTGATATGTGATAAATAGAAAATATAAATGATATTTGCAACTTGTATTTCAAAGTTTTATAATAAAAATATTTTTAAATAAAATCTTTTGAGACAAATCTAATGATATTTGTTAATCATCAATCAAAGTCTATTTAAAATGGATATGAAATTTTGAAGTTATACATCATTAATATATAATTAATTAGTTTTATTACAATTAAATAATATATATATATATATATATATATATATATATATATATAATCCAATGAAAAATACATAAACTAAATTGTCCTTTCTCATCACTAGCATCCATGAGCCTAATCCTTCTCATCTTTACATGAAAAGCTTCAAAATCTAGGAGAATTTTTTTATTTGATTAAGGGGAATCCTTCCTCTTCAATTAATTGCTTTCTTGTAACCTTATCATGGGAGATTTCGTTAGCTTAATGGAAACTACAAGCTACAACTAGAAAATCAAATTTTTTGTGTGTGAATAATGACAAATCAATAGTTAAACCTTAATTTTCTAGTATATTAAGTATCATATTGTGTTTAATTAATTGATTTTGGACTTGTCTTAATCTATGTGTGATTACTCATCATGACAACTGAAATTAAGATAAATACACTATGCTGATTTTTGTTAGCATTAAATTGGTATTTCAAAAGATTGTGACAAGAATCAAGAGATTCTAAAGAAATTATATTTTTTTGTGGTTGTGAAAGAAAGAAAGAAATCCATTAAAATTCAAAAATTGAGAACTCCCAATTGTAAGAGTAAAAATGCAAAGGATAAGCCAGGTAAGAAAATAATTGAAATATTAATTATTATTATTATTATTTTAAATTTGAATTTAATTATGTTTAAATGTATAATTTCTTAAGAAATTAAGGGCTCTAAATATAAGCATATTAAGATTGAAATTTAGATTAATTTAATTATGAAATAACTTTGGCATGTTATGCAAAATATAATTGGATATATTATTGTTGTATATGATTAAGTAATTCAATTTAGAATGTATAATCCCAACACATAGATTAGGTAAGTAAATCGATTAACAGTAATGTAAGTATGTTCATTGATATTTCTTAGGCATGTTGCAACAAAGTAATATTTCTTACTTATGATTATGAAATTAAACATGTTCATATATTTAATTTGAATAATAAAGATTTATGTGACTTATTGTTAATAAATAAGTAAGATTTCTTTGATGTGAAATTAAAAAAAAGAGATATGCAAGAAACTAAAAAAATATAATTATTTACACGAATTATAGTATGAGAATGATATATTGAATAAACATGATAAAATAATAAAAAAATATGTATTTTCTTATGATGTTATCTCCTCAATTGGGTTTATACTCAAAATCATACTATATTTTATTACTAATACTTTATATAGGGTGATTAAATATGACTATATACTATACTATTATATGAGATGATAGTAGATGGTGTCATTATTGGCCTCATTGAGGGTTATTACTAACCATCTTCAAACTAATAAGGTGGTTGGGTTTGGGTGTATGACCCATGTTAAAGATGTTTTCACTAACTTATCTTTGAGTTTATAGGGTGGCTAGTTATGATTTATATAACTATGCTAATAAGGATTAATATGATGTTAGCTAATTCATATATCTATTGGCTTCTTATTGATATAACCATGATATGATATATGGGTATAGATAATAATTAATGAGAAATATGACTCAAATTAAGTTAAAAAAATGGAATAAATTAAAAAAAAAGATAAATAGAAGAAAATATAAATTCAATCAAATGATTTATTTATTTATTACTACTTTTCAATTTAATCGAACTATTTTTTCTTACTCATGTCTTTTGTTATTTTGTTTATAACTTTGTTATTTTTTTCTATTTATTGTATTACATTATTTTGCTACTTACAAGTTTTTATTGAGCTTTTTGAGACTCATTTTCTATACTTATTTTATAAGCTAGCAAGGTTCACAATATTAAAATAGAAATTCTAATAGGATTGAAGATTCAAATATATAATATGTGTTAGGGAGATCTATCATGTGATTAGGATGTAAACTATATGATATTATTTGAATTTTGTTGTTATTTGATGTTGATATATGACAGGAGTGCTGTGTGATTTGCATTTTATATACCTTATGAATTGTTATGAATTTTGTGAATTTAGTTTATGTGAATTGAGATTTAAATATGATTTTTAATTTAAAATTTTTATGTGAATGATATTTTATTGCATATGAAAAATGAACAATTTATAGGAAGATATTGTCTATTTGTTTTATGGAATATGAGCAATTTAATTTTATTTTAGATGTAACGAAAAGAAAATTAAGTTAAAATTTATCTCATTTGTTACTCTCTAATTATATATGTTAGGTGTAATATGACATCCATATCATCTCCAAACAGATCATCATCACTAAGAAGGGAAAAATAAAAAAACAAAACACAATTAAGTGGATAAGCAAACCACTCAACTACCTTAAGATAAAGAGAAAGTACGAGCCACACGAATCCCCATAAGAGAAGAAGAAGAATAAATGATCATCTAAGAGTAAAGAGTGAGAGAGCCCCTTGAAGAGGGAGGGTCATGAATTACTTGGAGTCCCTTGAGGTAGAGAAGAAGCCACACTTCTAAAAGAGCAAATGCTTTCCAAGATAATGTTAGATGAGTATTATTTCAACATGTGTTGCCTAAGTATAAACGTTTTCAAGAAATGATAATTGTGTATGAAGTTTTCAAACTATTTGTCTTTAATACTAACAAAATCATGCCATCTAAAATGTATATGAAGTTCAAAATTTAAAGAAAAAATCATTTATTTTCTTTATTTCAATAGTTTGCTTATCTATTACTAAAATATTATATTATCTAAAAAAACTTTTATACTTAATACAATAATTCTTGATTCCTTAACAAATATTTGAATGCTCTTTCTTAGGTTTATAACATCATTCATTTGAGTTACTTATACATTCATATAACATATGAAATATTAAATCAAATATTTTTTGTAAAATATATATATCAAGACCCCAATTAATGATATGCTTAATAATATAAATAAATCAAAGATTATGCATAATTAAATTGATGGGTGATGACAAAACTCTAGATAGAGACCTAACGTTGAGATAAAAATTCGAACTTAATTTTTTGATCATATATACTAAATAAATTGTTAATATAAATAAGTGATTTAATTATAAAATTATATATAAATCATCAAATCCAAAACAAATATTATATTAAGACTATATAGATCTATATATACACATAGAATAGAAACATATCACATGATAAATATTAATTATTATACCAACTAATAAAATAGTATCTTTATTTATAGTATATAAATCCTTCTTTTTTAATACAATGGATATATCATCTGTGATATAAATACTAATAAAATTTTAAAAAACTCAGTAATTAAACTAATAAGATAACAAATAAAAACATGATATATTTAAATAAAATAATTCTAAAATAAATAATATAATAATCCATAATAAATGAAATAGTAGCATAAAATAAAAATAAATAAAGAAATCAATAACCATCACTGACGTGCAAGTCATTTTATTATTTTTTATTTATTTTATTTTTAATATATTTAGATATATCTCAAATTTTATCCCATTTAAAAGTTATCTTCTAAAGTTAATATTAGTAATATTAATCTTATAAAAGAGTATCCTCGTTCTGATATATTGTTCTTATTTTGTATCATGTATTTTAATATTGTGTAAATATAAATAAGCTATTTTTTTCTTGTATCATATATATGGGACAATCTTACCCAATTATATGAAATCATATCACTGATAATGGGGCAATTTTACTATGAAGACAATGCCATAAGCAATGAGTTATTCAATGTATATGTTCAAATCACATCATAACTAGTGAACAAATATTTTTTATAGTTTTCAATCCAATTTATGTCATTTTCATGTCACAAGTTTAGTACTACCATTGTAACCAATAATAATAAACAAGTAATGGATTGAAGTATAATGTCATAATAATCAAATAAATATATCAAATATTATAATAATTTATTATATCATCATTTAACAAAAGAATAATATGAAAAAAATATAGATAAAGTAATAATTAATTTTTAGTATATTTGTATTATAGTTATCAAGTTTATCAACTTGAATATGAGAGTAGTATATTCTTTTTCATTATTTGATTTTTTTTTTCTTTCTTATAATATAATGCATTTGTAATGATCAACATATATCATATATTTATGACACATTTAGTAAGTAATTGAAATCTTATTAATTTTTTTTATAAATTTTTATGTTATTATCTAAGATCATACTTATATAATTCCATAATTACATTATATGACCCCCAAAAAAAGAATTATAAGCAATATGGTAGACATATAATTTATATCACTTATGATCGTACATTATCATCATTATAATCATTTTTATGATCCTACTTTGCTTTAAAATAGTTTTTATTACTCATTTATTACAATAATGTGATCCAAAACATCATATCGTATAATTCCCATGCACTAATACAATATATTTATTGTATAGTACAATTAATTTACTGTTTCTCTCTTCACATAGTATGATCTTCTTCGATCATATCATATATTTCCATTATTAAAAGTCATCGTACATTACAATGTTATTTATCATATAAGTTCAATCATAATCTTTTACCTCTCTAGATTTAACTGGTTTATCCATAATTTTGGCTAATTGTGTGATATAATTTTTTATTAATAATTAATAAGATATACATATTTTTTTATTCGGTCATAATCATATGACATTTTAAGATCAGCATCGGTCCTTAAATGGATTAATGGTTGGTCCAACTCAGTGTTGAAGGTCCTCCACCTCCAATTATTTTTCATGGCAGAACGAGTACAGTAGATATTTCTTCGATAATTCTCCAAAAGACTGAATTGATGACGTTTCCAGCAAAGAGACGCGGAATGGAGTCCTTCCGACTGATTGGAAAATGAAAGCCGAATTGGAGAGCGTGATGGCTGTTCGTCGTCCCTGCTAAATTTTAGGACTTGTACCCAGCGCCGGCCCACTCTTGATGGAGATGGTCTCCGAGGCAACGGTAACGCCGGCGGCTTTGTTGCCTCCTCAGCCACCAGGGCGCCTTCGGTCTCAGCCGTCGGATAATGATCGGAGCAGCAGCGATCTTCGGGCATTGGACTGCAACCTCGCCTCCCTTTGCGATCACATTCAGATGGAGGGCTTCAACTCCGGCACTTTCTCTGACATCGTGGTCCAGGTCATGGGTTCCACCTACGGCCTCCATCGTCTCATCCTCTCCCGAAGCCCCTACTTCAGGTTTTTTTTGTTTTCCCAAATTTATGGTGCATTTCGATCGGCCATGTGCATGAAAAAGATGAACTTGCTGGTTTTTGAAATTCTCCTAATCAGCAATGACCACACTTTTTTTTTCTTCCATTGGGCACCTATTTCCTTCTTTCCGTTATCTCTCTTCGCTCTCTTTATCCACCCTCTCTCTCTCTCTACCCTCACCCCCTTTCACTCGCTTCCTTGATTTCTCTATTATTGTGCACTTTATATCGGTATGCTTCTTCGTAGCCATTACCAGTCTCTCCTGCTCTCTTTCTCTGGGACACACCTACAATCGTTCTCTCGTGGACATATACACTTGCGTGCTTACACAGTGATTTTCCCCTTTTTTATAACTGAAGGATGCCTTCCTTTACCTATATCTTTGTAAGCACCTTCAGCAGTGCTAATCTGCAACCTTATTTCATTTCTTTGTTGGTTGCACCATTTGTCATACTTGGAAATGCATTGAATTTGCAATGCTTGGGTTCATTTGTTTGAATTTCTGTGGCAGGAACATGCTTCATGGTCCCTGGAAAGAGGCGGCTGCTCCAACTTTGGTGTTGCAGATAGATGACCCAAATGTGGATTCGGAAGCAATTGCTATTGCTTTGGCATATTTATATGGGCACCACCCAAAGCTTAATGATAATGCATTTCGAGTTCTTGCTGTTGCTTCTTTTCTTGACCTTCAGGTCAGTCTAGCATCCTTTTTTCAGAATTATTCTATTCTTCTTTCATTTTGTCTAGATTTTGTTCGCATGATGTCTTCACTTACAGGATTTGTGTGCAATCTGCACCGATTTCATCATTTCTGAGCTTTGGACCTCGAACTTTTTGGCATACCAGGTGAGATCCAGCCCTTGGACACAGTCAACTGTAATGCTGTTGCAGGAAACTTCCCCTCCTAAATTGCATAAAAACTCTCCTGGACCAGGTATTTGCAGAGAGCCAAGATTATGGCATACATGGAGAGCGTGTGAGAAATGCATGTTGGGGGTACCTTTGCCAGAGTGGGACTATGGAATTGAGAGAAGTAAGAAATGGTCATTTGTTACTGTAGTTTTTTCAACTTCGATGGAGTTTGGATATATCTGGTTGGTTGGTCCTATAAATTGCTACATATTTGTTTGGCTGGTCCTATACATTGCTACATATTTTTCTACAACAATTATATGGCAAGACACTTCTTTCCCTTACAATTTGATTATCTTTGTAGTTTGATGCTCAATTTATTTTGCTTAATCACTTTGGCCTCTTTATTTTGATGGAACATTCTACAAGGTTTCTTATGAGTTATTGCAAAAATGCCTAACTTAACCATGAACATTAAGGCTTAGATTATGGAGCCAAGGCTTGGATGGTTCACAATATTTCACCTAAAAATTTATGTTCAATATAAATCAATTATCAAGAATTATTCATTTCTTTCAAGAGAAATGGGTACAAAATGTTCATAATAATGCAACTTCTACATTATCTTGCCAACAAAATCTATAACAAGGGTTTTAGTCATGACAGTAGTACAATCACCTCTCATACCTTTGTTCTTTGATGGACAATAAAACTTATTGTAACCTTTGTTTAAAGGTGACTTGTGATTAGTGAATGTTAGTAATACCATCTCTGTGTAACTTATAATCCTGAAAAGTGATAGAAAAAGGTCCTTAAAGTGCATGTTCTTGTTTGTGTAGTGTTAGTGCCCATTATTTTTAAATAACAGCTTTTGATTTATTTAAAAAGAAGCTAGGTTGATGTTATACACATCTTGAATTGTTTTGTTTATAATATTAGACTCAAAATGTGTTTTTTTTTTGTTTCATTTACTTTGAAATAATGAGCAAGAAATCTGCATATTTTTTTTGTAATAAGGGTGTTTTTATTGCATGCATTCATGCTACTAAAGGCATATACAATGGGTTAACTACTATTATTTGTATCCAAATATGATTGATCTTAAATTTTACTATTAAAATTGGATTGTATCACCTATTATCTTTTAGTCTTTACCACTTTTTTACTTGTGGATGTTCTTACTTGAAAACTTGGAGATTATTAATGTAGTTGATGGTGGTATTATGTGTGTGATGAAGTTAGAGAAGGGGTGAGGTATTATGAAAAATGCTTTGCTTTGTAAATCAAAGCTATAATTAATGGAGTGAAAGTGTAACAACACAAGGACCATGACTTAGTGAATATTAACAATCTAAAACCATGTAGGAAAAGTGAGCAATTTAGTTTTCTTTGATGGTAAAGCAAACATATGGTGAATTTGAGTTATCAATAGGATCCATGTAGAAGTTAGGAATGGATCTATCATATTGGGAAGTCAAGTAAAACTTGAATGTAAGCATTGTATCACTACCATGAAATTGGCAATCCTCTTTTTATTCAACACTTTATCCTAAATAGTATAATCTGGTACATAAAATGACTATTTCTCAAGTGTAGGTGTGGGGTGAATTGACAGCTATTGAGAGGAGGTTAATTTTAAACTAAGTACATTTCAGATATTGTTGTTGGAGTAGCTCTAATAGAAGACAAATTTGTAGAACCACGTGATATGATTTGTAACTCTTGAGCTTGAATTGAAAGATTTCCTTATAATTATATAACATGAGAAAATTTACCTTGTCAATCGACGAAGGGTAAGAGAGGATAAGCTAAATAGATATGGCTAAAGAATGTTTCGAAGATTATTTCATGTCCAAATCTTATTGGAGAGTTGTGAATCAAAGGATTGTCATTGTACTTTTCTTTTTGTCTTTTTCAGTAAATTTCATGAAGAATTTTATTGTTTAGTTTATCCTACTAGTTAGTTTTTTTGATTTCAAAATACTCAAATAAGTTTGCAAATACTCCACACCATGCAAATAGGCCATTCTCTTCATCATTTCAATTATGTGTGAGTGAAATGTTTATGTGACCCTTGTCGAATATGTTCACATGCTAGTTTATGTTTTCTTCTTCGTTTTTTTTATCCCTTTGTTTCCTACACTTAAGGGCAATCGGAGCATTCTCTTGGAATTGATTTGTCATTCTTTTAGCAATTACTTCTTTGAAGCAAAGGTTGCCGTCAAACGAAGAAGGCGAAGTTAATTAGCATTTTTCTTCGAGTTTATTCTCATTTTGACTTATGGTTACATGTTGGTTGCAAACTTAACAATTGTTGTTGGGCACCTACTTTTAGTTGCTATGTTATATGTTGTATACCTTTCATTATTCTTAATTTAGCATGTGCATTATAAGTTATTTTTTGAGCTATTTCATTTCCGATATTCAGCGTTCATTATAAACAGTTTTGCATGAATGTTGTAATGTTATCTCTAATATGTATGCATGGTTTAATATGAAGGATCCATTGGTTATTTTAGTCAATCATAAATATTTTGGAGCAATGTTTGAGATCACATATAGATGATGGAGACAATATTATACTTGATTATTTATTGCTTTGAATGTCAAGTACTTTGAACTTTTTGGTCTTGGGGAGAAACATGTAGAGTGCTATGTTAATGACAACTTCTTACAATATGAGAACAATCAAAGCAAAATAAAATCTTGATAAGGGAAGGAAAAAGATGTACATGATGGCTATAGTCTTTTTAAATAGAATTGTGAAAATTGTATATGTACGAAAGTAAGAAGAAAGGTGAAGTTGAATAGATCTTAATTTTTTTAGATGAATATTCATTGTAAGACAAGATTTTCAGGAGGGATGTTGTTCAAATTGTAAGAGAACAATGAATGAAGAGCATCTGGGGATGAACAATGATGATGAAGTTGATCTGTCAAGGAAATGTTGGGTTTTGATGTGCCAAATGTGTAATATACGTTCATCAGATGGTCTTTATGACTAAGAAGTTTGGGAAAGCATATGGGCATTGCTAAGAGAGTTATGTGATGTTATTGTTGAGTTGCACAATGATAAATTTATTAAAGACCAACTTATGAGTTAGGATTATTTGTAATGGGTAAACAAGTGCTACTTAACATTGTTTGATAATAATTTGGTTGCCTTGTAATTATGCATTTTAGTGCATTCAACACAGATGTGATATGGTAGATAAATATTGCACATAATGTTATAGAATTCTGATTTAAGGCCATAGGGCTTAGGTTGAACATGAGTACAGTATTAGTGACATTCCATTAGACAAGTTTAGTTGAACATATTTGAGTATTCGTAAACCAATATTGGAAAAATGACAAACACTTCATTATGGTCATACCTTCATCGCTAGCGATATTGCTGTGACAATCAACAATAACTAGAGGAGGTAAGGTGAATAAGAAATGGCTTGTTTTCATCAAAGTAGAGACATTGTTTGATGGAACATTGGAATTAACTTAGGACATAACAAGCACAGTTGTTACATCCATGTTGGAGACATAGAGTCTGAGAAAGATCACTGAAGATTCATTTGAACTTGGTGAAGCCATATGTTTTAGGTCGTGCTGGCTACATCGTATCTTTAAGGTTGTATGTTTACAGGGTCATACTCATAATGCCACAATTACAACAAGGGGTTTGTGAGTTCGTAGCATCTTGATTCATTTTGTAGGAATATATTTGGTGCTAATGACTAAGTTAACAAAATTCATTTTAATAATGATGTGTGACTTAAAAGGACTATAATTGCGAGCAAGTTTTTCAAGGAGGATTTGAAACTTGAAAATATCCTAGGTGACTAACACTTCAATTCCCTTTGTGCAATACCCATGGGCATGTGAGAGCTAACTGACTGTGAGAGAAAAACTTGAAAGAGAATACTCCCTTAGTGATATTTTTGAATTTAGGAAAGATTTTTCAAGTGTAAATGTGATTTTTCTCTGAAATTAGTGTTTTCATAACAATCTTTATATTCTTTCTTATGTAGTATTGTATTTTTTTGTTTAACAAAATTCATTTTAATAATGACATGTGACATAAGAGGATTATGATGGTGATAAAGTTGTCCACAAAGGACGTGGAACTTGAAAATATCCTAGGTGACCAACGCTCTAATTCCTCTTTGCTTGTGATATTAAAACCCATGGGCATGTGAGAGCTGCCCGCTAGCGAGAGAGAATCTTATAAGAGAATACTCCTTTCATATTATTTTTTAATTTAGTAAAGATGTTTTCAAGTAGAATTGTGGTTTTTCTCTGAAATTAGTGTTTTTTATGAAAATCTTTGTATTCTTTCTTTTGCATTATTATATTTTTATGTTTATTCTTTTTAAGGTTGCTCTATATTGCTTTGATTGTGGCTTTTGAAAGATGATTTGTGGTTATCAATTATAATGAAATCTCAAAGTGCTGTCCATGGTTGTGAGCCATAGAGGGTGATTCATGTCCAATAATGTCCTTTGTAGCTTGTGAACTGAAATACTGATTTGTGAGGTTAATAGGGAAGCAAAATGATTACTTTGCCATATGAAAGTTGTTGTTTAGAGAAACATTGACAATATTTGATTTTTGTTGTTCTTGGAAGAGTACTAATGTTGAATTACATTTTTGTATTATGTTTTTAATCTTCTCAATCTCAGGTAGTGATCTTTTCACATGTTTTTAAATTTTTATTTTGATAATAAGCGTGTAGTGCATGCTTTAATCGTAAGGCATGAGTTTTGTTTTCAATTATTTGTATGATACTCCTTCACCAATAGGCTGGAATAATTATGGGATGTGCTGTACATGATGTGGACACATTACTTTAATTAGGCTATTTTATTATCTTGAAAGATTTTATGTATCAATTATCTTGACAGTTTTATTGTGAATTATAGTTACTTTTTTGTGTATGAACTTTGTTTTGTAAATTATGTTGACAGTTTTACTTTAAAGTTTTCATCATAATTATTTTAGTGAACCAGGTTGCCTTTTTTTAGGAAATTGATATTTGCTAAGCATCATGTGCAGGTACTTCCAAAACTTTCTTCTCAAACCTTGCATGCTTTGCTTACATCCGATGAACTTTGGGTGGCAAATGAGGAGAAACGGTAAACAACCTGCACTATAGTGTTCAACTCATTTAATTTCACTCTCTTTTTTAGTTCAAATGAGGTAAACTTCTATTTACCAATGCTTTTCTTGAAGGTTTGAATTAGCTTTGTTCACATTACTTGCAAAAGCTGCTCTTTCTGAGGACACTTCTGAACAAGAAAGTTTGGAGTCTGAAAGTGTAGTAAACTCCAGTGGTTCTTGTTTGCCTAAGGATAAGAATTTGGTTGGTAATAACCATGGTAAACAGCTTGTTGCGTTGGAAATGCAACAAATGAACATACAGGACAATTTAAAAGGACATAAGGCTGCTTCAAATGACCTGGTTGATGTCGCAGCTTGCATGGTTGATTTGCATGCTCACATTCCCTATTCTAATTCTGTTCAACTGGGACAATCAACTAGTCCTCGTTCATTGCAGGATTCTAGATATTCCATCAAGGTGGAGCAATCCTCTACTTCAGGTTCCACTAGTGACCCAAATTCAAGCGGAGGAACTAGTTCGTTTGTTGAAATGCGTAATGGCCATGAAGCCAACAGAATGGTGAGTAGTCTGTTTGCCATGGAAGGGCCGTCAGGAGAAGAGAGTTCTTGTTTCCAAATTAATAACAGTATCTGGTCTTCTGTTGATCAGCCGAGAAGCTTCTCTTCTTTTATTACCTCTGATAATGGAGCAAGCGTTAATACTTGGGGAAGTTGCAATATTCCTTCATTATGGGGTGGCAGGACAGTAGGTAGAAGGCAAATAAAAAATGCCCAGGGTAACTGTGGTGTACGAAGTGAAGAATATGATGCATTTCTTAATATTTTTGAAGGGGGTTCACTTTTGTATTGCAATATGTCTTTTGAGGCACTGTTAAATGTTCGAAAGCAGCTAGAGGAACTAGGATTTCCTTGTAGAGCTGTGAATGATGGCCTTTGGCTCCAGGTCACTACTCATCACCTCTTACTAAATCTCGCTATTGTTTGAAGATTTCTATAAGGACGCTTGCTTTACTTTCTTGCCTGTGCAGATGCTTCTATCTCAAAGGGTGCAGGAAATAGCAGCTGATACCTGCAAAAGTTGTTGCCTTACAAGCAATTTATGTTATTGTAAACTCCCTTATGGCTATTCTCCTCGCTGTACTGTAATCGGTCACTATAGGCCAGAGAATTATCGGAGCAAATCTACTAACAGTAATGGGAATGTCTACATCTTAGATGCCCAAGCTGAAGGGCATGGGATATCTGCTCCTGTTCGTGCCCATGTAACTGGTCCAATTGATGGCCTTGCTGGCTTAGGAAGAGGAACAACATATCCCTCTGGATCGGCTTGGCCTCCAACTCGCTATGTATTTTCACGGGTACCTTTGGGCCTTGGAAGCAGGAATGGTCAGCAGGATCGGCCAGCAAATGATGACTCAGAAGCTAGAGTTGATCTTAGTGGTGACCTACCAGGAGATGGGTTGACAGCCCTGGTTAATCTAAGCCAAGGAAGTAATGCTGTTCATGTTCAAGCTGAACAAACAGAAAGAGTCTATGAAACGAGTTTGCAGGGAAGGTTTAGTGGAACTTCTGCTCGTACAACTTCCAGTGTGCTTCCAGCTCAGATATTAGGATCAGAGGATCATGCTATTGAGCTAGAATGGGAAACTTCTGACGCTTCTACCATATCACTGGATCTGAAAACACCTCTTTGTGACTTCCCTCCATTTCGGTTTGGGTAATTTAACTTTTCATCAGCATTTTATGACTCAGCTATCCTATTTATTATAATAATTAAATGCACCTGCATAGATGACTAGTATTTTGTAGCTACTTTAGTATGGTGAGATGATTATTTTCCTGAATTATAGAACATGTATTGATAAGAAAGCCATGGTCCAATTTGGGTAAGATTGATCAAACATTCTAATTATGGGTCGTAAGAAAGCATGGAGGGAAAAGACTATTCAATCAAAGTATCACAGAGATGATGAAGTGCAAAAAAGTGTATGGATCTTGTTTGATGTAATTGGCTTATACAAGCTTAGTAATCCAAGATACTAGATATTAGGCAAACACACCTACAAGAAAATCAAAACTCAGAAATACATAATTCTTACTAAAAAAACCATTTCCATTATGTAGAAGAGGTGGCATGAACCAAGATAAGCCTTGTCACGTATTGTAACGACAATGGCTTTGTTTTGCTCCCCTCTTTTCAAAAAGGGGCTTGTTTGATAGTTTGGTTCTTGTATTTGGATATTAAGTTTCACGTTTAAACACAAATTACGAGTAGAAAATAGCTGCTTATGATGAATATTTAGCCACTAGAATTCAAATTAGCATTTTGATGGTTGATTGGAGAAAACTTGGAGAAATAAAGGTAAAATCATGTGAAACCTTCACCATTTAATCGGAGGTTCAAGGGCTCATGATCTAGTGGCTTGGATAGAAATCCATAAAAAAAAGCATGTACATCAATCTTTACCCTTATGAGTAGATTAAACGAACATGACTAATAGATTATTTCATTCTATTCTCTCATCTCTTCTTTAAAAAGTGAATTCCATCCCAAAGTTTTCCTTTTTAAACATTGAAGGCCTACCAAGAATGAACAAAAAGAAAAAAAGGCAAGCAATAAGCAAGGTCATTAAATTAGGAGGCAAGGTAGCTATGAAATATTTTTCTTCTATGTTTTGGTTTCATTAGTTGATCTAGAGATCTAAGGGATTTTCTTGGATTTAAGAAAGCTTCTACCTAGATAAATCCAAAAACGTTTGGTTTATAATGTGTTAAGTTCAGTAAAACTATACTTGAAATGTTGTGAGTAATATTAAACTAATCATTTAGTATTGTTGAGTTTTTTCTTTTGGTTTGATTTGCTCCTCCTTCATCGATACCATCTTCTAACTCTTCACTAGCCATTTTCTTATTATTCTTTAGCGAACATTTCATATTCCTATGTGCTAGGGCAACGACAAATAAAGTGGTGTTAAAACAGTTTCCTTTCTTAGTATTTTGTGGTTAAATAAAGTGGTGAAAAAACTTCTATGGGATAGGTTAAAAGTATAGTGATGGAGAAGAATAAGGAGAGGAATGGCTCAGGAAAGTGAGTACAACGAAACTTTAGAAATGTAAATTATTGTACTAGCAAAATGGATAACTAATGGAGATGATGAGGAAATTGAGTTGACAATGGTTCAAATGATGGAGACGTCGATACCAACTAGATCGATGTATGCCTAAATTAGTTGAAAATATATTAATCATTTTGAAGTAATGTAGTTTAAAAAAATATTTGTTAGATAAAACTTTTTTTGTCATGTTGTTGTTTGGAGGAACGTATTTCGTTGAAAAAATTATAATATAAGGATGCACTTGCTACAAATTTGTATGACCTATAAGAAGGAAGTTCAATTTTATAATATACATGAAGATCTTTAGAGAAATGAGACGTGTTTCAATAGAATAATGAAAATGGGCATAAGGTTAGACTATCAAGTTTAGGACACGAACAATCTCCCTTGTATAAACTTGAGTAACTATGCCATTGAATTGGGTAATGTTAGTAATTTCTTAGCAACTTAGAAACTACAATAGAGAACCGGCTTGATATGCTTGGTTCTAATATATCTAAGAACTGAATCCAAATTAGATCCAACTAAAAATGGGGCTCATTTATACAAAATAGCTAAAGAAAGTTATGACAAACTCTGCCTAAGCCTTTCCTAACTTGTATAGTTTTATTGTTCTGATGGATTATGCCTATGTTTTGATAATATATATACGCTTGAAAAAATATAACACTATTCTGATTTTATGGATTAAATGGTACAAAAAAATTCAATTCAGCACAACAAGAATACACACAGCCATTGCTAGACACTACAATAACCACTCAGCACATACTCTGACTTCATTATGAAGCTTTTGTTCTTTAATGGAGACTGACAAAATATCTCTGCATTTTGCTGCAATATTGAACAAAAAATTTAAGAAGATGGTAATAATGGGAGACAAAAATAACCTTAGATTGTGCCATAAGGGGAAATCTTTTAACAACGATGGAAGAGATCAAGTGGGCTGCTAGACGGCTGACGACCTCAGATCTCCCCTTTTTGCAACAACATGAAGCAATGGTGAGAGAAAAGCCTCGGATTGCTTTGCAAGGGAAAATCGTTTAACAATGACAAAGGATGAGATTGAGCGGGATGTCGGAAGTCTTATTTCCACGAATCTCTCTTGCTGCAATGACAGCACCATGGGAGAGAATGATAAACATGGGCGTTGAATAATGCTTAACATGGGGGAAGGGTAGGTTAGGGTTAGAGAGGTTAAAATATCAAACCGAGTTAAATTTTTAATAAACCCTGTTTGGTGTTAAGTGTCGTTTGGCATTTAAGTTAGGGGTTAGAATACATAAATGGACTTCTAACTAGTTCTGAAGCCTTCAATAGGCATTTGAGTTAGAGGTTAAGTTACTTGACCACCTTAACCCACTACTGCCAAATAGTTGCTTAAAGACTGCTAATTCTTTGTATTTCAATGGACCATGCAATGCATTATTCAACAATTAATACGATTGATGAGAAGAGGTAAAAAAGAACATGAAATTTCACAATATTGTTTTCTTTCTTCAAAATGGGATTAGCATATGGAGATCTAATTTTGGGCCATGCTAGTACAAATGTAGCTTGATATGAATAAAAAAAGATTAGGCATGGTTTGCTTTAATTGTCTTGTATAAGCTAATTAGAATTCAAATCGTTTTATAATTGAGCTCAAACACCTAAACCTAGAAATCAAAGCTTAAGAAGCCCTAATGCTATTGAGAAATTTACTCCCTTTCAAGGAAGAGTACAATTTGTCCAAGTTCACACCATCTCATTCACAATTGTAATCGAGAACAAATCAAATCTATTGGATTCTATTCCTTCAAAAAAATACAAAGTTGATTTAAACTTAAAGTAAACTTTATCAAAATTTGAAATTTCAGTTTGATTCTAGTTTTGTTTTCTACTTTTTGGGTCATCCATTATACCTCTACCAATGATCAAGAATGAGTGAACTCCACAGGCCAAAGGAAGCTAGAATAATCAACATGAGTGATTTTCATTGGAGAAACCCATCGCCAAAGTATATAAATAGACTTCTAACTAGTTCTCAAGTCTTCAATGGGCCATGCAACACACTATTTAAAAAGTAATATGGTTGATGAAAAGATGAATAATATGAGGATTCACATGATTGATTAACTTGCTCAAAGATGGTATTAATGTATGAAAATGAAATCACCCTATCAAAAAATGGAGAGCAACAACAATATAATTGAAGCTTCGTGTACTAAAGTAAGAAGACTGGGTTTGATTTGATTTAGTATAAGCTGACTTGAACCTAGAATGAATAAATGAGCTTCTAGAAGGGCCTCTTGACCAACAGATACTGGATTGAATATGGAAATTGCAATGATTCAGTTAAGTGGGTGATTTTGATTTGAAAATCTTATCATCAAAATACTTAAATTGACTTATAGTTAATTTCTATCCTCCAATGGGTCATGCAATATGCATTATTGATAGAGTAACATGGCCATGAGAAGATGAAGAATAATGTGATGAATCACACTATTGGATTCCATTCTTGATACATGGCATTAGTGTTAGATCATGAGCTTTATAAAAAATTGGAGGGTAACACCAAGACAAGTTTCATGAAGAATGAAGGAAGAATGCTACGTCTGGTTAGATTTAGTTGACGTGCAAGCTTACCTAGCGATTATAACCTCTTATAATTGGGGCCGAATACTGAAGCCTGAAATCAAAGCTTGGAATCCTTGATACTAGTTGGAAGTCTTCTCCCTCCTGTGAAATAAGGCTATGTGATTGAGCCAATTCTTCGTCTCTCTCTATCTCTTTCTCTCTCTTCTAAAAGAGCACTGTTATGGTGGCAAAGGACTTGAATGCTAAACTTCAAATTCAAGCAAGCTTGAATCTAGGAGTTGAAAATGACCACCTAAGCCAAAAGTTTAACTGTATGAATTCAAATCAAGTAAAGAGCAAAAAGTCTGGTTAGAACTATGTGAAAAGACAACCATTTGATCTATGTATTTAGGGCTCTTAATCAAGGAGCATGTATGCAAATCCACTTGGCAAAATCCTTCTTCTAAAACCTAAGGTTTACTTATTTAAAGAACATCTAAGATAACTTGTAATGAACATGACACAGTACTCTCCTTGTAACTCTCCTTCTAGTTATCTCCTTTCTCAAGATGCCCCCCTTTCGTCAAGGAGGTGGACTATTAAGAAAACAAGGATGGACAAAAACGACAGTAATACTGAGGATCAGCTGGAAGCCAAGCTCTTTTGTTCTATTTCTTTTAATCTGCTACAATGGAGATCCAATGGGTTTTTAGGTGATCAAGAAGGTTCCAAATCAGAGTAAGGTCCCAAACGAAAATACCTCTTTTATTTATGTTCTCTCCTCATGTCCCTTTGGCAGCTAGTTGATCTTTCTTAAGTTTCAGGCAAGAATGAAAAGTCAAAGAGCTATTCTTTGGAATTTATAGTTTTCATAACTTCAGTAGTACCCTTGGTCAACAATTTTTTTGTATTTTTTATTTCTGTGCATTGCAGAAACCTATTTTTTGGATAGATAAGAGAGCTTCGCCAGGAGTGAACTGGACCATATGATTCATAAACTGACATTGCTTTTCATATGTTGAAAGCTTTATGTTCTGAAACTTGTATTGCATTTAGTTAGTTTGTGCATTAGAAGGTCTAGAGAGTTTCTAAGCGTGTTCATCTTATTGCGAGCTGGATCGAAGCAGTTGCTAAGCATCATTTTAATTATCCATATTCTTCAAAACAAGAATTAGATGACCACAAGAACAGCAAAAGCTTCAGGTATTCGGGTAAAAATTAAGCCACTTTATGAGCAAATGTCTTTGAAAAAACTGATTTGTATATTGTAGTGATAGCTGATTCCGGAAGATCATCTGTTGTTTTACCATTTTTGTTCAGCTTTGAGTCTTGCAAATGCTAGGACAGTTTTGATTTCTTCTTCATGCCACAGAAGCTTTTAAGACATAAATAGCGACTGCTATTAATATCCAATGGTGTTCATGTTCTATTCAAGGGTGGAGTTTGAAGACGTGCACAGGCTTGGTGATAATCAGGTGAAGCATTCTCCAGAAGTGTTTTACGCCGGATCACTGTGGAAGGTATCTATCTTTGGTGTCCAAACTTCCATCAACTTTTAAGCTTGAATGAAGAAAAAATAAATATATCTTTCTTAATTACAGGTCAGCATTCAGGCATTCAGTGATGAAGATCCTCAAGGACGCCGTACCTTAGGTATTTCTTCTTTCGACGCTTCTCCTTATGCAAACCAATCTCCAAATTAAAGATGAAATGAATGTAATTTTGTGTAACAACTATTCTCCAGGATTGTTTCTCCACAGGCGCAAGGCAGAGGTGGCAGATGCCCTTAGAAAGGTTCATGTGTATGTCGACTCCCGCGAAAAGGTGACCGCCCGTTATCAGGTAAACAACTTAGAAGAAAACTTGTGCAATTGTATGAGCCGAGATCAATTGAGTAAATAGCTGAAACATGTACTCTTGTGAATGGCTTCAAGTTGATCTGCCCATCAAAGAGAGAGGTCATGGTCTTTGGAAACTTCAAGCAACCGGGAACATTGTTACCCAAAGCTCCAAAGGGATGGGGATGGAGAACTGCTCTGTTCTTTGATGAACTTGGCGATCTTCTCCAGAGAGGTGCACTGAGAGTTGCAGCCGTTGTGCAGCTTGTTTGATTCCAGATGCTAAGGTATGCATGCATTTAGTTGTGGAATATTTTTGAGTACTGTAGAACTTCATGCTGTAGCATATCAAGATTAACCCATAGGCGGTCGTCGGTTCGTTGCCTATAGTTATGTGCATCTAAGGATTATTAAACCCGATCTGGGGATTAAGATTTGTTGTTTTGTTCTATTGTTATTATTATTGTTGTCATGGAGATGTGTTTTTTTCCAGCCATTTTGGTTGATATCTTGTAAATAGATGCATATGAGCATCTCAGGAACTAGTAAAATAAAACAATGTCAATTGTCTTCAAGTGCCCGTGTTCTGATTGCTAATTGTTTTTTTATTTTATCTATTGATAAAAAAAATTGAAACCATTTGACAATTAGTGTTGTGCCCTATGTTTGTTATCTTATTGCTTTACCATGTATTTAGGACTCTTAATAGATGTGGATGTTATTTTAAATAATTATTAGGTACATCTAATCTAATATATGCAGCTATTTGTAGAGGAGAAGATGACGGATGAAAAACATTACTCACAAGGTACCAAAGGAATGGCTTAGAAAAATTGCAAAGTGATCATATTTACAACTCAGATAATAATAAAACATTGCACAGAAAATTTTAGATAATAAAGTTCCTCTGAAATGAAAGCACAATTTATAATTTTATTTCAGATAAAGTTAGAACACAAATTCTAATCAAAATGGGTTTGGTGTATGAATTTGTCTTGTCTCTCCTTCCAAACAGCAGGTTGCAAGCCTGCAGATTTGCAGGTTTCCAACTTTGTATCTGATGGTACAGGGCAATTAGGGATGAGGAGAAAAGTATTCCTTGTTTAACTCGTATACTTGATGCAGTTATTAATGACATTGAATGCACATGGAGGAAAGAGCGATGAGGTCTTGTAATTGGTGTGAGGTCAGTATCAGTAGGCCCAAGAAAGCGAGAAAAAGCACCAACTTCTTCTTTGAATTGGAGAAAAGGACAGAAATCTTTCAGAATAATTAGGGCATTAGGTGGAAATCTGTACCCATTATATGTTTACTACTCACCTAATCCATGTCTTCTTCTCTATAGCTGCTTGTTTTTTGAATTTTTGTTTGAAGTATTTCCCTTCGTGACAGAAAATAGATTGACAAACTGTGAAATTTAACCAAACACCCTAATTCGAAGGATATGGCTTCGCGTTTATAATGTTTTTGTTCTACCACCTACCTAAAGGGGAAGAAGATATGTAACAAGTGTGAGATGATGAATTTATAGTAACTAGCAAATAATATACATCGCATTTGTTCTATAAGAAACTAGGTCAAAAATAGTGAGACAGGAAGATGGATCAGAACCAAAGGATCACAGATTCATAGAAATCGGGAAAAAATACAATTGCTGCACAGTAAATCCATATCTTACTCCTTCACAGTCACTGATTTTGGCTCTTTTTTTTTCACGACAGTGAAGGAAAATAACAACATAATTAGCATAGCAGAGACACACGCCAAAGCAAAGTCAACTAAAATGAATGAAGGCAATAAGAAGAAGACGAGGAAGGGAGAGTCTAAGTCCGGCATTGAGTAATCGCAGAGCATCCGCGGGAGTAGGGATTCGCTTGTGCGCCAGCGCGGCAGTTGTAATAGGAGGCTCCGCGGCGGGAGCAGGGTACGCTGCCACGCTTCAGCGCCTCGTAGCTGATGTAACTGGAGGTCGCTAGGATTCTCCGGCTCGATTCGATGGCAAGATCGAACTCGTCCCCGGCGATGCACTCCGCGATCGTCCCCCGGCACGCCTGCCGCCCCGGGATCCAACCCAGCTGGTGCTCGGTTAGGCCGCCAGCGGCACAAGAAGCGATGATGAAGGCGAAGATGTAGACGAGGAGGATGGCTCGTGAGAGGATCCTTCTCGGCGTAGTCCCCATTTCTCGTTCTGCTGCTCCGCTGCAAGAGAAAAGGCGTGAATCGAGTTGAAAACGGGACGATGTCGGAGCGAGGGTTTTTCGGCGATGGTTTTATATTTAATTAAAGTTTAATCTCAATGAAACGTTCATTATTAATGCTTTGTTAGCTTGGGTACTATTTTTATTATTCTCACCAAGTTAATATACATTTATAATTGCTAATTGTCGTTGAATTTCTAGACGTTTTGAATTTTTAAAAATTATTTATCTAAAATTAAGGTAATCAAGATTTAATTAAAATATTATATAAAATTAATTGTAAAAAACTATAATATTAAAATTTTAAATAAAATTATTTTTACTGCTCGAAAAAGCATTATTATAGGAGTTTAAATGAACTATTACTTAACTCTATTAACAGCATCGTTAAAAAAATATCATGTTACACCTTTTTTAATTCTTTTAATTTTAAAAAAAAAATAAAGAAGTGCTTTAACATTTACTTGTATTATTGAAATGAAATACTTTTATTTGTAAACACCATTAAGATGATTTTGTTAAAAATTTATTAGTTTGCTTAAAAACTGAAAATAAAAAAAATATTTAAAAATAATCCTGAAATACTTTAATTGATTTACTTTTACCTTCGAATTGCTCAAATATTGGTTTTCTTTTTCTTAGAAAATAATTTTTAGAGATTTTTAAGAAAAAACAAGATGATCAAAATGAACACTATCATTTACCATGTGATTAACTAACTAATATTGAATTGATTCACCTTAGATTGAGATAACTTACTAACTACACTAAAATATATGTAATACTAAAGAAGCTTATAATGGCATCTATATGTGATATGCCAAAAGAATAACAAAACTCAGAGATAATCCATAAGTCTGTAAATTCAGTATATAAAATAATATATAATTGCTAATATCTAAGTTTATAATAAAATATCTAATACATCCCAAGTTCATTTAAATACAAAATATCAATCATAAAAGATAAATAGCACTATGACTATAACTAAAGCTACAAATGAAAAATAATAAATCTATTTAAAGTACTATCAAAGATGCCCCATAACTCGAACTCCTATGCAAGCTTTTATCTTCTTGAACTTGCATGTGAAGATAAGAAGAGTGAGCTAAAACTCAATCGAAAAACTTCAAGTCATATTATTATAAAAAATAATGCATCAAATATATAAAGCAACATATAAAATAGTGATAAAGTATCACATTCTCTTCTTACTTATGACTAAACCTTCTTCTCCTCCTTGATGTAAACCATGGCTATGTTTTACCAAAAACTTAAATAAGAGCTTAATCCAAGGCTTATATACAATGGTTTTCATCTTAAATTTAAGAATGAATGACTTATATAAGATATAGCTAATTTCATGATTAATCCTTCACATCTGTAATGAAAACCACCTCTAATCTTTTAATGGTTAGTTATACATCTTAAATTTAAGGGCTTTTTAATATAATACATGATCAGATTTGAAGCATCCAATTCCCTTTCTAATTTGTGTAAATTTATAGTAATAAAGTCAAATTCTTTGTATTGTATTAGAATGTTTTCTATCACTAGCAAGCCTTGTGCCTATTTATATTTGTCTTTTTCTTATATCGGATTGCGCTATATAACATATTGTGGTCATAATGTATGATACTAAAACTTTTTTATTAACCTATTTGATAAGCTTAATTAGTAACATTTATAATATCATCATACTTATATGATCATAAAAAGTTGTAGTTGTATGACCATAGTTTGATATAACAATATATTCACCTCAGCATCCATATTGCTTCTCTTGTTTAATTATACTATACGATTAGACGATATACTATATGATATTTACAGTAAAGTTTTCACACATGTTTCTTTTCCTAACGTACTATACAATATTCTATCTTCACACTATATGATCCTCAATTAATTAAATTTATAAGTATTTATTTAATAAAATCAATAGAAAATAACTTATCTTGATTAGCCAAAAAAAGAGGTGTAACAAATGAGAATAAGTGAGTATTGATAACTTTGTTGTACTATAGCGACTCACCATTGAAGTTAGATATCTCAACCATGCAATCATAAGGACATCAATAGGGCATTGCATTGCTTTTAGTTCCTTTATGAAGCTCCTTTGATTACCTCATTAATGAGAAAATGAACATATTTCTATGTTCCTTTAAGCTTACAAATACCCCACCAAATGCTCATGTATGGATTCCATTATTACACAACCCTAAACAAGTTTTGAATACATAACCAATGAAGAAGAAAAAAGTGAAAAACTAGTAAAGGATTGAATAGATTTTACACTAGCAATCCTAAAACTACACCAAGATACCATAGGAATTGCTCTATGTAATTTCTAAATTACATCATTAGTTTATTGATACAATCTTATGCAATACCTATATTACACCTAGCGATCCAGTCAAACTCATTTGGAATAATTCATGTAGAATTGGATAAACTAACCAAAGATTAATTTGGATGACAAGTAACATGTTTCGTTTCTTATAAAGTTTTATCTTGATTTATGTGCAATTTATGATAACACTTAGTTCATGATAGATTTATTCATCATAAAGATTTTCTTGAATTTGTTTCTTATATGTTTTAAATTTCTTTTATCTTCTCTTTATTTGACAATTTTAAAATAAGTTTTATGATATGATATGATTATATCTTTAATTTTATTTGGTCTTATTTTCTATTTGTTCTTAACTTTTTTCTTATACTTTTCTATTTTATAATTTTTATAAACACTTATATTTAAAAAAGATTATAAGATGAATAAACTTTTTTTTTGAGATATTAGTAATTACAAAAAATTATTTTTTCATAACTTTGTAACTTACTTTTGGTGAGACTTAATATTTGGCGACTTTCAAAAGCGTTTATGACCTCCTTTTATCTCACTCTCACTCTTCACCTTTCTTATTTGTTCTCTAGCCTCTCCTCCTGCCATTATTTAGTATCCAAGCTTCATTATTTACTTCATTGATATCAAATATAAAGTTAGCTCTTCTCTTAACATTGTTGAATATGATTTTGAGTCATGCAAGTGCAAGAGGAATGATAGATTGAGCCAAACCTGATTCGAGAAAAAGGGAAGACAAAAGATTGGTCACTTCTTGGTTTCGATTTTCTTCAATTTATTACGTGCAAACCAGCTCTTCTCCTCATGGCCTATTTATGTTTCGATTGTTAGGGTTTGGAAGCAAAGCCCTAAGGTGGAAGACGACGGAAATATTGATTTGTGTTACCAGGGAAAAGAAAAACTGAGAATTTTTCATTTTTCAATTAATCACACTAAATTACACACTTAAATAGCCTAAACACTACCTAACAAACAGGTCCACTATACCACTAAATACGTCAACCAACTAACCCAATAACCCACGAACGTAGTTAGAAAAACGCAAAACTGTTTGACACAGTTGACTGACACGTGACACGTTTGAATCCATTTCTAACATCGATTTTCTTCAATTTATTACATGCAATCACTTAGTGTAACAACACATTGGGAACTTCTTGATTTGGAGGAGCTCTCTATTTACATGTTTCTATTGCTGATTAATGATTGAAATTTGCTTGTCAAAAACGTTCAATTGTACATGTATTGACTATTCCATAGTTCTATCATATCGAATATCAAACTTCTTGGCCTTAACTCAAAAGTAGACTCTAAGGAATACATTTCAACCTTATCTTCGAAGATTCATTCTATCCATTTTCCTTCGTTCATGACGTTGAAGATGGCGATCTGCCTTCATGCATTGTTGGAAGAAGTTCAACCTTCGTATAATTTTATTGCCAATAGTTTCGTTTGATGAAGTAAAATCATTTTTAAATCATGTAGTTGTTGAATTACGAAAGGCATCGTATTACATAAACTAATGAGTTTATAAATCGAAGAATTAAAAATCATGTAGTTGTTGAATTTTCATGCTGCAGGCCATTTTCAAACTATTCTTTTGAAAAAGTCAATTATTTCTCCTGTTTTTTTTTATTAAAAGTTAATAAAAAAGTTTATTTTTACATGCATTATTTACTGAACGGATAAACGTTTCAGTAACTTGTTCCAGCGATACCTTAAATCATATTAAATAATAACACCTACAGATGTTCTTAACAAAGGCATGCTGTAGCTTAAAAACACTTCTTACTTTAGTTTGAAGTTCATAGGGCGACATCGTCTACTACGATCACGAGCTCTGTTAAGTACGAGTGTGAAAATAGGTGCAATGTTGTCTTTCTCTTATCCATTATGAAGAGGAAGAGTACATGATATCAATTGTATGAGGGTGAGGGATGAAGAAAACATTAATTGAAGAAGGAGAAGAAACAAAAATGATTCTTTTACATATATTATTTTTTTTTTTTTTTTTTGCTACCACTTTTCACAATACACTCAAGAGTTACTTGAAAAGATTTTAAGTTATTTGTAATCAAGTACCTCATTTCATTCTTTACTAAGAGATATTGGATAAGTTATAAAATGAATTGATAGTAATTATAAATAAAAAGACAAAAACAATCTTCTAAAACTAATAAATTAATCATAAAAAATTTAATAAAATAGATCCACTACAAGTAATAGAATTTAGAGTAAAAAAAAGAGAAATAAATTTGGGTCACATAAAAACTCAATATAATTTAATAACAAAAATAAACTCATTAAATCTTTATTTATTATATTTATTGACATTTTTTTAAGATTTATTTAATGATGATAAAATTTAACATTTTGAATTCTAGATTACTTTGAATTATCTCACGCACATACACAATTTTTTATGTATGCATATATATGCATAACTATTCTCAAACCCTTACAAAAATCACACAGATCAAATTGATTAGATTATGATAAAATTGATTCATAATATTGTTCTGTAGTTCTTTGTTCTTATAACTTATGCCAATCACTTTAATTATAGCATAATTTATATAGAAATTATGTTCTTAATAATACTTAGGTAATTTTAGTAAGTCATTTTCAAATTCAATTTTTTTATAAAATATTTAAGGAATATCATCAAATTCTTGTTTGATTATGTTTTGAAGTATAATTTAAAAAAAATAAAAATTATATGATAAAAATGATAACTTATTATGAGATTTTAAAATAATATTAAAAAAATTATTTCACTTTCACCAAAAACTTAAAAAATAATTCAGTCTATAATACCATTGTTTTATCAAACACTTGTCACTAATTAATCAAACACATAATTTTATAATAATATTTTTTATACACATTTTTTTTAGTAATTAACTTAATATTTATTTTCGCCAACTAGCAAAATGATTCGAACCATTTTTCTTGTCTTGTGCATGGTTCAATATTTTTTTATTCAAATTTGAATAATGCAAAAATAAAATTCGAGCTTTTAATATTCTTCCATTTTCAAACTAAACTCTTGCCTCTACTATTCTAGTTAAATAAGCATTAAGAATGTCTAGATGTTTTCCATTTATTACATGTCTTCAAATTTATTTTTTGTAAAATATTTTTTGAAACAAAATTGAACATTTTTTTAATTTATTAAAAGATATTTTTTCAATCTTAAAAATTAAAAATAATATGTGAAAAATAAAAGTTGATTCTAACATCCAAAAATAATATTGGAAAAATTAATCACCATAACCAAAAAATAAATAAAATAATTATTTTATTAAATGTTTAATGATAATTTATCAAATATATAATTTAATAGTAATACTTATTAATAATATTTTTAAAAAATTATCTTTTATTAGTTTATTTAACATTTGTTTGTGACAAAAGCAGGCCAAATATCTTTGACTAAAAATGTTCAAAGATATTGAATAGATAAGGTACAAAAAAATCAAGAGGGACTAGTTTTTCCTCTACTAAAATAATTTCTTTATTTAAATCAGTTCAATTATTTCATAAATAAGGAATATATAACAAAAAAAAAATAACTTAATGATTTTTTCATGTTATCTAAATTATATTTTTTGCGTCTTGTTGCAATCTACCATTTTATTATCTCATGATTTAAAGCGATACAATTAATGTCATAAATTTATTATATTATATATATTTTGTCAATATTTTAGGGATAATGTTTTTTTAATTTTTATTTATTTATTGTTGATTATGATATTTTTATTTAGATATGTTGGTTCCACCACGTGGACCACTAAAACATTTACCATCCTGGTTGGGAAACAACATTGTCAATTAAAAGAAAAAATATTATGGTCAAAAAACAAATTGAATATTTTTTAAATGTTTCAATATCAAATTATTTCTCTATGTTTTTGGAATATGAATAAAATTTAAAAAAAAATAACAAAAACTATTTTTTTAAAATTTTTTAAAAAATATTTTTACTGTTTAAGTTTACGCTTTCTTTTTCTTATTTTGCACACAATTATTCGTTATAGAAAATGATGAAACGCCAATAGTACAAAGGACAAGATGGGGATATCAATAAGATAGTTTCTGTTCGACTTCAACAAAAATCCGGCCAAGTCGCCGGCAGCCGGCCAACATGAAATCACATAACATTACACGCATTAGCATTCTCATCATTAAACATGTCAAAGGAATTCACCGGCGTTTCCATGGAACCGTAGTAGGGATCCGATGGGTAATATACGGGTGGGTGATCCGGAGGCGGCTGGTAGGCGTAGTAGGTGTGGTTCGAAGGAATCTCCGGAGGTGGAGCGGCATAGTAGGCGTGGCTTGTACTTGGATGTACATTGCTGTAGCTCACGCCGTACTCCGGCGGGGAGAACATGGGGAATGGATGTTCCGCCGGCGGACTCACGGGGGAGGAAGCCGAAGTCTCATCTGCTCTATTATTTCCTTCGATGGGCGTCTTTTTCCCCTTTTTCTTTCCGCCGTTGGCCTCCTCGGTTTCATTCTTCTCGGGCACCTCGGCGGTAGGCTTAGCGGCAGTAACCTCCTCGGATGCTGCGGCGGCTGCTTTGTCTGGCGGAACGGGCGCCGATTCCTCCTTCGAGGATTCTGCCTCTTGTCTCTCCGGTGGCGGCGAGGAGATTTTCCCCTCTTCGGTTGCAGCTTGTTTCTTTTTCCCGGCATTCGGCCGGCGATGCTCTGTTTTAGGAGCGGCGGCGGAGGAATCACTCGTTTGATCTTTCTTCTCCGGCAAGATCTCAGCATGTTTGCCGTACTTGAGGAGTCTCTGGATCAAGGCATCTCCTTCAACTTTTCCGGCCACCGTAACCCTATTCTGCTTCGAATCGATGTCTACCTTGCGAACCCCTGATGACAGTGAGAAAACAAAAATCCAATTTTGAGGAGATGCCATTAATTGAAAACATCTGGAAACGTCTGTGAGTTGCTAAAGATCCCAAATTGAAACGGTCTTGAAACGATCAGGGTAGCCATAACCTTGGATTCGCTGGAGGACTTTCCTCAGATTCTTCTCGCATCCTTCGCAATGGACGGAGACCTTTAGCACCCATGTCTGTGCCGTGATAGAACCATTTATAAAGGCACTAATTAAGGAATTCGAGGAAGGAGGTAAATCAGAAAGCGGCAGAGCAAACCTTTTCTTCTCCCCCATCTGCCGATCCAGAAGCCATGAAAGCAGAAGAAGAAGAAATTATTGTTTGAAGTAACGTCAAGGGGTAGGAGGAGAAAGTATGAAAACCGACCACCGGTAGGAGGAAATGTGGACACGCTGCTTTATCTGTGCGTTGGCCTGCAGGCCATGCCGCTGCGTGCGAAATTATGAAATGGCTGTAAATTTATATTTTACATGTAAAACTTTTATGAAATTATTTAATTTAGAAGAGTGAAGGCGTGCAAAATGATGGCATCATGCGTGATTCGTGATTATCCATGGACGCAATACTCAATAACCAAGGTGTAAATTGAATAAAAATATAGATCGCAATTAAAGCATAATTAAAAAACATTTTTAAAGATTGCCTCAAAATACGGTTACAAACTATGCAGCAGTCTATCTTTATCACTTGAATAAAAAATTACAAAATGTAAGAAAACGTCACGAGAAAATCCTCTAAAATACAAAAAAAAAAACTATATTGATAATTAATATTTATGATAGTATATTAAGTTATAATTAATAATTAAAATATAATTAAACACGAACTCCAAAAACACACATGAAATTTATCAAATAATGATAAGTGATGTCAATGAAATCTTATATCCTGCAGTTTTAATCATAAGTTTTACACGAAATCATGCATGATCTAAATATAATCTACAAATATTTGAGTGAATTTTGAATTTTGTTTCTCATTAAAAAAAAATTAAATATAAAGTATATAACATTTTAAAAATAAGATTTTATAAACCAAAATGAAATATTAGTGAGAATAATTTATTAAAAATTCAATATATTTTTTTAACTAGATCAATAATTACAAATTAGACAAGTTCATAAATATATTTAAAAATAATATTACATATACAACAAAGCATTTTTATGTTCCATGTTATTGGCAATTGTTAAGAACTAATAGGAATATTTTATAACTAAAAACTTAATTCTATTTGTCTAATAAAAGACTAAGATTGCATTTGATCTTTTAATAAATCATGTTTAAACAAAGGACGATTGCTGATTGTTGCATTTGAAAATTTACTTGTATTTAAAACATTTAGGGATTACCATCGATCATTGCTTTGATTTATTTTTGAGTTATAAAAGTTAATTTTGTCCTCATAAATTTCACAATTACACTCACATTTTTAATTTTTTTCCTTGAAAATTCAAAGGACAATTTAGTCAAGGAATAATAAATTTCAAAAATACTTTTAAAATTTTTTTTATTATCAATATTAAAAGTGACAAATAAATTTGAATACTATTTTCTTAAATCTTTCTTTCCTTCTCAAATTAAATAACATTTTAAAAGGAATCTTTTTAGATTTTCAAAGTTCATTTTTAATCAGAATTTCTATCATTAAATTGAACTTAAAATAAGATATGCATCAAATTTGAACATAAAACTCAACCAATAATCATATTTAACATTATTAAATGAAAACTTTTAACTAATTTTAGAAGAAAAAGTGAGATTCTCATACCTTTTAACTTAAAATTTCAAATACTAACAACCATCGACAAATTCATAGGTATTGTTTTTACTTACATATATAAGAACATGTGATTGCCAAATGTGTTGATCCTTGTGTAATAAATGAAAAAATAAATTATTTAAAAAACACAACAATAGATAATACAAAAACTCTTAAAAAGATAAAAAAAAAAAAAAGTCAAACGAAAAGGATCTTGTAATAAAAATAGTTATAAGATCAAGTCAAAAAACAAAATAACATTAAAAAAATGAGAAACAAAAATTAAAATAAAGAAGGCTTTAATCAATATGATGTGGGCTGAGAGGGTAAAAGCTTTTTTGTATGTAATATTTAAAATTTTTATTAATTTTGATTTTAATTTTAACTTTTTTTAATTATATTTAATTAATTTTATCTGGCAAAAGCTCCAACTTCAGGAATTAAGGCAATAATTGAGATTTTCTTTCGGATAAAAAGTTAAGCCAAAGCCAATGAGACAACGCATGTTCTGATCTGTGACGCGTTTGCATCCAACTCAAAGTGGCCTGCATCTCCTTTGGCTTGGGATTAAATTGGAATTATTTAATTTACAATTTTTTTTTTTTATATTTTTTCTCCTATCTTTATTCCTTTCTATCTCGATTCCTTATAAACTTTTTGTTTAACTTCATCATCAACTCTAGAATGTGACTACCATTATCCAGTAGTTAATTAACAATAAGATTAAAATTATCATTAAATAGCCTTCTAATGTTTCAAAAGGAATAGGTATCGTGTCTTCATATAAAAAGGTAGTAATCAAAACTATTTTTATTCACATAAAATTAGATTTTCTTTTTAGGAAAATATTTAGAACAACAAAAGCAGTAGTTACTCATAGGAGGTCATCATATCAAAGATAGGAGTATCCAAAGCGCAATGAAAATTGCAGCAGGTTACATCTTATTTCGGCAACAAACGTAGCGAACCTCACTCAGACGATTGACCGAACACACTACGAGCATATGAGAAAGAACCTCCTTCTCAGTAAGGAAATCCGGCGATCGTCTTCTTCCAGGCCGGTCGGGCAGAGATGTCATCCCACCAAGCGTTCAGGTGGGGTCGTGATGTCACCAGCTCCGCGTACGATGTCTTCAATAGTGCGTACAGGTAAGGTAAGTGGTTGAGATCGGCCAGAGTGAAGTTGTCGCCGGCGAGGTACTTGCTCTCGGAGAGCCGCTTCTCGTAGATGTCAAGCACCTTGCCAAGCTTGGCCTCCTGTGCAGCTACAACATCCCCGTCTGGCACGGCGCCCAACAGCAACTTCTTGACGAGGACTTCGAAGACCAGAGACGAAATCGGCGGGTTGAACTCCTGCGACTCGACCTCAAGCCACACCTCAACCGCCGCTGACTCGGCCTTGTTGCCGGATCTGAGGAGGTCAGGGCCTGCTCCTTTGTAATGGATTGCGAGGTATTTGGCGATTGCACGCGACTCTGCCGTCGGATTCGCGTTAGGATAAGTGGTTATTTTGATTAAGATTGAAAGATGGACGCTGGAGAAATGGGTGATGCTTACCGAAGAGCTTGATGTCTCCATCTTCTAGAGCAGGGAGCAGACCAAAGGGCTGAAAATGGGGAAAACAACATGAGATAGCAGAAATCGAGGGGATCTGTTGAGGGGAGATGGGAAAGTACGTTGATGGCGAGGAACTCCGGATTCTTCTGGGCACCGGTGCTGAGCTGGACGGTGACGAACTCGTACTCGATGTCTAGTTCATTCAGTACCGCGGTCACCCGGGCGGTGTTGGTTGAGCCGACCAGTCCGTACAACTTAAGCGGTGCCATCTCCGACGATCAGCTTCCAATGTGTTTGCGAGGAGAAAAGAAGTCCTTAAATAAAGCATTGTGTGAAATACCAAGCTTCGAGCCCGGTGGGTTTAATTGTTGTACTGAACAACTAGTTCGTAGTTTGCTGACCGGAACGGTGATTGAGGTGAGCGCTAAATCTCACTCGGTGGTGAATGGAACACCCGGGGTAAGTTTAAAATTATATTAACAAATATGCACGTGTTATGCATTTCGACGTCTTTCCTTTCATGATTTAACTTCGATGGGTCCTTCTCCTTAGCCACATTATCATTTCGATGCCTTTGCATTCCTCAGGCGCCACATCGACTGGCCAATGTTGCACCACCCAACCTTCACCATGCCAATGCGCAGACAGCTGTGGGGACCATAAAAATAGATATTTTTAAATTTAAAATTAAAAAATATGTTTATTTCATGCGACTTTGAGATCATCATGAGGACCATAAGAAGCATGTAATTGTTGATGGGATCTTATTCAAGAAAGCTTGTAGATTGTTTTAAAATTTAAAAAGATTTATGTTTATATAAAAATTTGAATTCTGTTATAATTTGAATTTTGTTATTATTTTTAGATTTTTTATGAATAATTTATTTTAAATTATATATATATATTGAATAAATCATATACAAAACATTTCTCTAAATTTGATAAACATTATTAATATAATGTATGATATTAATTTTTTACTCATATAATTGTTATTATATAGTCATATCTATATCGTCATAACACCACATTTTGTAGGTTTATTTTTAGAAAGGTTTTAAAATTATAAAATATTTTTACTGTAAAAAAAATTAAAAAAATATAATTTTTAAATTATCTAAAATATATTTAATAATTTTAATATTATCAAAAAATATTATGTCAAACTTTTCATATTGAGTTTTGTTTTCGATTATAAAAAATTATTGAAAGCACACTCTTATGCAGAAACTGATTTATGATGAAACATATTTATATTATAAATATTCTATAAGAGAATTAATTTCCTTGTTTTGTGTTATCTAGTTGAACAAGTTTTTACGTGAGAAAATTCTTTTAAAAAATTGTATTTTTTAAATATAAAATTTGCTTATGTGGAAGAACATATTTAAACATTATCATCGAGCTTTTATCAAATGTTATTGTTGGACATATGCTATAAAATAATAAAAATTTTAAAAAAATTCAGATGAGACAAATTAATATTATTGTCTCTTATGTGCTGTATCATGTAACTTTGTATACACTATATCTATTATAAGTTATTATATATATAATAGCTTTATATTTTTTATATTATTAATATATACATATATACCGTTAATTAATTAAGCCTATTGTTATTTTGTCTAATATTTTAACCTTTTGTTTATTATTTTATAGTGTATTGACTATTTGTGACTTGCGTCATGTCCAGTGATAAATTATCATAAATAATTAGATATTTCATAATTAAATAACATAGCTTTTAATTAATTTTTAAAACAATTTGCACTTTTAGTGCTCCATAATGATTTCTTTTAATTCAAACGTGCAATTAATTAGAGGTTGGTTCACAAAAGGGAAAAGAGTTGGTTGGACCAACCGAACGAGTGCTATGTGACAAAGTTCCAATTTGAAATTAAGTTGGTTTGCCAGTGCAATTGAGAAGAGATATTGGCCTGGCCTTGCTTCGTGGTTCATTTGAAAAGCTTTTCAATGCTATTTATTAATTATTTTTGTAATTCAATCATGAAAATTTATAAATATAAAAATAATATATTTAATTTCATTAAATCCTTCCAGAAGACGGTATCTATAATTCTTCTACGCGAAAACGGCGATTCACGAAGCGGTCAAATGATTTATGCGAAATAATAATTTTTCCTTTTTTTTTAGAAAAAATAATTTTACTTTTTCGAAAGAATTTATGCAGACAGGCTGTAGCTTGTGAATGGATACCGAAAACTAACGCTGTAGAAAACGTCGCCGAGAAAAAAGTGGTTTCCACGCGTTGCAGCGTCTTTAACCTTCGGATTCCGGCGAGGTCATTCGCCATTACGAGTGCGTACGTTGAAAGAAGCGGAGGGGTGCAACAGCGAGCCAGGTGGGAAGGAAGATTGAAGGCTGTCTTCATGTAGGTGCCTCTTTTAAGTTTTTGCTCGAAGCCCTACGTTTGTCTGTCTTCCCTCTTTGATACTCATCTTTTCGTTAAAAAAAAAATTGTGAAACATGCTTATTTTCTTCCTGATTCCATTCTGGTCTTTTGTATCGTTTTATTGGTTTGGTCATTGGCTTGCCTCGTGAAGATATATAACCGGATTGGAGTTGGGGGAATTGTGTTGGCCATGGAGGAGCCAGGGCAGCTTAATCGCGCGTTGATAGATGCCATGGCTGGTGCCATATCCGGTGCAATCTCTCGGACGGTGACCTCTCCTCTTGACGTCATCAAAATTCGTTTTCAGGTTCGTCTCTTTTCATCCGTTCTTTTCCAATCCGAGAAATTGGTAGCTTTACAATTGTATGAATTTAGTTTTGAATTTATTGGCATGTCTTACCTTCAAATGGTGTTTTATTGTTATTTGGTGTTGTAGTTTTTGATTAAATACGATTTACTTATTATTTGTTCTTTCATTTTTGTTGGGGCCATGCTGACTATATTCTACATAATACTTGTACTTTAGGATTCTTACTTTTTATGAATTATGAATTTGAGTTCCTATTTAATATAAATTTGTAACTGTGGCAAAAGTCATGTTACTCAAATTTAAATGACGCATTAATTTGATTATTATAACTCAGAAATGAATGTGGTTCAAGTCTGTTCTCTACACGTGTATACTCTTTTGAGATTAAAAAGATTCAGATGTTTTCTCCCAATATGCCTTCCTAAACAAAAAGTTGATTTTTTTTTTTTTTTTCGCTTCCTTATAGTCAGATGTCCATCTGCATGGCATTTTTTAGTTCACATGTAGCCAATCTTTTATTGATATTGGTTACTTTACATAAGAAAGGTGGATGAAATGAAATTATTGGTCTAATGAGGCAAAAATTTGTTGATATACTTAGGAGGGATAGCAGTTATAATTCTAGATGAGCTACTAGGAAATTTTTTTTGAACTTATAATTAATTATGAAATCATGTGTGATGTTTTTGCATAGTTTTCCTAAGAAGTGTTCATTGCTTTGTGGAACTAATTCAAGAATGCAGAGAGACAGATGAAACTCATTCTTCTGTCATTGCTAAGAAATCCCTTTAATAGGTATCTATTATAATTATATCCTTCTAAATGAGATACAATAAACAAGACTAATCATCATTTTTCTAAAAGACATGGAGCAAATATTAAAAAGTTCTATTAATCTTAACTTTTTGAGCAACAATCAATGTGCTGTTTACTTTTCATTTGAAGCTATTCTTGTGTTATAGTAAAGGTTTTTTGATCTTATTGAAATTGTTTTTGTTAAGATTTTTAATTCAAACATTGAGACCCTAGCAATGTTGTTAGACAAATGACTGTTTTTCGTTATGTTCATGTGGAGTTTATTGGTGATTGTAAATAGGACTTTATCTATATGGTCCATATGTAATATTTTTTTCAATTCATATTCATTATTTTCTTTTAGCTCCATTTTGTCTTGGATACTGAAGATAAATCCATTATTGCTATGATAGGTACAGTTAGAGCCAACATCTTCATGGGCATTACTTCAACGGGATCTATATAACCCTTCGAAATATACTGGAATCTTGCAAGCAACTAAAGACATTTTTCATGAGGAAGGCTTACTAGTGAGTATCACAATACCTTTGCTTCTCTACTTTAGAAGGGTATAAAATGTTATGGCATACATAGAAGACAACAATCTAAGTTTTCCAATTTCCAGCATCATTATTGGAAACTCATAGCATTATTTTTTTTTTGTTTAAAAAGTTGTGTTGTCATTTGCCAATCATGATTTTCTATGGGTCAAAGGAATACAGAAGTATGTGTCCCCTGGAAACAATTTTATTTGTATTCAGATAATTCAAGTTTGACAAGGACCTTAATATTTTTTATTATGTTTGATTTTAATGTGTGGGATCGTGCTTATCCATTCATAGGCATTACCACTCATCAGTTACTAAAAAAACAGCATATTCTTGGCTCATTTTATTAGTTATATTGACCTACGATTAAAAAGTTAATACCCTTACACTCTTATTAGTATCATGTCCATTTTGTTCTCATGCATCTTCCAGTTGATAACATTGCTGCCTTTTTCTCTTCATTCCATGTTAACTTTCTGTTTCCCTTTATCTGAAAAAGTATTGGCTTCAAGCATCAAACTCAAGATGCTGCAAAAATCTTAAACTGGGTGATGTATTCTATTCAACTTGTTTACTTGGACAATTTGGCCAAGCAGAGGCACCTGGTTGTCTTGGGCATAGAACACCTTTATTTAGTTATTATATGTAATCTATTTGTTTGTGTCCAAGGCATGCTGTTCTCATATTTTCACGTCTCTTTGGTGCGTTCTATAATTGTCCTGCTTTTGTTTGCATAATTCTTTTAAGAGGCTAATTATAAACCGCTTTCATCTTTCTTTTGGAGGTAGGGTTTTTGGAAAGGAAATGTTCCTGCTCTGTTTATGTATATGCCTTACACAGCCATACAGTTCACAGTTCTGCATAAGCTAAAAACATTTGCCTCTGGTTCGTCCAAGACAGGTTATTACCCCTGCTAACAACACCTTTTCTGACTTTCATTGTTCTTTTAGCCAATCTTTTTGGCATATTAGAATTATTTACCAATTAGTCAATATGACATAAGCCATGTCAAGTGTTTTCCTTTCCAATTGATGCAGTAAAATTTCTTATCATGAAAATTGTTATGAAAATATTTATCATCCTACTGGTGAATACTTGTGTCTTTTAATTATTAGTTGATTCACTTTGATTAAATGAAGCTGCAACTTATTATATCAGCATATTGTAGTCCATTGACATTTTTACTGAACACATGGACCTAGTGTGGTTGGTTTAATGATAGAAAAATAGTATTCTTTATGATATATTACTTTCTTGTAAGTAGGTATACAGATTTTGACTCTAGGATAAGTTGGAATTGTGTTTGTGGGTGACGTAACTATTGCTTAAATAACAACTAGTGCATACATCTATGACTGAAAGCTCAATTGTAAGAAAGCTTGAGAGTGACAAGATTATTAACCAGATGATAAAATTCTGATTTTGACCCGAGAAAAATTGGCAAGACATTCAAGGGTGATATTTTAAGTGTCTAGGATCATAACAAACTTGATAAAAAGATTTTCACATGATAAATATGTTTTCCAGCAAAGTATAGCTCAAGCTTTAATACATTCATATGTTTTAACAAATAGATATCGAACCATTTGATCTTTGATTCGATAAGATAGAGATTAAGGAACCTTAAGTTGGGATTTGTGTAGAATGTTCATTGGACTATCCAACGTTCATTCAATGTTGCATTTGGTATGATCAGACCATCTGATGAAGGATTCATTAATTACTTGATGTGTCTTGAAGTCAATTTACTATTAGATGGGTATCAGACCGTTCATTTAACGTTTGATAATTAGTCAAATTCTGATCAAACTGCTTACTGACCTAATTTGATTAAATGATAAAAAACAAAATTTTATCGGATGAATGATTTGAGAAATTCAAGGTTGGATTGTTCGATGTGTCTATGGAAAATCCACCTTGCCTCACTCGATGTAGCAACCTAGTCCCCATTTGGGGATTGGATTCTTTTTTTCTTTTATGAAAAGTGGAATCATGTCTTGTTGATATTGGACCCCTTATTGTAAGGATGCATTGTTTCTAGTTTTTTAGATCACAATCACTAAAGAGAAGCTACTTCTACACACTAATTGGTAACATTATCTTAATTGATTGATAACATTTTAGTGTCTCTTAGGTTAAATTCTTAGTTATAAAAATTTTTAATTGAACTTATTCTCTTTTTCTATCTTATTTCTTAGTTTTTTTTTATTCATGGTGATTAGATTATGTAGATTCTTTTTGGTTGGTGATTTGATCCATGATGATCAGCTTGTGTACGTGCTTCTAAGTCAGTGATTGTGATTCATGGTAATCATTTATGAAAATTTTGTCTACCTAGTTTTACTAAAGATGTTTTGATTTTTTAACTCTATTTTTTCATGATTAGTGGTGGGTGCAAGCCTATTGTTTGGAGCCAAACTATCTAAAAATATTTGTGTATTTATTTTACATCTACCACAACCAAGGGTTTTTAAATCTAATCAAGAGATTTTCAAAAGAATTATCTCTGAACTTGTGTTAAGACTTCTACAAAATTATAGATCACAATTCAACCCTCTAATGTAAACACTATTCACAATAATTAATATTATAACAAGGTTATTTCTAGAGAACCAATATGCCATTCTCAACAATTGGGTGTTGACATAGGATTGTTGTTTGGAGTTGAACCACCAAAAAATTTTGATGTATATAGTTTATAGTATCTCAAACAACATGAAACATTCAAATCAATGCACGATCTTTTCAAAAGAATTATCTCTAGATTTGTTTGAAGATTTTTGCAAAATTACAAAAGATCATAATTATCCTTCTTTTATGGGACACCATTCTGAACAATTTTTTCTCAATTTTATTATGTGATCAACAAAGTGTTGATACTATGCTTGATTGGTTTGATGATAGCAAAATCAAGTATTTGAGAATTGATATGATGTGTGAGATTTGATGCACAGATGAAAACTCAAGAAGATAATAGCAATTCGCATGCAAGAAGAATGCTTCACAAGATTATTGGCGACATTGCTTAAGGAATAATGGCTCAATTTTTACATCTTGGAGCCATATTCTCAACATCTAGTGGAGTGCTTATCATCTAGATCTTATTATCTACTACTTTAACAATTAGATTATCAAAACCTTTCACTCAAAGCCATGTGGCATCTAGGAATGTATACATCAAAATTATTTAATTTACTTATGCAAGCATTACTGGCATTTCTCATCCATGAGTCTTTGGTGTGTCTTTCAATTAAAATATGTTAAAATTTAAAGTATTTTATAGCTTAAACTTTGTAGGAAGTAATAAGAATTGTATTTGAAAAGGAGTTAAAAATCATGCAAAGTGTTGTATAAATGTTGAATATTGACAACCATTGTATTGGTACGACCATGATTTACTTGAGAGATAATTGAGATATAATGTGGTGATATTCGTTATTAGATTTGTACAAGATTATTTTCAATTTATTGTCTTACAAAATTATGTACATCGTACAAGACGATATAGTTTATCATTCTTGTACAATCTATTCTCCATATGGAATACTTAGACTGAATCAGGCAAAAAATTAACTAAAGGTTATCATACATAAATGATTTTGTTATACGTGTTCGATTTATATGAGTATAGTATATTAATAAAGATAGAAAGCTTTGTACACATATGATAAGTTTAACGTACTCTTACGAAGAACCTAAAACCCAAAAGAATTGATATTTGTCTTAATTTTAAGCTTTGTCATTTAGATGCGGTATGTTTATCATACTCTTATAGTGAACCTAAAATGTGAAAGCATTAGAATTAAATATTTGTCTTAAACTTGACTGTGCAATAGGATGTGCTACATCGTACTTGTAGAATACCTTTTATGTTGGCTTGATAAGCTAGTAGGGTAGGTGGATTGCCTAGGTGATCACTTATTTCTCTGTATCACCTTGGTACAATAGTCAAGTTATCCATGTATGATCATAGCTCGTGAAACATAATGACGTTAATATCATTGAAAACTTAAGTTTAGCCATTATGGGTTTCTTAAATATTTGCTTATATTATTAGGAAGCATAAAAGGATGAAAAGACACTTAAGAGAAAGCTAATGCAAATTGCTACACCTTTTTAATAGTCTACCACTTCAATTGAACAGTAACAAATTGCAACATTTCTATTTGTGCATTGCATGTGAGAGCAAAGAATTTTGTTTCCCTTGATAATTCAATCCACATTCTCACCATTTCTTTGCATACATCTTGGTAACATCTTTTTGCACTCATACTTTAGCTGTGCCACCTATGTTATAAATGATTAGTTATGGGTTTATTGTAAGAATTGCTTGTACAAGTGCTGAGTTCTAGTCTTCACTTGTATTTGACTCATGACAATCATTGTTTTTGTGATTCCTCTAAGCAATATATAGATCTCTTTGTGGATATCGTGTGTACAGTTTATCCCAAACGGTTTTTTTGGAAAAAGAGTGTAGATTGTTTAATATAAGTTTAGTCATTTGATTAGAGGTGGATGTAGACCTTAGTTTTGATTAGCTAGTTAAAAATAATGTGTTTTTACTTTTAAGTATTTTTTTTATTTGTATATCAACAACAATGTCAAAATCAGTTAAGAGTTTTTCTAAAATTCACAATTTACTCCCCTTTTGTAGCTCACTCATTCTAACACGATGAACTTGCCAGTCATTTGATTCTTGGAAAATGGCTGATTTGATAAATGTTGACTTTATTTGCTGAGATTTGCAAATTTCTGAGACTTATTTGCCAATGTAATTATATCAGGCTCTTGTATCACAGTTAATGTGTTGATCAAATGCTTTTGGAAGGCTCAGGTTGGCAGATAACTAACTGGGGATGATGATGTAACATTTTGTTAATCAGATTTTACTTTTTTTTGAAATGCATCATAATTGATTAACAATAAACAAGCTTCTCCATCAACTTAGCATGATTATTAATAATCTATGATAAGCTTATGCTTCTAGTTTTTCTTGTGGCAATAATTTGGATAACGATGGACAATTATTTTGATTCTTGACTTAGAAAATTGTAAATAATTCCTGTAAAGTTCTTAAATCTGACACCAAAAAGATTCATACAGGAAAAATTTACTTCCTGTTGTTTTGGGAGCTTTTATGGAATCCATATGAACATTAAAGAAACTAAAGAAAAAGTAGATGTAAGGAAAGGTAAGGGTATGATTATTATTCCCATTCGGTTAAGGCCAATCCCCTTAGCAAGTTGTCATTCCTAGAGGGTGAAAGCAAGGCCTAAGTTTGTCATGACTATTTGTCATGAGTCCATCGGGTGATGAGTTTCATCTTCTCAGCTTAAGGAAATTTCATGTAGTAGTGATATTGAATTGACATCCTAAATTATGACTTAGTAATCAAATCTAGATCTTAGGATTAGACAAATGTACAAAAAAAAATTCTCTTTCACTAGGATGCAACATAACAAAGTTCTCTTGTTAGTGGTTGATTATATATTATGTTAATTACAACTGAAGTTTCTATCACTTATGTTGAAAGGCTAGGGTATCATTGATGAACAGGCTGTTCTGTGAATATACAGCATGATCCAATGAGGGTATTTCACGAGTATAAGATGTTAAGCTGAGACTCTAAACTTTGAAAATTAGTACCCTGTGCAGTTTAGAATAAACGAAAAAGTGGACTTTGGAGTCATTAAAAATAAAGCTAATTGCTAAATTCAAAGGTGTATAAAAATTTGATCTCTTGAAGCTAATTGCTAACCTTGAAAATACTGTAAAAACTGCAATATTCTTCTTCATGGCAATTGACTTTGACTAGCATTGCCAATGCACTTACTTCTCTCAATTTGGTACATTAATTTGTGGGTGAAAGGTTGTGACATTTTAGTTTTCCCCTTGCATTGAACTGTTTTTTTTGTCTTTCAATTAAATAAATAGTAACATTATAATTATTGAAGCAAGGTTTTCTATAGGTGTGCTAGGTGAAAGTTTTAAGAAATTGAATCTATATGATTATGCGGATGTATTTACACATGCGTACATATGTATCTATCTTTCTTTCTCTCACTATATATATAAGAGAAAAGGTTTTTTAAAGCATTTTCTTTGCATAGGCCTAGTAAATGATATGGGATTATTCATCAACTGTTTAATATAATCATTTTCTTGAAACTTCACAATGTACTTGACTTGTACTTCCGTGTTCTTTGAATAAGTTCTTCATGAAATGAAACAACCATCTGTTATTTCCTTTAATAACAAAGTGTTCTTATGACCCATTTTCAGAGGAACATTTGCGGTTAAGTCCTTATTTGTCTTATGTAAGTGGAGCATTAGCAGGTTGTGCTGCGACAATTGGATCTTATCCATTTGATCTTCTACGAACTGTTTTAGCATCACAGGGTGAACCAAAGGTTCGTATCTATCATGCTTTGTATTCTGTTATCTATATTGCAAAGTTTAGTTGTGACAGCATGTTTTGTCGTTCACATGTGTTAAAAAAAAATCCATACTCAAGGCACTTCATATTTTTTTTCCTTATGTAGAATTTCATGGTTGTGAAAGCATTGAAAGAGAAAATAAAAAATAGAAAATAGTTTTTTATATTATACTTCTAGTGCAAAACTTTGAGCATATGATTTTATCAAATGAATCTGTTATGAATGTTTGATTATGTTGTAGATATACCCCAATATGAGATCTGCATTCTTTGACATTGTTCAAACACGAGGTATTCGAGGTTTATATGCCGGATTATCCCCAACACTTATCGAGATCATTCCATATGCTGGCCTACAATTTGGGACATATGATACATTTAAGCGTTGGATTATGGTAATTTTTGAGCTCTTACGCTCCTTAAATATTTTGAGTATTCTTAATTTTTTATATGCTCTCTACCTTTAATGTTGTGGTTTTAGTTTTTTTTTCTTACTGTTAGTTGATAGATGATTCTCTCATTGACTATTATGTTAATGAAATTAAAGAGTAAATTGCATATAGTTCCTTAATTTTTGTTCAAATTCTTGAGTTCTTCTTGTGTTTAAATTAGTTAAAAGGTTTTTAATTTTCATAAAAGCTTCTTGGCCGGCCATTTATGGTATTAACATTGTGGGATTTCATATAAAATATTAAAAGTTCCATAACATGAGAATTGCAACTTTGTGATTTAATTTCAAATAAGTTGCAACTAGGTTCTTTGAGCTGTTCTACTGTGCATAGTTGCCTGTCATTGTTTTCTACTGCCATTGATGCTTCTTTATCATGCCCCACAAAGCCATCATTGCTTACCTCCCCTCTATATTTGCCTTCACTTTGGCAATCTTTCTTTCATACATGGTTTGGTGACCATAAGCATCTATCAAGCTCCATTAAAGAGTTTTGTAATTTGAATTCCTTAACAAATATGAGATAATGATGGTCCCCTAATTCATGAATGTAGAAGCATTAATGTAGTGTGGTGGAGTTGTTTATTCTTTTAAAATTCGCAATACTTGTTTATCACCATATCCATTTGTGCATTATCTAACTTAACATTTCTCTTGTTGAATATCTTTGTTAATGTTAATGCTTATAAGCATGTACCTTGCAAGTCAGTGATGTTCAAAAAAGCATCATTTGATTTGATGCTTTTCTTATATCTAAATTTAGGTCTTGATGGGTTGAAATTTGTTGCATTGATAGGGTATAACATATTAGAATTTCTCAAATTTCTGAGTTCTATCCACCTATATTAACTTTTTGTTGTGATTTAATGACATTCACTGGGTGTATGACCTTTTGAATTACCATCAAGGGAGAATTGTTTGGATTTGAAGAACAAACCTGGTCAAGACATCGTGGTTTCAAGACTATTTAGCTTTACTTATTGTCTTTTGGTTACAAGAAGAAGTCTTTTGTTTGGAGCTATATGTTTCTTCTTCTTGGTTGATTTAGTGTGGATTTGATCAATTTTTAACATGAGATTTAAGTTGATTAGTTTTAAGAGGTTAACTGAAAACAAGATTGATGATTACCAATGTCTAGCATAGGTATGCATTGTACTTGTGTTGGATGGGTTATTTTGGCAACACACCCATGGTATTAATGACAAGTAGTATTTTCAATGATGCATTTAGAATTTTATATAATTTATTTAATTCTTGAGCTAGATTGTAGCAAATCTCATGCCTTATCACGATCTTTACTAGACTAGTAGGAAAAGCTTCGGGTCATGAATTGATATAGTGAAATTTTGTGATAAGAAGAAACTCTAGGCAACTTTACTTTGTAAAGAAATCTTAAAGATTGTTCAAGGGAATCTTGGCTAAGAATTTGAAGGTCAAACATACTATTTTTCTTTGGAGAATCTTCAATAAGATAGTGAAATAAACCTGAAACATTGTTTGCCATAAATATAAGGAGGACCATCAATGCCATTTAAAACCCATAGGTTATCTTAAGGAAGGAAAAAAAACCAAGAACTAACCATTATGATCAAGTAAGTTGAAGATTTCTTTTAGAGATATGGAGTTGGTTTTTATGGAATTTTATCAATTTGATTTGCATATATAGTTTTGGTGTGTAAGCCCTCCTAATTTGTGGTTTTGGGGGCACCAATCTTATTTGCATTCATTGTTTTGGCATATGTTCCCTTCATGCTTGGCAATTTTGTTGGATTATATGTGACTTAATTTGCATGTATGGTTTGTATATATGTTCTTTCCCCATCTGTTAATTCCATGGGATTTTGTTTGATTTGACCTAATTATGTGGTTCGAGTATATATTTTTTCTTCGATTAGTAGTTCAATGAAATTTCTTCCAATTTAGCTTCATTATGTAGTTTAGGTGTATTTTTCTTTTGTGGTTAGTCATTTTATGAGATTTTACTTGATTTGATTGAAATATGTGATTGAAGAATATGTTTTCTCCCTTAATGATAGTTTAAAATGATATTGCTCAATTTGATTTAAATTTGTATTTGGAACGTATTCCTTATCTTATTAATAATTTTATGGATTCTATCCAATTTGAATGTCTTTTATTTAGTTGGGAATATGTCTCATATTAGAGTTGGAACAAAGTGATGTGGATCATTTAGATGGACCTCAAGGATATCTTAATCATGTTAGAGCTATTTAAATGGTGGGAGGAGGTGGCATTTGGCAAGTTTGAGGCGCCAATTAAGGTATTTAATAGTTTAGGAGAGCCAACTAGGGCATTTGTGAATTTGGGGACCCAATTACGGTATTTGTTTTGATGCCTATAAGCATTTTTGTTAAGGAGACATTTGTAATTTTTGGTGGCTTTATAAGACAACATAGATCTAAAAATTACTGAAATCATTTTAGGATTGTTTAAGTGGGAAGGGGAAGTGACATTCAAACAAGTTTGAGGAGCCAACTAAAGCATTTGATGTTAAGAGAGCAAATTGAGATATTTTGAGAGCATAAGAGAGCCATTTGGAGCAACTGTGATGGGATCCAACTAAAGCATTTCATAGTTTAAGAAAGCCTATTGAGATGTTTTGAGAGCACAAGAGAGCCGGCTGAACATTTTTTTACATGGGAAGCTGACTAAGACATTATGAATTTTGTTGCTTACAAGTGGGCTTTGTTAATAGGTCATTTGTAATTTTTGGTGGTTTTGTGAGAAAACAAATCTTACAAGATACATTCATCAAGCTTAATATGAATTTTAGCATGATTTGGGAAGCTTCGAGAATGCTTTTCATGATAGTACCAATGACCAATTTGGTCATTTTAATCACGAAGGGTTCGCAAATTTGTTGAATATAGAGATGTCCAAAATGGGTATGCCAAATTTAATATGGTTTTTTGGGCATTTATGAAATTTTTTGGAAATTTTTGCAAAGCTTTGTATTATGCTATTTTGTAAGTTTTATCATCTAGAAATGCTGTAGCCATTTTGGAGATAATGGAGGCTTTTGAGATGTGTAATCACATTCACATTATCCTTTGACTAATTTTGAAGAATTGTTAAAATTTTGTTAAATTTTTGTTGGCATTTTGACCATTTCTTTCTTTGTTTCGATAGATTTGGTGAGGTCTATTGCTCAAAAAGTGTTGCAAGCTACTTTATGCCCAGGTTGTTTAAGAAGCCTGTAGGGTATTTTTGACACCCATGCGTATTTTTCCCATTTAGTACCTAGGGCATTTTTATAATTTGAAGGAGTCATAGAGTCCAAAATGTCACCCGTAGGCCACTTGGGTCAAACTTGGAATGTTTTGGCATTGCTTTGGTTCAAATTGGTTTTTTATTAGCTTCTTTTAAGTTTTCTCGGTAGTTTTAACTTTTTGGTGACATATTGGTGATTTTGGAGAGCTCAAAGTGGTCCAACAACATTAACTTAGTTTTAAAAAATATTTTGGACATTTTCTATTTTTCAGTATCTTTTGATATTTATGATTATATTATTATTATTTTATTATCTTTTATTCCTTCAAATTTGGCAATAATCTGGTCGCATTTTGGCTAAGATTGATGTTTATAAAAATCAAAAAAGAGAGTTGTCGATGTGCAAAAAATTTGTTGTAGTTAGCCAAAGCTAGGTGGATTTTTTTTGGGTCAAAATCTAGTTGTATGAATTGACATTCATCCCCACACATACATCTCAAGGCAATAACTTGGAAAATTTAATTGTTCAAGTTTTATCTTCCTATCCAAAGATCTCCATGGATCCCAAAAAGGCAATTAAATTGCAATTTTTTATGAAAATTGGAAACATTTATCATTCCTACTTAGATAGTCTTACCAATTGCTTGCTGCAAAAGTCGTTGGGAATGATATTTGGATGGAGATCAGTTGAATTTGGGCTAGCTTAATTCAAAACTCCAATTGACACAAATTAGGTAACTTGATAATATTCGTTGTGCTTGGCTCAATTTGGATTGACATTGGGTTTAATAAATGAAATTGGCTTAAACGGCTTTGTTTGCATCCAATTTAGGCTTACTTTTAGCCAATTGGGTAAATTTTTTTAAATTATTATTTTGGGCTAAATGCTTTTTAATTTTATCTTGATTGCTCAACTTGGCTCATCAGGATTTGTTTTAGTCTAATATGGGTTTAACTAAGCATTGTTGCTCAAATGGTTCAATTTGTTTCAAGTTTCACTTAAATTAAATAATTTAGTTCCATTAGGCTCAAATTGGTTGACTTAGGCTTTGATCTAATTTGGTCTGATGAGATTTTTTATCAACTTAAGGTTAAATTATTTTATTTGTAGGGATTGAACTTGGATTAGTCAGATTAGTTAAGATGTATATTTAGTGCTAGCGTTACTCGATCAAGAGAGGGCTAAGTGGATTGATATGACAAATTTTTAGGGTGTTTAATGTTTTTGTCTTAGGAAAGAGAGGCTTGGGCCATGTTATGTCTTTGCTTGGCCGATCTATGAAATTTGTTAAAGAGCCCATCCCTTTATTTTTTTCTTTCTTTTGGCACTAGGATTTTCTCCTCCCCTTATCATCTTCTTCCAAGTGACAGTTGAACATGGGGGAATGTGTTTTGAGTTTATGAGGTGGTGATGGGTTGGACTTGGAGGTGATCAACATAAACAATGGCGGCCACTGGAGGCTACCCCGATGGTGGTTTGGATTACTCATTCAATTTGGGGGTCACAAAGATGAAGATGAGTAAGGGTTTAAGTATCGAACATTATATGGAGAAAAAATGGAGAGAAAATGGGATAGAAATGAGAGAAAGATTTAGTCTTTATATACGTATATGCCTGTGTGTTTGCCATGATCCATAAACCTAGTCTGTCTGTTGTTTCTTTTCCAGTCCTTCTAATCTTATCTACACACGGTAACACGTGCATATGCATGCACAATGGTAGACAATCTTTAATGAATTGGTAATAACATCCATAAGTAAATGTAAATAAAACTTCAATGGAGATTATTACCTTTTGTATCGCTAAAGTAAATGTCTCTATTCAGAGGATGTTGATGATCACTCTTATGTCCGCAAGTTTTAAAAGCTTATGTTGGATTATTATTTCTTTCCCAACGAAAAAATTTCATTTTGCAGTCGTGGAATAGGCTGAGATATTCCAGTGTTAGTGCCTTCAACCACGACGATTCTCTCTCAAGTTTTCAACTCTTTTTAGCCGGATTTGCTGCCGGAACATGTTCGAAAGCAATTTGCCATCCTCTTGATGTTGTAAAGAAGAGATTTCAGGTAGGAAACCCAACCCTTGTTTTCAAAATTGCATTTCAATTTACGACGATCCTTTTGTGCTGAGCATGAGGAATGTCTTTCTTAACATACCATAGATTGAAGGATTACAGAGGCATCCCAAATATGGAGCAAGAGTTGAGAACAGAACATACAAGAACATGTACGATGCCCTTGAGAAGATTCTAAGGAAGGAAGGTTGGGCTGGTTTGTACAAGGGCATCTACCCATCTGTGATAAAATCTGCTCCAGCTGGTGCTGTCACATTTGTGGCATATGAATACATTTCAGACTTATTGGAAAATCTTCTAACTTGAAAACAACTGCAATTTTTGTTACTTAGCCAATTTCTCATCCACTGTTAGGTTACATTTTGAAATCTAACAAAGGATTCTTAGTTCATTTTACAGTGGATTGGTATGCATTTGTTTACTGGAATGTTGGAGCCTTCGTTTCCAGATTTCTCACATTCAAGCATGTGTAGAGGATTCTTACAACAAGTCCTTACATTAGTATTCTATTTGGAGGAGCGGAACCAATTGTTCATATGTAAGAGCATAGGGAAGTAATCTTTTATCGTCTTTGTTTTGCTTTAGACATTCTAATGTGCAAGCAACTGAGCTTAGTATTGATTCCATTGGAAATTTGATGACCATACACTTAGTGTTAAAACTGTATTGATCTTATTTTAGATTAATTCGATCAGTTTTGCTATGGTTTTGATGTTTTTTTTTTTTTTTTTTTTTTTTTTGTATTTTAAAGATTAATGATTGATTCCATTTTGACGAACCATGAGCATGCTCTATAAAACATTGTAACTTTAGTTTTTTAGCTTAGGAATGGTTTGACACCACAAGAGTTATCTATAATGGACATTAGTGAAGGAAGAAATATTAAGTATTACAAATCACCCTCAATATTTTTTTTTGTATTTTATTAAAATTAAATATAAAAGCTAGTTGAATGCATTCCATGATTCGCCTATGTGGTGCACCATAGCTCATGCATTATTAGGTCTTAGCAATAGAGATTGTCCTTAGGCTATGTTTGGTATATTGTTTCAAATTCAATCTTTTGTAAAAAAATAAAATAAAAAAATAAAATACAATAGGTTATCTGTATAGTCACATCTCAAAATGCATATTTTTAATCTAAGAAATAAAAAAATAATATAAAGATAACAAAAATTATTTGTCTCTTTCTTAAATAATACTATGCAAATTCATTTTACTTTTTTATTGAATAATCAAAGAATACTTTAGTCAATGTATAATTATAAAAATATATAATTTTTTATCGCACTAATATATTTTTTTAATAAATATAGAATTATTCGAAGTCCACTCCAACAATTGAACACATATTTCTTATAACATTGACTCTTTTAAAAAATGTTTCATTTAAAAAAAAAATTAAGAAAACTAAAGGAAAACATAAAGAATGAGATAATTTGTTATGAAACTCTTACAAATACTAGGAAAATGATGCCGGCTTAGTGTCAACGAATTTTTATTAAATAGTGATTGATTGTAATTTCAAGGTGAAAAATCTGTTTAAAACAATTCCCACTTTAATTTTTCATGAGTTTATTCTCTATGTTCATGAATCAACCTCTTTATGTAATAGAATATTCCACTTTTTGTATATTATAAATACAATTATTATTGTAAGATTTTTTATTTTCAAATAAAGAAATTATAATGTGATATATGATATTCTATTGATGTCTTGTGTCTATCTTTTGGTTGTGTTTGTCTTGAATCATATTACAATTAAAACATAATAGAGATATCTCCAAATACTATATTAAATGATAAATACATGCAAATAACTAAGATTACATATATCATTTTTTGAGTTTGCACTAATCCTTGGGTCATTAAATGAATTGTTTAATTTGGTCTAATTATTGAAAAGCAATAAATGGTACTTGAAATTGTTAAAAATAAGTTTTAAATGTAAGTTATTTCACTTACCTTGATCTATAGACTTTATTTAGGCCAAAAGAGAGACTTTTATTAACTTTTCTCAAATCTTCATATCTTCACCATGCACAAGAATGTTCACTTGAAATTGGTTATTGTCATTTGAGTTCATGTGATTACTATGAAAGGGTCTTATGAGAGTGAAAACCTAAAGCAAAAAAAAAAAAAAAAAAACTCAAAATGGTTGCTAGGTGAGTTATGACATTGCAATGAATTGGAGTCCTCACTTATGTTCTCTTCTTCTATCATCCAAAAAATACAAACTAACATTTGTATGTATATATATGTGCATATATATGTATATATAAATTTATAGTTAAAGTTAATTAGATAAAGTTCACAAAAAACTAATAGTATATGTATAAAATAAGTAGATCTTATTTGATAATATGCGAAATAAAAAATTATTTATTTTAAAATTTTATTTAATTGATATTTTTTCTAAATTAGTTTAATAATTATTTGATTTCATAGAATAATGTTTTAGTTTCATATTTTCGATGTCACAAGAGTTATTTGTGGGTATAATTAAAACAAATTATAGAAACTCATTAAAAATTAAAATGTATAATTTTTATCTTTTATGGTGTAATTGACATTTTACTTTAGGATTATCATTAAATCATTTTTAAGTTTTTCTTTGGAGGTGCTTTGCATGACTATGAAGATGCAAATGAGTAGCAAGTTTTTGAAAACCTAAAAATGTTTTCAATTTATGAACAATAATGATTGTATTTCTTGAATAATTGTTATGAAAATTGTGGTGTTTTATCAAAATTATATATAAAATCATATGTAAGATTCTTATTTTGTTTAGTCTTTTGTCATCTTGAAATCCAAGACCCCCATAGAGAATTGAAAATCGAACAAAGACTATTGCATTTGTTAGTGTCATTAGTCTCTTTTCTCATTTCTTTGTTCAGTTCTATGCTAAGAAACTATGCACAATATTCAAAGATACATGAAGTACTAACAAGAAAAATAGAGATTATTTTCAAAACCTTCTAATTCATGTTGCCTTAATGCAAGTAATAAGTTATGTTCAAAAACTTAACTCTTTTTAAATAGGATCTTTTTTAGAACGATCGATTATTGAAAGGAGACCTTTTGTATTGGTTTAATAATCAATCATTTTATAAAACTAAAACATTTTGCAATAGTGCAACATTGATTGTTACATAAAATGGGGCCTTTTATTGCTATTCAATTATTTATTACTACATTTACAACTAAACATGACTAAGACTGTCCAATACAATTACAATTTCCAATGTGCGATCCATAGGGGACAAATCATTATAGAAATTTGATTGCTCTAAATGGCTTGTTAATGTTTAGTAACTCAAGCTAATTTTGTTTAATCACATTTGAGACCTATAACTTGTCTTGTATGGATTGCAAAATGAATTTTAGGTTGCTTAAAAACTTTACAACTTGTATTTTCATGGTTCATGCTTGGAAGCTATGGTGGTAGTGCGAGGCTCTTTTTTCCTTGGCTTGGTGGAAAATAGCTTGAGAAGGAATATGAAGATGCTTTTGACCTATCCTTCTTTATGAGTTTTGTACCTCTTTTGTCTAATTATGAGTTCTTTTTTTTTTATCATTGTTTTATTGATTCTTGAAATGTTTAGATATAGATTGCGAAAGGACATTATGTAATCGTATATAAATTGTAAAATTATATAGATCTCTTTTTAATTTATTTCTCACTAATTTTATCGTGAAAATGCATTATGAGTGCATATAGGTGATTGCTCATGTAATGTGCTAAAATAGTTGTGAAACCATTTGAAAAATATCTCTTTATATTGACTATTCTTGCTTGAAATTATGTAAATCACATTATATTCAAAAAGAAACCGTGTTTTCTAGCACCTCAAAATCAAACATTAAGCATAGATTATATTTTCTATCTTTCTTTCAAATTAATTATTTTGCATTGACAACTATTAAGTCTTTGATACTTTGTACCAAATGTTACATCGATATATTACGACAATATGTAAGGAAAAAATGATGAATTGAAAGTTGGTAAAATTTAGAATTGATTTAATATAATTATAATTAAATATAAAAGCTAATTAAAATTAAATTATTTTTTAAATTTTTTTAATAACATGTTAACAAATACTTAATAAGATAATTAAATCAATTTTTAACTTTTAAATTAAAAAAATATATTTAGGAATCAATCAAGCTTATAGGTATTTTGAAATTCATTTGTGAAAAAAGAAAAAGAATGAATTTAAGAACTTGTGTCAAACCATAGGAGAAGAGGAGATCAAACTTGCAACTAAAGACAGCCATGCTTAGGGCAGGGAGGAGGAACTTTTAACACATCAATCTTGAATTATTTTTTTTAATAAATATTAAAAACAATATGGTGCTCTTTTAAAACAAAAAAACTATAAAAAATAATAATTAAAAAATAATAAATAATTACCAGTAAATACATTGCTTTTTATCTAAGAAGTTCCCCAGCAAAGAAAAGATAAACTGTTTGTAGACAAGCAGTCCGTTTACGTTTACCATATAGCAGAAAAGCTTTCGACCTTGTCATGGGATAGGGGTAGTTTGGTAACTTCGTACAAGCTACATAAACCTTCCGTTAACCGTGAATCTTTTTTTTTTCCCTCTGTTCCTGGTGCTGTAATCCCTCTGCGAATTTGGATTTTGGATTGCAAGCCAGGATACCATCCTTCACTACCGATACTATTTATAATTTGACTATTTCTTTTTAATACCGACTTTCCATGTCTTCTCTCTCTGCCTTCCTCTCGGCCTCGAAGCGCCGGCGTCTGACCCACAAAGCCCTACAATTTGGCAGTCTGCAATCTTCTGTTCTTTTGCTTTTGTTAGGGTTCTTTCCCTCAATTCCTCCAATCCTGTCTTCCTACGGCCTTTATTGTACGGGAGGAGTGCGTGCTAGGGTTTGTGACGCGTTGTGGCAATTCGTGTGACGGGAGATCGGCGTGGGACTTCGGTCGGAAGAGGGATGGAGGATAATGGAGGCATACCCGAAGACCTGCGTTGTAAGAGGTCGGACGGCAAGCAGTGGCGGTGCAGCGCACAGTCGATGCCGGACAAGACCGTATGCGAGAAGCATTACATCCAGGCAAAGCGCCGGGCTATGAACTCGGCCATGAGGGCCCATTTGAGGAAGGCATCCAAGCGAAAGTCTTTGGACAATTCGGAAATCTATCTGGTCAGTAGGCGTGGCGAGCGGGACCTATCCAGGTCGCCTGTGTCTCCGATGAATCCTGCAGAGGAAGCTGAGCTGTCAGTCCTGGCTTCGATGCCAAGGTTGAGGAAGCACAAGGAGAGGATATCCAGGAGCAATGGGTTCTATTCTCCTGACATGGACCATGCCCGTGACTCCCCTGTTCGTGGTGGTCTGCACCCAAGAAAAGCTTTGCAGGTGGAGGATGGAAGGGCTCGGTTGGTGCAGACTACTCCTTCGAGGAAGGGGGCCCAAAATTATATTGGGAATGGTGCTGGGGTGAGTAATTTGAGTTTCCTTCACTACATTTAGCTCTTGATTAGTATGCTAAGTTTCTAGTGTGATGAATTATGCCTTTGGCCAGCATGAGTGTTCTGGGAAAAGCTCAGATTCTTCTGGTGGAGCTGAAGGGATTACTTGCCATCACTGCAGGAGGAACGACAGGGTGAATGTGGTATGGTGCACAAGTTGTGATAGAAAAGGATATTGCCATGGCTGCATTCTAAAATGGTAAATATTCTCCATGATGCTGATGCAAATTTGATGTTCATTTTTTCTGTGCAATAGTTTGTACACTTTTTTGTGTATCCTATGAACTTACCCGATTCATGGCGGTGTTCAGGTATGCTGAGATACCAATGGATGAAATTCGAAAAGCATGCCCAGCTTGTCGAGGTATTTGTAATTGCCATTTTTGCTTGCGCGGTTTTAACTTGGTTAAGGTATTTCAACTTTTGTAATTATTTTTGTTTTATGTTTGGTGTTTACTTCATTGAATACTGTCTTGTTTATAACTAATGGAACCTAAAATTTGCTGTTCAGACTAAGCTTGAAGGAATAGCTGCCATGGATAGATTGCGATATCTTCACAGCCTTTTATCCTTCACGCTTCCTGTTATTAAGCAGATTTACTCTGAGCAGTGTTTTGAGATTTCTATGGAAAAAAATATATATGGTATTGTTGTTAACTTCAGTTCTGTTGGTATCCTTGTTACATTTTGTTTTGTTGCATAACAAACCAAATGACATGATCTTCTACTTAGGAATGAAAGCCGACATTCCCAGAGCAAAATTAAATGCAGATGAGCAGATGTGCTGGTATTGTATTCACAAGCTTGTTTTCCTTTATACCCACCGGATCCTGATGGAAATCATATTTTTTTGTTGCAGTGATCTTTGTAAAATACCTATTTTTGATTATCATCGTCACTGTAGTCAATGTATGTTTGATCTCTGTCTCACCTGCTGCTGTGCTATTCGACGTGCGTACTTTGTTGGTGACAAAGGAATGTCTGATGTTGATAAAACGAGTGATGCTAAATTATTACCCCAAAGTGCTGATACAGGTTGTCTGGATATTTCAAATTTATTTCCTGAGTGGAAGGCAAACAATGATGGAAGCATACCATGTGGACCTGAAGAGGCAGGTGGATGTGGATTTACCAAGCTAATTTTAAGGCGAATTCTCAAAATAAACTGGACAGGAAAGCTTTTAAAAAATGCAGAGGAAATGGTTAATGGATGCAAAGGATCTGATCTTCATGGTCCTGGCTTATGTGCTTCTTATTGCTTAGAAACTCCAACTTCCCATCTGAATAGTTCTATTCAGGCAGTTCTCTTACAGTGCTCATTTAGGGACGATAACACTGAGAATTTTTTGTATTACCCTGCAGCAGAGGATATCAAACATGAAGGAATAAGATATTTTCATAAGTTTTGGGTTAGAGGTCAACCAGTCATTGTTAAAAACGTGTTTGAGCCAACGTTGGCCTCAGGTTGGGATCCTATGGATATCTGGAAGGGAGTTCAAGAGACTTTAGATGAAGAGCTGAAAGAAGATATAATTGTGAAGGCAATTGATTATGAAAACCAGTCTGAGGTAATGTTTAGTATGATCTAGCACTCTTCAGTAATTAATGATCTTAGTGCTTAATTGACTATAATGTCCTCATCATGAGGTCATATTCATCTTCATTTGAAAATAACAGAATTATATTTGAACTATAAGTTAGACTCTTGCAATTCAATGCTTTTGGTATGCTCTTGTGCCTTATTTTTGTCGAAGTTTTGAGTCAAACTTTTTTGAATGTCCTTATATGGATTCTTCTTAGCTACAAACTTACTCTATCAGCAGATGACCCATTGATGTTATGTCTGTCAGTTTCTCCACAAAGGTTGTATATTTTGTGAAAGTTTTCCTTTGCTGATTGACTATCTTTAATGCACAGATACTAGTGGAAAATGGAAGGCATTTTAATGTTGGAGTGCAGCATATTTGAAGTGACATCCTGTAATTAATTAGTTATTTGATGTTTTTTTTTTTCAAACATTTCAAATATTTCAAGACATTCTCAGCTGTTATGGTACCTATGGTAATGGTTATTATTGCCTCTATTGTGTCCTTTAAGTTGTTTGAATTGAAGAAGCCTACCTTTTGTAACTAGGGTGAGTTTGAGTATATAAAACTTCCCCTACTCCTTTGTTTGCTGGAACAATTTTGCGTTTTAATGCATTTTACATATTCATTAGTTTTCTGTTGCTAAGATCTTATGTAGAACCTTTTTTCTCAATTGTAATATGCTATCAGCATACTGTAGGCAACCAACTGCTTTTGCAATTGTATTTTTTTTTTGTCTAATTTGGTCCTGCTCACCAAATTATTTTAGTTTTCTAACACTACATGGTTTATGCAAACGAGTTTGTCACCACCATCATTTGTTTTTTTGTAGCATATGAATGGGTTAAAACATCTTCATACTTAACCTAATTTGAACTTTTAGGTCAAATATTATGATTGACTTGTTTTTCACATTTTCTAGGTTGACATTGAACTTTCTAAATTCATTAGGGGATATGCAGAAGGATGTAAAGATGAAAGTGGTAGGGAAAAACTGTTGAAACTGAAAGATTGGCCACCTCCAAGTGCCTTAGAAGAGTTTTTGTTGTGCCATAGACCTGAGTTTCTTGGCAATTTTCCATTAGTTGAATTTATTCATTGGAAGTGGGGTCTTCTAAATCTTGTCTCAAAGCTGCCACATAATACCCTACAGTATGAAGTTGTGCCAAAGATTTTTATTACTTATGGTACTCGTAAAGAACTTGGTGTAGGTGATCCTGTTACCAAACTTCGGATTAACATGAGTGATATGGTAGGTTTCTGGTTCTTCTGCTTGACTTTTCCTACCATCATGTTACTTCTTTTTGGAATTTTCTTCTGTAATGCTTTCTTTTTTTAATAATAATGTACGAAGCTGCAGGAATCTTTTTTATTACAATTAGTTACTTCAATATTGAGCTTAATGAGATGCTTTTGATATCAGGATTTGTGTTGCTAAACTCTATCGAGTTTTCCAGTCACTTAGTTGTAAATATAATATGATGATGCTATCATGGTATGCTCTTAGACTAGTTATTAGTTATTGTCTTTGAATTTCATTTTCACAGTGCTGTATGGTATACCATACTGTACTTGACACACTGAAGAGCTTAGCGAGCATGTGATAAACTCCGGCTTAAGCTAGATTTAAGCCAGCCCATTGCAAAAATTCTATTAAAACAAAGTACCTTTTATTCCTTTTAAGTTGTCGGTAGAGCCCAAATTGTATGTGAGATCTTCATTAAGCTAGCTATCATCGATCAGATCATAGTTATACATAATTATATCGAGCACTAATTTTGAAACCACGATTTAACCATCCAGGTTCATTAGGATATATTAGTTATTTTATTTTATTAAATAACTTAGTTAATGTTGTTAATGCCATCAAATCATCCATACATTGTAGTAATATAATTACTACCATTAAATAGTTTAATGTAGTAAACATATTGACTAGTTTAATAATGATATTCTGGTGATAAATAAATTAATGTCTATAATAAAATAACTTAATTAATATAACTAATCTTTGTTAGTTGTAAAATGACAAAATTGTTTTTAACTCACATACTTTGGTGCTTTATCTACATATGTTTTTAATCATATTGTTATTCATATCATTAATTTTCAAAATAAACTTAATATCCTTTTTGGAACTGGTGCAAATGTGAGATTAATTTGGATTAGCTTACAACCTAGTTATAAACATATGTTTTATTCTTGTGGGTTTTATGGTTATGAGAAATTATTCTGAATAGGGATATATTGAGAAAGAAGAATAGGCACAAATATGATAAAGATATTTTGTATTATTTAGAGAATTGAAGTACACTTGAAAAGATAAATCTTATTTGAAATAGGATGAGAAAAATTAATTTATTTTTTATGTGCATTGGAACTCGTGCCCTTTCTCTTGTCATAGGATTTGGTTTTGACAAGACTTGAGGAGATTCTCTACTGGTCTTCAAGTGAAGACCTCTATTTAGGAAAGTTATATTAGGATGAAGGCTTTGCATCAATGGATATAGGATCCTTGCCTTGCAATTACTCATCTTATGCTCTCTGATTTGATGAGATCCTCTTGAGTACGAATGACAATTTCTATTTGAACTTGCTTACTGAACTTCATTCAATCTGGTCTTAGTGAAACAAGAGAAAAAGTTAAGCCCACAAGGTGCAGCATTTTGATGATTGGCTCAGAGCTTGCGTTAGGTTTTACTATTTCGATTGTGCTAAGTTGGGTTAAAATTTAGAGCGCTAATCTAGCTTGACATGTTTCTTGTATATTTACCATTACAATGCAAAATTGTGTCATCTCAAATTCTAAACCATATATGAAGAAAAATAGGCACCATCTTTTCATAAGTTTTGTATTCTTATTCTCTTCCTCTTAACCATTTAGTCCATTATTGCATAGCAACGCTCCCATGTTCCTAGCTGTTATCTCTCATTTTTTTTATGAAGGCGTAATGATATGGATGGCTTGTTATTTCTATCTTATTGAGTGTTAGTCATTGTCCTTTGTCTTACTCCATTAATTATTTGAACGCATCTAACAATCGTTATTTTCTACTTGTTCCTTCCCATGTAGATTGGATTCATTATTAAGGCTAATTTAGAAATTTGCATCCCCTCATCATCAAATTCCAGCCACCATGCATGAATATTGTAGAAGTTTGCACCTTGCTTGAAGCCTTTAGTTGGTTGGGTTGGGTATGATCATAGGATTGGTGATGTTGGGGGTTGTTGAGTTCAATTAGGGTCTGAGTTTGTGTGCATGTTAATATAATATTTGACAAGTATGGGTTTCAAAGTTGGCCGATTGCCATCTCTACTCTTGAGATAGTTGAGCTCTAAGCTTTTTGTAAATTAATTTATTTTTGATGTCTCAAAATGTTCTCAAGATTCCCTTTTACGCACTTACTAGATAATAGCATAGCTACTCCTAATTGATACTAGCATGGCTATACCTAATAGATAATAGCATGGTTAATACTATCATAACTATCAATTTTTTGATATACCAACTATTATAACTATCTTATAACCCTCCGATGTGACATACTCCAATCTGAGAGAAAATATCTTAAATTCACAAAAATATTAAGAAAAGACTTTGATTCTCCTCAAGACTTGTCTAGAATAAGGTTAGAAATTTTAAGCTAAATGGTGTATTTGGCACAATTTGAAAAAAGCTTTTGGTCACAAAATGCTTATTTTATGTCTTGTATAACAGCTTAATGAAAAAGTGTTTGTTTTCAAAAGAATGGTGTCAAAACTATTTTTTATTACATTATTTTAATATCTCAAAAGAATTTTATCATCTTCACAACATATTATTATTATTTTTTATTTTACATGCTAACTAAAAAGTCAAAGATAAGTTTTGTAAAATTTTTTAAGCTAAATACTCGTTAACAACTGATTGTCAAATATTCATTCTTTTAATATTACTGATAACAATTTTTTTAATACTTTCTGGTCATTAATTAGCTTAATTTTGAGCAATAGTTTTGCCAAATAAACCAAAAATCTTTACTTGTCGGTTATCGAGGGGTTGGGGAAGAGAATCTGTTGTCACCTCATGTATGCTTGATTGGTTTGAGAAGTGTTAGAAATTAATGGCACATTGTAGGAAAGAATAGAAGTGCCCTTTCTAAAATGCTCTGAGTTTGGTATGGGCTTTGTGACTTTGCAGATCATACTTCACTTCATATATCTTTTATTGATGTCAACTATTAAATTCTGTCTAATTAAGTCCCTTGGATGTCAGAAAAAGATTGTCCATTTATTAAGAGTATGTTCAATACTCCCAACAGTCCACTGATGTTAAAAAACGGCTGCCCTTTGTTGGGAAATGTTGATAGTCTCAATGGTCATTGAAAGATACAATGACCTAGCTTGGCTACCCAATCCTATGGATTTTGCAGATGTCGTAGGAAAACTTTATCCCATACCAAATGGGCACATAAAATTTGATAAGTTGCTCTTGTAGGACTTTTGATAGTGACGAAGCTATGGAATTGGTGCATGTGTGGTTGGAACTTCCATTTTCTTAAACTGAAATTTGGTGATAGTAATCTTTGGATAGTAACACAATTTTAATTGGTTAATTTATAATGAAACGATAGGTTTCCAATTGCTTATTTTATAATGAAGCCATTGATTTCCAATTTTAGGGCTTTTACATTGTCTATGAATGTTTACTTGAAACTTAATTGATTTCTTTCCAAAATTTTGAGCTTGGTAGACATAGGTCATGTTATTAAGAAACCTCATCCAAATTGCTAGCAAATGACATCTTTTCTTATTCTTTTAGACATCATTTCTTTTTCTCTTGGACATCTTTTAATGCAAATTTGATGATTGCATTTTCTAGATTGTTTTTCTATTTCTAATTAGCAGAAGTTTATAATTCTTTGAGGGTGTGAATTGGAGAAGTATGGTTTTTTATAGCAAGTTGGATTATAGGGACTTAGGATTAGTTTTGTTGCTAAGTATAAAATTGATCAGTGAAAAATAAATTTGGAAAGTATCATTGTTAAGTGTCATTGAAAAGTTGTATGTTTGATAATCCATTATTAAGTACTTATTTTGAAAAATTTGAACCAATTATCATTTGATATTTTAGTTGAAAGAAATAAGATAAAAATTAATAATTATTTTTTGTGATGATGAAAGATCTTTTAGAGTATTAAAATAGTTTAATGAAAGGATAATGGTATGTCCCTACTAATTAAAAAATAAGTTGAATTTGTTATGTTGTTTGACATTACTTAAATAAGGACTTCTATAGCCAAACTTAAAGCTGCACCAAACCAAACCTTAGTTCAAGACAGGATACTTGATGTCTTCTGCACAAAGCTTGTTTAGCACTTGAACTTTGTATTGTGGTTATTGTGGGTTTTTATTTTTTTCTTAAAGATTTCTCTCTTTAAATGAGGATTTGGTACTTTATAGAAGATACGACTATTCTTCAAGTGAAATTTGTAAGATTCAGCATGATAACCGGTGAAAAGTATTAGTATTGTGAATTTTTATCTAGATTACTTTGGTGTTCAGAGAGAAGGAACCTGTTGGCTTATTTTTTTTCTTAATTGGCCTTAACCAAAAAACCTGAATTGCCTTTGACCAACATGATACTCTTATCAGTAGCTAACTACCCTACTCGTTTTGCACACCTGTGTTGATTCATTATTTAGCTTCTGCCAGTTATAATTGTTTCTGCTGATGTACATTGGGTTCTCACATTTGTTTATATTATGTGATCCTTTAATCAAGTATCTCACCATAAATAAGTTGTTTAACATGTTAGAAATGTTGTACCCTCCATTTGTATTTTGGAGCAATTTATCAATTATACCTGCCAAAAGGCTGAAAGTGGTCGCTATGTCTCCAATGGGTGGCTGCATCATTCCTGGATATTAACTAGCCCTGCAACAATGCCTCTCAACCACATGCATTCCTCCTATAATGTGCAATGACAAGGCTGACCATTTTTGTTACCTTAAGAAGTTAAAAAACCCGTTTTTTAGACCAATTTCACTTATCTACCAATAATGAATTGGATTAATTGAAATACTCCCAAGTTACAAGCAAATAAAAATTTGGGGCCAGTGTAACACACACATACATACAACAAGCCTTCCAAATGGGGTGTGTAGCACAATATCAATTTTTAGTGCAATTGACTAGTTTGCCTATGTCTTTTGATGCTGCATCACCATTGTGCTAATTTTGAGGATATGACATTTGCATCATCCGAATTTATTTTATTTCATGTAGTCTAGAAGAGTGGATTTGAAGAGCTCGCACAGCTTAATAAAATGTGTAGTTATTCAAGCAATCAACTTGTTATTCTATATTCTGTACTTGCATATCTCTTCCTTATCTTTTGTGATTTCTCATATTCTTTAGTAATTAGTTATTTTTAATACATTCTGGAATTTGCTGAATGGAAACAGGCATGCCTATTAATGGACACCATTGACACCGATTGTTGGCATCAACAGAGAAACAGAGTTGAGAAGCATGACAAAATTTCCAAGAAAGTTGATGGAAGCAATTCATTAGATGGACATGGTAGGATTGATATAGATGAATTTACAGTTGCAGTAGACAGGCGATCCTGCTCTTCCACTGGAGTCTCTATATTGGAAAAGAAAGGATCAGAATATTTGCCTCTAAATGAATGTTCTGTAAAAAATTTTGAAAACGCTGGAACTGTTTGGGATATTTTTCGGAGACAGGATGTGCCCAAGCTGAATGAATTTTTGAGAGTTCATTTGGATAAATTTGCCAATTTTGTGAGTTCAACATTTTTCAGATGAAAAGTTGGTTTGCATTTGCATTTCAACATCCTTTCTTTTAGTTTCTAATGTTTATTTTGTAGCTTATCACCTATTATTTATCTAGGATGCAACACCTGTGTATGAACAATCTCTCTACCTGAATGATGAATACAAACGGAAATTGAAGGATGAATTCAGTAAGTACTTTTCACACGTTGCCCCTTCATCTGTACAGGCTAGTGAATCAAAAGATGTTTATTTATTTTTTTTCCCATCATTAGTGATCAACATCTTCATTTGTTACCCCTTTTATCTCTTTTCTTGATACTGAAGTTGAGCCAATATTGGAAAATTTGCAGACGTAGAACCATGGACATTCCAACAGCATGTGGGGGAGGCTGTGTTTGTACCAGCAGGTTGTCCTTTTCAAGTTAGAAATCTTCAGGTTAGCCACTGCTATTGTTCAGCTATATATATATATATGTATATGCGTGCGTGTGTGTATATAGAGAGAAAGAGAAAGAGAGCGAGGTTGGTGTTTTAATGTCCATTTTGGAGGTTAGGGCATTTACGAATAAGCTGTTACTCATTGACTGTTAAGCTGTATGCTTTATCTAATGTCATTCTTTTAATGGTCTGTTGATGGCTGGAAAGCTGATAGTTGTAATAGAAGTTGAAATCATTTAACCTTAAAACAAAAGTTTCAACTAAGAGTATGCACATAAGATTTTTGTTCTTGTTCGGCTGATTATCATATATGGATTTACTTGTGTTTTAAAACTCATGTGTCTCTTTTAAGCAAATGTGCAACGTGCAAGAGACATTTAAAAAAAAAAATGAAGGGTAAGAGATGTGTGGCATCCTCAAGAAACTGAAATCACTTCAAATGCTTATCCAATTAGGCAACAGCTTCTTGCTTTTAGCCATGTTTTAATACTGTTCATGCTTTTTTTGTATATTATTGTTAAACTGCCTTTTAATTTTGTTCACTTTCCTAAAAACAAGTATACAAAAACCTATGGGTTCTATTCTTTCTCAGATCATTGTATGCAAGAGATTTCATTGCACTGTTCAAACAACATTTATATTTTTTTTTCTGTATCTTCATTATAAATGTAGCATATGGAGACCATTTAAATTTTTGATCGATTGCTCATTCTATTATTCAAAAAGTTTCTTGTTCAAGCAGAAGTTTAGCTTGCAAGAATACTATTTTCTACTAACTGTGCTCTGATGTGAATATGTTCAGTCCTCGGTACAGTTGGCCTTTGATTTCTTAACCCCTGAGAGCTTGGGAGAGTCTTTACGAATGTCACAAGAGATCCGTTGCCTTCCATCCAACCATGAAGCAAAGCTTCGAATGCTTGAGGTTAATCATACATGAACAGCAACCAATTCAATTTTTTTTTTTCCTTCTTCCTTTACTTATCTTGATGGCCTGGAATTTTGGTTCAGGTTGGTAAGATTTCTTTGTATGCTGCCAGTTTTGCCATCAAAGAAGTTCAAAGCATCGTGCTTGATCCTAAGTATTACTTGTTCTTCCAAAGTTATTTTTACAAGTGACTGCTGATTGCTTGCTATATTTGCCATTATTGTTCTTGATCCTTTCTCAGGTACAGTTCCGAAGTTAAATTCGAGGATCGTAGGCTAACGGTGATGGTTCATGAAAATTTGGAAAGGGTCGCAAAGCGTCGGCAGATCGCTTGTTCCTAACCATGCTGTAATGTTCTTCATGATCTTAGATAGTGTACAGAGCATTATATGTTGTTCTTAGAATTTTGTATTAATATCATATTATATAGACTTGTAGTTTACACGTAATGTTCATATGGAAACATTTAACACCAAATTTAGCCCTAAGGTTTAGTGGAAATCTTATTGGAATCTGCAATCAGGATTTTATTCAAGCCTTTTGAGCTCATTTTTACTGTTTGATACAAATACCATGAAAGGTTTTTTAATTAACATTTGCTTAGGTTGTGTTCTTTATTAGTCAATTGAATCTTCAAGTTTGCAGAATTTTATGTATTTGGCTGGTTGCAATTTGTTTTAAGCTTTTTGTGTTTTATTTTGCTGGATGTAATTGAAATCAAGGTGATGATATTTCAATTTATATAATTGTTGTAGTTTTTTTAAAAATATTTTTTTGAAGGGGAAAACAAATAAAGTTTTCTTGTAGTGATATATGATTAATCTCTTTTTCAATATTCTCAAGATAAGTGAATACATAAGAAGAAACTTTAATAACTAAAGTATTTTAATTTGCTTTTCCATAGCTATAGCCTACTTATTAAGAAATGTGTAAGCAAGTATAACGAGTCAAGTAAGCAAAGGAACATTGGATTTTAAGATGGTTTGATTTATTCTTAATTTTTATGCACCCTCAAGCACAATCTTACTTAAATGTGTATTAAATATACAAATAAAAACAATACAATCTAAAGGATTATAAAAACAGAGTTATCACTTGACTAAGAACTTTTTTGGTGTAAATGTTGGATGATATTCTTTAAAGGCTTTTCTTCTCTTCTCTCAAAAAGAACTGATTTTGCAATGCAATGCTTCCAACCCTCATAAAGTTCTCAAAAGAATATGATAATAAATCACTGTAGCAAATACTTGAGACTTTTCCTTATAAGATCACCAACAGATTGTCAATCTTTCATTAATCTATTTGTCATGTTTTGATTGGTTTATATAATATTTATAAAATATAGACCCATGACCACAAAAGACTCCAACAACTAAAATCACTTTTAACCAATGATTGAAATTAGCTGCTACCCTACTTTTATTTTAGTTCATATGATACAATGGGTGAATTATATTATATGAAGCACCTCTAATAAACTAAATGTATTATCCAATAGAATATTAATGTATTATATAAAGTTTTTAGGTTTTCATACATACGATGTGAACTAGTAGCCTTAACTAATCAAATGATATGATAAAAATTATCGTACTATTAGAAAAATTATGGATTGTGGATATGTAATGTTTAGTTTGATTATTAGATCTATTTCATAGAATATTTTGATTCATATAATATGATATTACTTTCACATTTAAATATTTTGATGAGCACTCAATATAATTGCCTTGATCTAGCAATACTGTATGATAAAAAATGCTATAATCTACAAAAATTCTCAAAATTTCAGTTTTATATAGATCGCTTAGTGTGCACACTCCATCAAACTATTTAATTACCATTACATAAATCATTTGAACAAGTTATACTTTTGTTATTAAAATGTATGTTCAGATCATTTCTTGTCTCAAAATGCACAATGCATTAGTTACAAAAATGCATGCTAGAAGATTCATCCTAGTGTACAATGAGATCAACTGGCTTTGGCTTACCCTACCCATTCAAGTTCTTCAATGTTAAGACACAATGGGTTTCAATTAATCCAGTACAAAGGAGAGGAGCTATCATTAACAATGTTTATCTACAAATGAAGAAATAGCCATGCATTAAATCAATTAATACAATGATTGAAACCAACACAACAAAGAACCAAGATTTTTTCATAGTAGAACAACAATAACCAAGATTGTTGTGATCTAAACAATATAGTAAGAAAGCAATGGTGAACCAAACAAATAAAAATGCAATCCTCATGATGTCCATAAATGTGAAGAGTATTTATCAATGTAGCAACCAATATGGCAACAAATATGGGACGCACCAATCTAATTTGTAGTTCATCAGTCATTAAAGAAATGAAAACTTAGCACATCAAATCCAGAGATCAACTTAATGCAAGTTTTCGGAATCAATTAGAGAAAAACTATAGTTTCTTTCATGAAAAAATCAGCTGAAGTTCATTTTTTTATTATTTCGTTCTTCATTTTTTGTATTTACAACAAGAATTTAAGAAAAAAAAACTGACATTAACATAATTCTGTTAAACTATGGTCACTCTTAGAGATAGTTCTCCATAAAGAATATAAACTCCACAACACAATCTTTTGGACTAGTGATGAAATCCCGTATAAGGATAAAATTACACTAAAAGCAATAAAAAAACAATGGCAAGGCTGTTTATAAAAAAAATGGTAAGAATCTATATAGTCATGAATCAGACAAATTCATGTACAAAGAACATTCTGCAGGCAAAAATGTATACATAAATAGACTAAAAAGAACAATTTAAAGTTTAAAGACATATATATATATAATTCAAGTAAGAAACCTAACACATTTGACCAACCAGAATTGATCTAGTCCTTAAAAGAATTGAAGTTTGAATTAATGGTATCACATGGTGAACCAAAACAAGATCATGGTTTTCTCAGCATCCTGGATAGCTTCTCACTCTTGTAGCGAGAATACAGGCTGCTTATATTTCACTATGGCAAGGGAGAATCATGTGCCAATTACGTCATGGACTCTCAGCAATACAAGTGTCGGCTAGTGCCATGGGTTCTAACTCTGCACACATCTACCTTGGTCGACGCATAGGCCTGCTTGTCAAACTAGATGATCGTCATATCTTCTTTGTACCAAGAAAACCACACGCAAGAGCTTCCAATGCTCTAGCTGTAGGAGGACGGTTTCTCTTGCTATGCCTTCGGATATCAGTGGATGGATGCTGCGCCACGAGCATTTCACTCGAGGCTTGCTCAGCTTCCATATTGCCAAACTCGGCTGTGGTTGATGAATGCGAATGATCTTCAGTTCTCACCTCACTGCATGAGAGTTCAGTCAAATCGCTATCAGGTGGAAGATTGTTGAGGTCAAGATAGGTTTGTGGTTGCAGCTTGCACTTGGGAAAATTTTTAACATTAACGAAGTTATTACCAACAGATGGATTGGTCATTGGACGTGATGTAGTAGCACAGTGGTTGTTCTGCTTATCAACTTTATGTCTTCTTGAGAATGTCTTGGTGAGTAAACTAGTTCCCGTACTACAATTAGTCAACCTCCTCCGTTTTGATGTGGAGAATGAACAGTTTGTTGAACCATATTTTAAAATTTTGTTCCGTCGATATCCTAGTGGTACATTCTCATCAATTTTCCCATTAACAAAGTCTCCACCATTACGAACGTATCCTTCAACAGGGTCTGGTAATGGAAATGAAGTAGTAGAGTGATCACGTTGTTTTGTCTGCGTAACTTTAGGTTTCTTTTCATCAAATGATTTGCAATTGGAGTCATCGTTATCAGATGAACTAATTGAAACATCTGTGGCTGATGAACTCTGAGTCTCAGAATCTTGGACTGCAGGGTTATAGCTTGAAAAGGCATCAACTGGTAAGCTCCTCAGTTCTCCGAGCTTGAATGGTTGTTCACCTCGAGCCATACTGGTGTCAACAACAGTAAATCTCATGAGTTCTGAGTTACAGTAAGGAATCCGAGGGCGCAGATAGCAATGTCTTGGGTTTTTTAAGGAAATATCTTGCTCTATTTTAGGATCAGCATCCCATTCCTTATGTTCTGTGGTGCTGCCAATTCTTTTAACAGCTTCGACATCTAACTCGAGAAGCCCCGGATTTGATGCAACCTTGCTCAATACATCACGTACAGAATCAAAAAAATGCTTGCCCTTTGTGAGCTTTTTTCTGGAGAACTTCTTAACACCAGGAACGAGGAAAACCAGTGTGTTCCTAGAGCCAAAAGAACGGTGGTTATTGGGCTGCTCAGATTGCCAACCATTTGCAAGCAATCGGGGCCAAACAGCCTCCCAGAAGAGATCATTTGATTTGGCTTTGCTTAGCCTAAAATCTCCTGTAAGGAACTTAATGATATTCCCAGATGTAAGGGAAGAGCAAGCTTTACCAACAGGTATCTCAGGACGAAGGGGAAGTGGGTGGTTTCTTCTTGTAGAATCCAAAACGACTTCAGTGAGGTCATGTTTTCCCTTTCCAATCCCAATGGCTTCCACCAGAACTTGGATACCAACTACATCCTTAACGGTGAATACAAATTCCTCGAGATTCACCATGCCCTCACTAAATGTTTTAGCCACCTAAGAAGAAAAAACTTTATTTGAGAACAAACTTTCTTGGCCTCAAAAACATGTCAAATATATTTAATTAGCATAAAAAAGGTTTACTTGAACTTTGAAACTTATGTTTTAATTTGATAGATTGAAGAATGCCAAACCATGCATCGCAGGGAAATTTAATTAAGCTCAACTCAAGAAGTTTGCCCATTCTAGTCTTGAAATTAAATAAGGCAGCAAATGATAGACCCTATGGCCTCAACCACTTACCACATGGATGATGCCAAATCATGAAACACAAGCATATTCTATAAACCTTTTCTAGCATCCTTTTTTGGGATATTCTACCAATAAGCCCATCAAGTGACTCTGCACCCAAAATTAGGATATTTAAATTTTGCAAAAATTTTCTAAGCAAGAGTTAAACAGAAATGTACTACAAACAACTGAAGTTTACAAAAAATAAATAAAAAGCCAGATGCTGCTCCTAAATATGCTCAAATGGGAATGCTAAAATTTTCTTTAACAATGGTCGAACAGTATAAAGCAAGCAAATTGTTTAGAGACTTCAAGTTGAGCGATTTTGATCATGTGCTGTAAGTTTAGCTGGTTCACCATAGATGAGATTACGCACAAAACCTTCGTTCATTATAAAAAATTCTGTTTCATAAGAAGAAATTAAGTAATTATGGGTTCATGATATGTCTACAAAAGAAACTGTTTTCTTTGATTTTTTTTCTTTTTGCATGAAAAAAACTTCAGAGAGAATTTTTGGATCAGATGAGATTGACGTTGATATGTGCTTAGGAAAAGTCTTAATTCCATAAAAATGCACTCCAAGTACATTAAACACAAGGGTATATAAAGAGCTAAGCTATAGAAGTGAGGACTTAGTTAAAAAATAAGGGAGATCAAACAGCATGATTCTGTACCAGCATACCTCTAGCAAAGTCGGCTGGACTTCCTTAGTTACTGAAGGCAAAACACGTGAAAGAAATTCTTGTTTCCGCCAACCAGAAAATAAGCGGGGACCATGTATAAACCTCTTGCTTCGTGTCTTTCTGGACTCTGACCATCTACGATGAGCATTCGAATTAAAAAATTTTCCATAATAGAATGATAATATGTCTCCCATACTTTTAGATGCCACAAATTTTTTCACTTGAACAAGATTCTTTCCAAAAATGTAAAGGCCAAGAAGAAAACTTTGAATTTCTGCATCCTTCCAGACACTAAATGATGATCCAGGCAAGGGATAACGATCACAGTTTTTCCTAACTTGCACCCATGTTGAGCAAATCTCCCCAGGAACCTTTTCTTTGTCATCATAATTAGCTGATTTTGGAACATCTTCAGAACAATTTAACAAGTCCGGAAATTCAACATTAAATATTGAGCTACAAGGAAGTTCAACATCATTTGGGTTATGAAGCATATGTCTGTCCATGGTCTTTCCTTTAAAATCAAAGGGACCTTTGTCATTGTTTTGTAAACTCAATGGCACAGTTTCATCACTCGGACATTCTTTGTTCTCACATTTAATGTTGATGTTGTCACCCGCACAGCAAACCCACATAATAGGGATAGATAATTCTATTCCAGGAGAAGTAACATGAGCTGGCATTTTGAAAGCAGCAATCAATCGCAGCTGAAGCTTTGATTCTTTTTCCAAAGGTGGAATTTTAACTTGGTATTGATCTCCAATACGAGGAAGTAAAGCATCTTCTTCATAGATATCATTAGTTTCAGTTGAAGTAGAAGAAAGTAAAGGATCAGCACAAGCCTCAATAACAAGACCATCACTATCTTGTGGGTAAGCATCCATCTGAAACAGTTTTGCTGAAAGTATTTGACAAGTCCAAGTTCCTTTCATTAGAGACAAGTTTTGTTCAAGCAATATAAGTATACTACAAATAAAAACAAAGTTTGACATACTAATCAAATCACATCATTTTCTCTCTTCATATCATGACAAAAAAATGTTTCTAGGGTTTAGGAAAACAGTAAATGTGATAATTACATGAAGTTCGAGCAAAGCAGAACCATATGATTTCATTCACAACAGTAGCAAACTTTGACATAATTATTGTGAGTCCTTGACAGCAATGATCAAGTATGGCCTGGCCTTAAAAAGAATAAATGCACAAACACATGCAAAGTGGGTGTGCAAACAACTAAAAATAAATTATTATTATTATTATTATTATTTGAAACAATTATCATAGAAGTGCAGAAGTGCATAAGCATCAACATGATTACATGTGACAATCAATGAAGTAACTAGTAAGAATTAAAAACCAACAGAAGAAGAAGAAATTCTATTAATCAATTATAACAATAATATATAAAACAAAAGACAAAGAACACTCTCATCAAAATCTTCATCACATAAGTAGCCTTTAAAATATCCCTGTCATAACGAATATTCATTGAAAAAATATATCTATATCAATAGCTGTCCAAGCTTCTAAATCAACATGAAACATCATCAACATGCAATTATGACAAACACACAAAGAAGTTCTAAATACCAAATATGTTGATTTCAATTCATCTTCAAGAGGTAATGACCTTCACCTCTGGCTGCACTACTACGAGCAACCAATCCAAAGAGCCATAGTCTAAGATAGGTTATTTTTGTTGAATACTAACTATTTAAATAGCGATCAAATATATCTCCAATAAACAAATTTATGCAAATTAAATTCCAAAATATATTAAAATATAAATCTAATATCTTTCATTAAATAAATATATTAATTTTAGTACTTGATTTGTTATAAGAAACTCAAAATCAAATTACCTCAATATCATATTTGTTATAAAAACAATTTTTTTCTCAAATCCAAAATTTAAATTATCAACACTCATATATATCTCAACGACTCTCCCTATTGGCTAAATTTTGTGTTAATAAACAAAGGATATCCGATTCATTTTCTCCTCTCTAATATGAACTTTCAAGCCCATAAAATGTTGAAAAACAAAGCACCATGTAATTAATCAAATTCTAAACTCCATAGTTGGTAACAATGAGAGAACTCTCATATGTGTCTACAACAAACTAAAGGAACTTATAGATAAGCAAGTGCAAATGCTACAATATTTGTACCTTAGAATCGACCGTCTTCCTTTTCACATGCTATTGTGATACAATATGACACTAAAACCAAACTATCACATTGAGTGTTATCATCTTGATTTCCTAAAGTTCTCTCCAAAAGTGCCACTATATGTTCAAAACCAAAATTGCAATCATAACTTCTCGATAATTACTCTAATTTTACAACTCAAGGTGCTTTTGGTAATCAAAATCCTCATATCTTTTGGTTTACCTAAGTCCTAAATAAATTAACCTCTCACTTAATTCTTCAAAATCCAAAACTCTTTTATCCATCAAACTTTTTAATCTCATATTTTGTGGTTTTTGACATCTTAACTAAGCTCTAATACTAGCTTGCTGAGATGCATGACACAGGAATGCAGGAGTGTCTGCTTGATTAAATATGATAACCAACAAAATAGTAACTTATAAAGATCAAAAACAAAACGAAACATCAAAATTTACATGTTCAACCACAACACAAATCCAAGTTTACAAAAGAGGAGAATATCCTACAAACTAAGAAGTCATAATAATGTTGTACAAAATACAAGACAAAAAACACTCTTTTTCAAATTCTTAAGAAAACCCAAATCTTTACCACATAAGAAGTCTCCTAAAAATCTACCTAATAATGAATGCTCATTGAACAAAAAGAGATTTATACCAATAACATATCAAATATCTAAAACTTAAAAACTGAGATAAATGCTTTGAAGCATAAAGATCAGTCCTTTTTTTCCCATGTTCTATGGAATAAATGTCAAGCAGATAGTTCTATATGTAAAGAAGGTAAAGACCTTTAATAGAAGTTGAAAGAACAAGTTTTCACCAAGATTTAATGACAAGGGAACCTACATGAAAACATGATCGTACTCCTCAACATTGCTCATTTGATTAATACTGAGGTATAATGCTTATGGTAACACTCTTGGTATAAAAGCTTATTTTAAGCCACCTATTTATAGTAGGTTTGGTTCTAATCAAGAAGATGCATTCTCAATGATCCAGAAGCATCCAAACCAATGTGTTTAGTACCTCCAATAAAACGAATCATCCTTTGATCACAAAATCATACAAGGACAAATCTAAACTTAGTATTCTAATGCATAGATATTGTGTATTGGGCCTTGTTACAAGATATAGAGCTAAAATGTAAAAACAACCAAAATAGAAAAAATTATATTGGATCTATGGATAATCAAGTTCAAACTGATGATTTCCACCACCACATCAAAGTGACACTATAACCTTGTTGTACAACTCAAAGCTACAATGTACTAAAGATTAATATTATCAAGGGCTATCTCAAGCAGAAGTTATTAATTTTCTCAAAGGTTTCTAAGATAGGCATCTTTTAACAAGATATTGGCTTTTCTTACCAAGAAAACAAACACACAAAAAAAGCTTACAATGCACTATTATAATGTCCCATGGGGTTTAAAATATCACCTTGCGCATTTCTTTGTTTGCAAAAGCATGCTTATTGAATATCAAATTTTTTTATTGCTCCAAATTCTCACAAAAGTTTTCTAATAAATGAAATTCAATTAATAATAAAAATTTGTCTTATTCTACCAGTTATACATACCTTAGTCAATTATCTCTAAAACAATTTTATGTTGCTTTAATAAATAAATAAATATCTAAAGTCTTTATGTTTAATCTATCTGCTCGAGATGCTACAAATGTGGGAGGTTTCTTGTGTCCTCTTGACCGTTTATTAAAACCTTAAATACTTTTAGTTATGCTAATTCATCCTATTTGATTCTATCTCATAATTACTATTTGTTCTTTAATATTAAAAAGTCTAAAATCTAAAATGGTTAAATTGTATAACATATTTTATTATCTATTTTATTTAAGAAAATTTATATGTATATATATATATAATTGAAACTTTCTACATGCAATGACATTATTTAAATCACTTTTAAAATAATAATTGCAAGAATATTAAACTACTACTTCCAAAAGCATAACACACAGAAGTGTGCATTTGGAAGTATTTGTGAGGTATGCAAATAATATAAAAAATAGATGACAAGGGTTACGAGCCTAAGAGCAAAGATTAGGTTCCCTCATTTTCATGTATAGTTAATGAACTTGGTTTCATTAGTTAAAGGGAATACCAAAATACTAAACACATTTTAACTTCTTTTAAGTCTTTTAACTATTCAAAAACAAGATGGGTGAACCATTTCTTTAAAAGACAAAGCAACAAGAGTTTATAGAACACTCCAACAAGCATGCCTTAGTTGTTGTTGATAAGTGCATGTGTGTGCATGTGATTCACTATTACAATGTCACAAAAATTTGGCCATGAATACCATCAAGTAAGTTTGTTTCACTCTAGTTGCTAAAATAATCACAAATGAAGTTTATATGACAATATACATTGATTAGTAGAGCTGACAGACTTCTATGCCAAAAATTCAAGAGAAAGATATACAGTTCTATTGACACAATGAATATAAAATCAATCATATTAGAGCTAACAAAGTAAAGAAAATTTTATAAATCCAAACAAGTTAAAGATGTACATGATTTCATTAGCAAGACAACACTTAACAACATGAGAAGAAGATAACAAACAATAAATGCAATAGTTACCAAAGGAGACTTGCGAAGAATTTTGTACTTGAATTCTGGTCCATGGACTTCGCCTCTAAAGTAATTCTCTTGTCACTCAAGTGAGGTCCCCCTTAGCAACCAAACAAATACCAGTGAGGCCTTGTAATTGACCATAAAAGCCACACTTGTTTCTTATTCATGCATGGATCTCTCTCTCTCTCTCTCTCAATGCAACACTTAACTATCATTTCATTCTCATCCCACAAACCTAAATCACCTTAGATGCACAACAACAATACATGCTCTTGTACATAAGTCGAAGACCACATCTTAATATCAACATGTCCTAGTGTTTTTATTAAGATATTATCTCCAAAACTTAAGCATGGCCTCTTAGAGAATGCTTAAATCCAATGAATCTACTCATAGAGAATAAGGAGTACAGCATGAGTAGTTCTCTTTGTCATGAATACTTTGTCCCCAAAGAGGAGTTTTGCCTAGTGTTGGTGTAGAAGTGCTAATTGATACATTCCATTAACTTTCTCTAGAATGACACATTCAACCCTTCAACAATGTATTTTCCAACACCTATCATGAGTGCCAGCTCACTACTTTGCTTCTTCCTTCTAGATTTTGCATCTTGTGACACGTGTTGAGCTCATTGAGAGGGTTTTGACATTCATATTGTGGAATTCCCACAATGAATGCTTGCCTACCACGAAAATAAAAATAGCTAGGAGCTCCATGCTCTGATGTGCATCCATGAACAACGTCCCCCAATCATGTATTGGTCATCACAACAATAATGACCACATTCCATGTTTGGTCAGAACCCATTGGGATTGAAAACAACAAAAGATGTTCTATAAAGTGCCTTTTTATTTTTCCTTTCAAGCAAATTGGGATATGACTCTCCCCTACCTAGTTGGTGATCTCTTGGGCTAAAGTAGTTTTGGCTCACAACATACCCAAGAAAGAGGATGAATTGGGTGAAAACTTTTTGCAAACAGATATTTGAGCACAATCTCAATTCAAAAAAGTAACAAAATAAATTATGTAAAGCATAGCAAGAGAGAAATGCAGAAAAATAGTGTAGTAAGAAACAATAAGAAAATAAAAAAACACTAGAACTTTTGAAGTAGTTTGCCTCCTACCCAATGAGGTAACGTCCACCCTCAAAGCCAATAATTTTGACCTACTCTCTTTCTTTTTTCCTTTGAAATAACTAGTAAAGAAACTATTCTTACAAATGCTTTTTTCCTAAGACTAAAATTTAACCACCAACTCATCTCCACACAAGGCCCTAGAGTGAGCACTTTCTCTCCACACTGACCTAGATTTTTACTATCTTACATCTCATCACACTAAGCCTAGAATGACCTCTTACAACTTATGCAAAATTAAAACAAAATCTCACACAAACTCTCATAGCAAATTTGAAAATATAATAAATCTTATATTGACTATAATTGGCTCATGATAATGTTGTAAATAAAGCTTATTAGAATGAAGCTAATTAAATGAAAAAAATTTGGTCATGAAATCTTCTTCAAAGCTGTTGTAATGAGCCTAAGCAAATAGCAATATACTTCGCAAAAATTTAGCAATTCAATGCAAGTGTAAAAGTTGTGTAAGTGTACAATAAGGTAAAGGTATGGTTATGGATTTGAGAATCCGTTTAAGCACTCCTAAAGACTCTCAACATACTTGGCTCCTGTAGCTATTCCTAGTTTCTCTTAGCACTCAATGAAATGCTTAACAAGTAGAACCAAAATATCTCTCAGAAAACATTCAGTCAAAGTAGTCCTTGAGACCAGTAAACGGTACAATCGTTGAATCAGACACTCTGATATGCACAAATTTATCTTGTTAGGCTTACCAAATTACCCAACAGATGGCCTGATGAACTTCAAAAGTAACTCCATTTTTTCTAACACTTATCGGACAATCTGATAATCTTCTAACAAAGACCTTTGTTCAGTCTTGATTTTATTTATTTTCATGAAGCAATCAAACCTATCATTAGACATGCCATCGAATTAATTACCAAATGGTCTAATGGCCATCAGACAAAAATAAATTTTATGGCCAACTTATCCATTCTATCGAACAAAAGCCTCCGACGATCCAATTTGCATCAAACCAATCATTAAATAGTCTGATAGATGTCTCAATAGACCAACCAAAATTTTCAACCATTAAAACATTTCTCACCTAGAGTTTATTGTTCATTGAACTCTAACAAAATGGTTCATCAAACAGTTCAATTAGTTCGTCCAACAGGAACCCTTTTTCAATTTAAAATTTAAAATTTTGTGAAGCTTGCCTAAATTAGATCTTCATATGTGAGCTAGCCATAAACACTTGTACAAATTTTCAAAGATATGATAGAATTACTTTTTAAAATTTTGAAAACTATGAAGGCATGCATGCACTTGAGATAACATGCTAGATCAATTTGCACATAATTCTAACACATCATACCCTAATTAACCTTTATCTTAATTCTGAAGCTTTATCATTTTGCTTCCAAAACTTTGTTTGATAGATGCATCATCATCTTTAAGCGATCTGAACTTCATAGATCTTCTTTATGATCACCTATCTAAATGATCTCATATATTTACTTAGATGATCAGCAGTATTCAATTAGATTATTATCATCAAAACACACTTGAATCATCTAGAGCTCATGGGACTAACAAACAACAAGAGATGCATTTAATAGACTTCACCATTATCTAAGAAGAATTCGAGCACAATGGCACTCTTGGATAGCCTCACTGTATTGCTTCTATGCAGTCTTATCTCCCTTTCATGTTTGTCTCAAGTTCAAAAAGAGCAATAGAAAAGTGACCTCTCAAAGAAACCTAAAGGTGTCCTAAAGGTGTTAAATAAATATGATCATGCCCAACATGCTTGAGGACTTGCTATTGGAATACCATGTGTATCAAAAGTTGATCTGCATAAGAGATAGAGATAGATGCTTAGAGAGCAGTGTAATTCAAAATTTATGTAGTGAAAAAAATTATCCTATAATAAGTAGTAAATTTATTCAAGCAACGTAGTCCGAGGTGATCAACCCATGTCAATATTGCCTCATGTTTACATGGTCAATATGTACAAGATAAATGAAAAAAAATATCCTATAATAAGAGATAAAGGTAGATGCCTAGAGAGCAGTGTAATTCAAAATATATGTAATGAAAAAAATGACCCAATAATAAGTAGTCTGAGGTGATCAACCCATGTCAATATTGCCTCATGCTTACATGGTCAATACGCATAAGATAAATGAATAAGCCTAACATCAGACTTTTTCCTCGAGATGTAACCCATCAAATACAGAAAATGAACTTTCTAGCCATAAAAACAAATAAGGATAAAGAAGAAGGTTGATAAATTCTTATAAGTCAATTTCTTCTAAAAAATCCAATACTTAGAGTGGCTGATGAATATTAACCTTGTAAAGAAATGCAATAGGAAAGGCATATATATGTGAACTTTCACCAACTAAAGATAATCTTCCTAAAAAGTAATTAACCTGCCTCAAGGATAAATGCCCTCTTCCTAAAGAACAATTCACCCATCTCAAGAATAAATGCCCTCTTAGATTCAATTGCCAAGCACCCCATGATGAGCTTCTTGAATGAGTTCCTAAGGTATCAATCAAAACAATCAAATCGAACGACGACGAGTGAGAGAAGAACTTTCCTCATTGCGGTTAACTAGATAACGAAATAAATTTGGAGTTTTAACCTTGACTTGAGTAGAGGTATTCCTTCCTTTTGTCAAAGTAGAGGGCAAGGGCTCTTAATGTATTTCACTTGTCGCACCCATGAACTTCCTAAACAAAACCGTCAACTAATCGAAATGATCATATTTAGAGAGCAACCTATTGATTAAATACTTATACAGTACACTTTAAATTGATTAAGTTCATTCTATGGTCAAGAATAACTTGTAGAAAAAAAAAGTAAAATGATAAGAAGAAAGAAAACATACAATAGAGGGTCAATCTTGGTCACTCTTGTAAACTTCTTCTCAAAGGATGAAGTGCTCCCAGTTTTCTTGGTCATCATCCTTTGAGCGCTCCTCAACAATAACTCTCAAACCTTCATTAATGTCTACAAATAAATCTCAACAAGGTTTCTTTGATAAGCTCATCTTCCAAAAGAAGGAATGCATCATAATTCCCTTCAGTTGTCAAGCTTGGTGCTCATTCATTATGTCCCTACTTGGAATTAATTAGACACACCAAGAAGGCAAGACTTTTATAAGATGCTCTTTATTACGATTATAAAAGCATTTATCATATAGAGTCATTGTTATTGAAAGTGGGATGATAGCTAGTTTAGGAAATCAATGGCCCCACTTGCTTAAAGATGACATTTTGCATGTATTTCATGTTCATCATCCACTGGAAGTATACCTAGAATAGCTCCATCACCTATTTCAAATTACAACCTCCAAGTAACCATAGAACTCAACTATTCGAAAGTTATTTGGGGCAAAATGTACTAGAACAAGGTTGTAGCTCTTGAAAATATCCTAGATGTCATCAATAAAGACAAACAAAAGTTATCTCCATATGCCCCAACTAGATGCCAAATATGCTTGTAGAACTTTATGTGAACAAAGTCAATAGATTTTGGCATCCTAACCTCTATCGATGACTAGAATCTCCATGATAACTGCAAGATATCCTCCTTAGTTGTGTAAGGAGGTACATCAAGGATTGCCATAAAGCAATGATATTGTCAATTCTCTTCCTCATCTTTAGCCATAAATGGATAACGGTTTTTAAATAAAGAAGATCAAATGCTCAAGCATTCAAAAGTAGGCAAAAAAGGGGTTTCAATCTTATATAATGGGAGTGTAGTGATAAATATTTTGAGTCTTTAACAAACGGGTGTGCAACAAGTGGCCAAAAAGCATTAAAGATGCCCCAATTCAAGTTTAACATTATTGATGATTGTGACGGTTGATAGGATAGTTTCCCAAACAAACTATCCAATGGGGTTTCAAATTGCAACAATTTGGCAGCCCTCATCAAGTTAGCCAATGTTGGTTCTCACTAAGCCAACAAGGGCTCATTCCTTGCTAGTTTGGTTTGGCCATATCCAAACTTATTCAACCTTGCTTGTTTAACCAAGTCGTGCAAAACAAATCAGATGTCAATCGTACCACATAAAGGCAAGCCATATTCAAAATCTCATTAAAGAATCCACTGATAGCATTCTATAAAGGGATGAAAGAGAAACCCCATTGGTTTCACAAAGATAACGTCGATAAAGGACCAGGAAGTCCAAAAAATGGACAATTTCAACAAAAGACAGACAAAGAGATGTCATTCATTGAAAAGGAACTATACAAGAACTCAAACACTACAAAATAAAAAAGAAAAACAAAGTGATATATTAAGATTGAGAAGTAGAAACAAAAGATCTTATAAGGATAACATCAACAAAAGGTAGTTTTTACAAAAAAAAGAAATAATAAATTTCACAAGACAATGCCTTACAAGAATTGTACTAACAAAGGGCATATTAGAGAAATTCATAATCTTAAGCAAATTTGAGAAAATATTAACATAAGGAAGCTTGATTCATTAAAAAAAATTATATGAGTTTACATATGACCAAGTTGTACTTCTCTAGTAGGAGAAAGAAACTTTACACATGACTAAGAACCAACTTACTTTGAGAGGCCACGACCACTCAATAAAATCCAAGCTTCATCAGCAATATAGGAGTTTCTCTTGTGCCAAAAAAAAAGGAGTTCCCTATATGCCATGGAGAAATCAATCATTTTAGTAAAGTCAATGCTTTTTAGGTAGAACATAACATGATCCATGGATACGCTTATTATAAAGACAATGTCAAATAGACAATTATCACCTACAACATATATCTTTCATAAGAAATCCTCAATAAGTAAAAGTTTGGTGCATAAGAATCCCTTATTAGCCTACTCCACCTACAAACAAAACAAGAAGCCTTCCTCACCTTCAATATTGAGAAAAATTCCCTAGTCACCACCAACTGATTCTCAAGTACTACTTCTCACTTCTTTAAATAGTCATTACATCCATCTACCACTCCAGTTCAACAACCTTCACCATCAGCTTAGCATGAGCAATTGATAATTCATAGAAGTGTTATGCCCAGTCTTTGTTGGTTTTAATTCTTGTTCACCACCTTCACAAACCATTCCAACATCATCACACATCACTTCATCACAATATCTTGTACCTCCTTAATGGAAGTGTTGTGCCCAGTCTTTGTCAGTTTTAAGTCTTGTTCACCATTTTCACAAACCACTCCAATATGATCACAACATCTTGTACCTCCTTTAAAAACTCTTTCAAACCTACAAAGTAACAAGGAGGTGACCATCCTCTCTCTGCTAACTATCTCCATCCATTGCTCTCTTTAGGTGACCATCTGCATTGATAGGTAATCATCCTCCAAAGTTGACCCTTGTAGCAAGAAAATGACTTGTTGCTCTCTTTCATCATTGAATAATAATGCTATTTTCCAATGTCCTTCCATCAAGCCTTCCACCTCTATCCTGCTAGCCTACACAAGAGGAACATATCCCATACTCAATGTGAAGTTTTCCAAGTCAATGGAATCCCGTTGGAGTCTATCAAAACATCCATAGACCTTTGCAAAATCAAAAGATCTTGATTTAAGGAAGAAATTCGATCAATTATCCCCAAGATCTGCATTCCACTTAACAAATGCCATCCCAAGAGCATGATAGAAGCAAGAAAAAGAGAGAGGAAAGTCTATTTCTGTAAAGAGACAATTCCCTTTTTTCCTACTTATCTTGCTCATGATGGTTGCCTCTAAGTTTGGAAAATAAATGTATCATTTTGACCTCTTTGTGACCGCCGTCACCTTCCTCAAACTTCCAACTTATGCCACCTATCCTCCTTCTACCAACAAGTGGCCCTCCAACTCCAAGCAGCTTGATGCCTCCAACTTCATTGACATTGAAGAAACTATCACTAGTTCAAGCTTTATCACTTCCAAAGGTTCATCTTCTTCATTGTCTTTATTGTTAGTTTCTCCTTTGTACTCACCATCTTCAATTCTTCTTTCATTGTTGTTGTTGACAATTCATCTTTCATTGTCAGAGTCTCCAATGCATTTTTTGCCACCGTCAGTTTATTCTTGGTTGTCAAAACCCATATTTTAAATTTTGAAAGAATCTCAAAAGACTTAAATCCTATCATTTCTGCCTTCAATGCAAAATCTTTAACTAATAATAAAATTTTATTAATCAATTGCTTCTTTGTAACAAAAATAAAAACTAAATGTTACTCATCATAAGCTTGAAGAACTCTAATTACTTACATTCCATTTCAAAAAGATAAAAGAAGAAGATCAAAATCAAAACAAATTTAAAAATTCATGCAAATATTTCAAAAATGTCTAACATTTAAAGAAGAGAGGAATTCAATTATGATAGATGTGGTTTTTCACACACATGAAGGATGTTGAAAATGGACACTCTTAATAATTCTAAGCAGGAAAAAAATATTGGATAGTAATACTTCAGAAAATATCAGTCAATAAATAGGAAAAATGCTAAGCTACTTCTTGAGAGCAAATGTTAAGAACATACTACGAGAAGTATTTTAAATACCAAACACTCTCAGCCCATAAATCATTTAATTAATATCTGAAAAAATAGAAAATGGTCAACGGATTTATTAAACTCTACATCACTATGTTTGTTTCAAAAAAATAAACAAAGATGGTCAACCTATTGCAAGAGTTTTCCTGTGACAGATTATTGAGAACAGTTAATGCACACAGTTTAAGCATATGGCCAGGAGTTATTCCATTTCTAATAATGGAGGCAACATAACAGTAATGATATGTTATAAAATTGCACAAACATAGAGAAACTCACAAATGAACAAAATGAATGTACAAACCCATAGTAGCTGTGCTTATTTGAACTCCAGAACCAGTTCAAGAATATGTAAGTATACATCATTTTTCTTGCACATAGAAATAATTATTATGGACAATAATTAACTTCTATGACAATTAGACATGTCTTAACCTTCACTTTACTAAGAATATGTTTTAGTTAACTCACATATTGAGAGAATCAACTGATTTATATTTATTTGCAAAAGTGTAGGGGAGGGGGGGGGGTGATGCATTGGAGATCCAAATTGGATCTGATATATAAGTGAATAGACAACAATATTATGTCATGATAGTGGAGGCCATTAATCAAGTCTTTTGGGTCCATAAATTCTTATGAGACATAAATAGGGTTCCATATGTAATATTTTTTTTGTAAATGAATGCGACTTCATTCGAGATTTAGAAAGAATAGACTTGTCCTCTTAAATCCCTTTTCAAAAATGTTTCCCTAGTATTAAATATTCTCTTTTGGCAATTGTAGTTTCTTCCTAAATTTTGGGTTTTTCACACAAGATATGGTATGTTTTTTGTGTTTGTTTTTCTGAATTTTTTCATGCAGTTCTTTCAGATTTTGCACTTGTCTTTATCTATTTTTCTGTTGCATTGATTGAAATTGTTCCTAGTAGGCTAGCATTCTCAACTTCTTAATTCCTAAAATATAGTAAATTTCCTAAAAGGTGTGACAAAGACAGCATTGAGACCATTGAAGAACATTTTGCATGCTTTCTCAATGTGATAAATTCTCTCAATTCAACGTGGCATTATTGTTATGACTTGACCAAAATCAATATATTGTTTGCTTTGATCAAAATTGACCTCATGATTTTATCTTCAAAGCATCACACAATCTTTTATCTTCAAAGTATACACTCCATGAAATTTCCTTCCCCTTTCAATGGATGAATCACTAAATGTAGAAGTATGCCTACAGATTCTCCTTATTCAACTAATCCTCTTTAAAGTAATTACCATTCAATAGCTTTCCTCCCTGTTCAGTCTCAAGATTGAAAGTTTAAGAACTCTGGAATCAAAGCACTACTTTGATGTTTGCCACATCTCCAATGGACTTGAATCCAGAGCATTCACTGAAGACCTTAGGGAAAGCAACGAATTTATTGTAAAAACTCAAGCTAAGTTCCTAAAGGTGATGAGACAAACTCGTGACAAGGCTTGCAATTTTATAGTAATATATAATCAATGGGAAGTGCTGCCACTCTCAATATTACGAAGGAAAAAACGATCAAAAGAGTGAATCTAACGGATCAGCGTACTGTTGCAACTTCCAAAACAAATCATCTACGGTTCATCGAATCAAGGAGCATAATGTGCAACTCAATGCTATACAATAAAGTTTGTCTAGATCACCGTTCGACCTTATCATGAACCACTACCACCAACTTATTCCTGAATGCAACGTCCATATTACCACTCGAATGGCTTCCTCATAGCCAGCGATAAGTTCGAGAAAAAAAAAAAAAAACACCGGAGAACGACATCTGACAAGCTATAAGAAACGAAATTCACTAACATCTCATTTCCCGATGGAAATTAGCATGCAAAAAACCGAGAAAGGGGTGTACCTCGGCGGTTGACAGAAGAGACAAGCAGCCGTCCACTGAAGAAGGAATCGAAGCTAGGTTAGCCAAGGAGTCGTATGAAATCTTGCAAAGAAAGCTCTGCTCCCGTGGTCAGGCTTTGAACTACGATGTCTTGCTTAAAGTAGCCACGCCGGCTGAGAGAATGTCGAGGGCAAGGCGTGACTAGCTTCCAATAAGCTCCCAAGAGACACGATGGAGTTTCCTCTATTCTATGTTACCGTGCAGTTTTGAGTTGTACACGAGCGCTAACTGTTGAGGACGGCGTGGCAATGAAAAGAAAGAAAACCAGGGGAGGATGGAAGGAGAACAAACAGAAGCCTGGCTCCACTCAACGCGCGAGTGAGAGAGTGAGAGAGAGAGAGAGAGAAAGAGGAGGAGCATATTGCAAAATTAATATAACAAAATATAGGTACAGTAAAACAGCCACGCTACAAAAAAGACACTTGCTTATATTAAAAAAATCAACAATAGGATTTTTAAATCATTGATTAATAAAAAATTCAAATAATATAAATTATATTAATTACAAAAGTCAAAACTATATTTGAAACTTTAAAATTTAAATAAACTCTTATTAATAAAGTATAATACCAATCAACAAAAGTTAAACATTTATAGATAATAGTTTTATATTCAAATTTTTTAGTATTTAAAAATTTATTTATAATTTAAACAATCAAAATTGTTTTACTTAGGAAAAACTGACGAGTTAATATCAAAATTAATGACAAAAAAGACGCATGCATTTTATCCCTTATTAATAATATCTTTAATAAAAAATAATATTTTTATTATCTAAAAACATTTATAGATAATAGTTTTATATTCAAATTTCTTAGTATCAAAAAAGTTATTTATAATTTTAAACAATTGAAATTGTTTGACTTAGGAAAATTGATGAGTTAATATCAAAATAATGACAAGAATGACGCATTCATTTTATTCTTATTAATAATATCTTTAATCAGTAAAACATATTTTAAATATTTTTTATGACAATTATGAAAAATTTTACAATGATCATATTGTTTCATAATAAATAATAATACAAAATAAGAGAAATTTTACTAGTGAAATTGATGCATTAATTTTAATAAATGCGTATAAAAATCTATATATATGTGTATATATCCTTATTTTGAACAATTTAAAATATGCTAAAAACAATGATGAAAGCATATATAATAAAGTGTTTGGTTTGAAGAAATATAATATTTGTTAAAAATCTCATGTTTTATTTGTAAACATTTCAAAAAAAAAAAGACCATTTTTAGAAGATATTTATTAACTTATTAAGGTTATAACGTTTGGTCATCCAGGACCATCATTTACAAACTAAATATTTTAAAATTATAAATTTAAAAAATATATATATTAATCAATTACAATATTTTAAAATTATCAAATCAAATAACGCGTCTTTTTAAGTGACAATTATGCCTTCTAAGCTTTGAAAACTACTAATTAAGAAATCAGAAAAATCGAATATTATGTTTGGTCTGTCAAACTTTGGGTTGACTTCGAGTCCCCTCAACATTGTCGTCTATAGCTGGCTTAATAAAGGTAATCAAAATATTTCCATTAAATCACGATTAAATTCGAATTATTAATAAAAAAAAATTGATTCATTCTTAATTTGAGTTAAGGTGACCATTTATCAATTTAAATTCAATAAATGCAAAAGCTTGTCGTACTGTTAATTAACTTTTTATTTTTTATTTAAAATATTAGACATGTATGTCTTCGTCAGGTTTACCAAATCTGCATATGTATCATGTAAAAACGTAACTATACTATATGCAATAAAAAGTTTTACTACATAATAACTATACTATATACATAATAATTAATAAAAAATACAAACATATTAGAAATATGACACAAATTAAATATTATTTTCAAAAGTAGGATTACCTGTTTAAAATAAAACTTAAATTACTAATATTTAATGATTATCAATTTATTATAGTGTAGATAAATTCCGTTTTGCATTTGGGCAAAATTGTTATGAGTTTCAATTGATTTTAATTATTTTGTTGATTTAAGATAGTTTCAATCTTCTTCAATTGAATTAAAATTATTTTTTAAATTTTATATTAAAAAATAATAAATATAAATAAGTAAAAATTAATTAACTAAAATTAAAACAGAATATCCATAATACAAAAACTATCAAACAGAATCAAATCTTTAAACTTTGGGTCAAATAAACCATACATCAAACCATTATTCTCTCCAACATAACCGCTAATAAAATAGGCAAATTGGGTTATTTCAGTTCATAAAGCATGATTACTGCAGAATAAATATAAAATGGAGGGTAACATGAATAATTGTCGTTACTTTAAAGTAAACTTTACTTTTATATTATTGGAAAAATATTAACAAAATCCCTCAATTTACTTGTCAATGTCATAGACATCAATTATTGCTATTTAAATAGTGGAACTTGTTTTAGGTAACACATGAATCATATTAGAAACGTTGAAAGCGAAATCTAAATCAACAATGAACTTATGTTTGATTTGTATAGTTTTGGCTTTTTCTTTTATTAATTTTAAGAACCAAATATTTATATAATAAAATAAAAAAAATATTGATGAACCAATAATACCTAACTTCATTTTATCTCTATTAATCCTAATATAATGATCCTGCAATATTGAAAAATAAATAAGAAACAAGTTTGAGCCCCTTATTGACTTGACAAATAAACCTATGATAATTTAATAATAAAAAAATAAAAATCAGATAACTATGTTGAATAAAAACATTATAGATAAATTCATAATTATTTTTTGTATTGTTTGTAGTTATCTCTTCTTCAATGTGTCTTGTTTTCCAACAATATTATTTAATTAAAGTTTATCTTATCTCAATATAAATAAAAAAAAAACTTAAAAGTTGAACATTTGTCTTTTGGGCACGTATATTATATTATGTAACAAAGATTTATTTTTGTATAAACAATCTTTATTTTCTCTTTCTTTTTTTTTTATCATTTTTTATTAGCTTGTATTCTAAAAATGAGATACCCATTATAACATTAATAATATCTAAATATTTGTCATTTATGATCTCAATTTTTATCTTTATTTTGAAATTTTAAAATTTAAAATGGGTCAAATCAAAATTTGACAGAATGAACTGTAACATTCATAACACCAAGTCAAGTCACTTCAGATGTCAAAAAAGTATAAATGGGCAAAATTGTTGGGACCCCTTTGGAAATTGTACTGTGCAATGGATATAGAAGATAACGTTTAGTTGTTGGGACTTACAAAAAAAAAAAAAAGGAAAAGAAAAGGTCCCACGCAATTTAAAAAAAAAAAAGAGAATTATTAGTAATTTTTTATTTTTTTTTTCAGATTGAAAAATAAAATAATCCAGGCAAAATCGTGGTCCGCCGCCAGAACAGAATCGACGGTCCCACGCGGTAAAACTCGATCCCAACCGTTCATTCGGTTCGTTCCCCCTTCGCAATCTAATCAGCGATAGTTTATCAAGGCATCACTTGCTGCAGCCATTACCGGGGCAAATTCTCGCTCGTCACGCCGTTACCGTCAGATCGTTTCTCTCATGTTCCACTCCCGCCATAGTGGGCGAGGTGACGAAGGCCATTGTTTCATCGATAATTGCTGTCTACACGTCTCGACTCGGAGTGCATGATCGCTCTCCAGCTTCGAAATCTCTAAACGCTCGTTGGCAATTTCTTTAAAGCGCCTCTCCGTACGACCTCTCGATCTCCTTTCTTAGCTTTCCCGTAGAAGGCTTCTCAGGAGCACCGTTGGAATCAAATTAGCTGCTGACATCTTGCAAATGACGGACCATGAAAAGGGGGAGTTGACCTATTCCCGACCCGAAAGTGATAAGGTAAGCGCTGGATTTCAGAGCGTTCACGGAGGATTTGATTATTTCCGTCAATTTTCGTTCTTTCGTTTATATTGAAGTATTGTTTTTTGTTCTTTACTAACGAGGGAGGAAATTTGTAGGGTTTGAATGTTTTTCGTCTTTGCAAATGTGTGAATTACGGGTTTAAATGTTATAATATTATTCGGATGATCTTCTTTTGGCTCCAGTCAAAGGTTTACCCCATGGATTCTTTGTGTTCTGCCCGGGATATTTATTGTCAGCGGGGAACTTATCATCACCTTTACTTAGATGAACTTTGCTTGAAAGTGTTTAATTTTTGCTTGCTGGGAATTTAATTTTGTTGATTGAGCTATTGAGTAAGAGATGGCAAACCCACAAATCAGCGATGCTAAATTGGTATACTATCAGGCTCCTTGTCTATTTTGCTGGAGAGCTTTAGTGTGCATGTATTAGATTATGTGATTTCTCTATGAAGCACAATAGAATTTATTGTATTTGTTTCTAATATCTTTGTTATTTGCGTGGATGGTGATTTTACTGTCAAATCATGTCAGGTTATCTACGTCATATATGGTATTTGTCGAACGGCCTCCTTGAAGTGTCCTTAACTGTACAATAGCTAAAAGTTCTCTCTAATTTCTTGATGATGAAATACATGCATGCTTCTCATAGTAAATCTGTAAGCTAGGCTTGCTTTGTGATTGAAAATTACAGCTTATAAAATTTACTTGTACATGCAATTGCAGCATAATCATTTTGCCAATTCAGAAGAGGTTAAATGGATGACTATTTCTAATCAAATTAATTAATTTATAAAATTGCTCATTTCCGTGGCAGATTCTTTGTGGGGATTTTAAACTTTGACAAAATCAATGCTCTAGCCAGTAGGAAGGCTTCACTTGTTTGGACTTCCATATTCAGATAGGGTATTAAATGAAGGAACGCATAAGTTCAATATTAATCCAGTCTTCAAGATAATAATATTTCAGATGTAAATAAGCTACCTTTTTCTTCCCATAATTAACTTGATTTTCTGCAAAAATTAGCAGTAGTTCAAACCCTTCCATGTAATAGCAGACTTGCAAATTGCAGTCTGTTAAAGTCATACATTTATCAAATTTATCTATGGAATCTATTTGAGGGTGATTTCTTTCAGCTTCCTTTTGGTGCAGCTTTATTGGAAGAGTTACTACAAGAATTTACTTCTTTTAGCATATCAGAGCTTTGGTGTAGTATATGGTGACTTAGCTACAAGTCCTCTCTATGTGTATAAAAGCACTTTTTCTGGGAGACTTCGTGATTTCCAAGATGAAGAGACAATCTGTGGTGCTTTTTCCTTGATATTTTGGACTTTCACTATGCTTCCATTTCTCAAATATGTATTCATTGTGCTGAGCGCAGATGATAATGGTGAAGGTTTGTTTAAATTCCATGTCCAACCTTCTAAAAGAATGGTTGTTCATCATTCACGTCTTCTTTTACATCTATTTTTTGTTTGGGTAATTTCTACAGGTGGGACTTTTGCTTTATACTCCCTCTTATGCAGGCATGCAAAGTTCGGTATGCTTCCCAATCAACAGGCAGCTGATGAGGAGTTATCTACATATTATAGGCCTGGGTATGCATCTCGAAGTATGGCATCATCTCCTTTCAAAAGGTTTCTTGAGAAGCATAAAAAGATACGGACTACTTTACTGCTTGTAGTTCTCTTTGGTGCTTGCATGGTTATTGGTGACGGGGTTCTCACACCAGCAATTTCTGGTACTAATTAAATTTGTGTGTATTTTATTTGTAACTAGGAAAACTTCAGCATCCTTATTTCTTTTTTTCTGTGCTCTTTTTCTTTCATTTGCATAGATTATGTGGTACTGCATATCATCTGCTGATACATGAAATCACCTCTTGGTCATCTGCAGTGCTGTCATCAATATCTGGATTACAAGTTCGAGCACAGGGCTTAAGTGATGGTTAGTAACTACACTTGTTCTCCCAAAGTATGTCGGCTCTGAATAGCAGTGGTCTGTATCTGTAACTTGTTAATGAGCAATCCCATGACCTCTTGAGCATTCTCTTACCTTTTAAAGAATATATTTTTAAATATATCTAATTAATCTTAGGTTCTGAAAGACATTTTATTTTGCTCATCTAGAGCATTCAGTGTTGAAGACTATGCTAGACTTTTGTTTAGAAGTTAGAGATTTCATAGTACTATTTGTTACAATTCTTTGTTGCAAATTTCTTTTGTCTAGTTTGTTGCTTCACTTCACTAATATAGCATGCAAGAACTTATACTATGAGCTCCAAGGGTATGCACATTTCTCTGGATATAACTCATTTCATAATTGCTACTGTTATTTTAGTGCTCAAATTGCAGCTGATGGAATTGAGATCTTGTAAAATCAATATATTAGGAATGCTTATATTAGAAAAAGAGAAAGGCTGCCTTCTATTTAAAGCAGTGGATATTTTTCTCTGAATTATTGAATGTTTAAATGAGAATAAAGTCTTAACAACAAACAATAGAGACCTCCATTATATGACTAAAGTCTTTGAAAGTGTAGTGGGTGGTGGATGGGAGTAGGTAAGGAGAATATCTTCAACTAAGGGTTTTGGACTCCTTTAGGTTGTGAGGTAAGGATGGAGAAGGATGATGAAAGAGGTGAATGGAGCAAGAGAGTAGATAATTACCCTACTCTATTGGCAAGGCTTTCTACTCTTTTTGTAGGATATGCTTTTTAAGACACAAAAGGTTTTCTGCTCTTCTAGGTATCATTTTTTAAAATCAAATAAACATAAGATTGTCATTTCAATGAAGTTTATTTATTAGATAATTAAGAAACATGTATCCCCAAATATTGTACCTAGAGCCATCCTTTCTTGAAATTTGGTGTCTGGAGGAGATAGTTTCTTCTTTGATGGCATCCGGATAAAATTCTCTTGTAGTGTTTAGATACGATAAATCTAGAAGTTCATATGACTTGCTCAACTATTAACATAACTACTACAACAAACTACTTAGACTCATAAAAATGTCAAGCTTATTACATGAATAAAAAGATATTAGAAAATTAATAAACTCCTAAATCAGACCTAAAATGCTAAAAAAATTAAAAAGTTTTATACAACTTTGAAGTCATCCTTTTGATATAGTCTATCTCACATTAGTGATTCCATATTGCTTTGCTCTCTCTCTCTCTCTCTCATTTCTACTTTTAAATGTCAACAAGATCTTAAATCCATGCCTTATATACCTTATTATCCAGTATGTTCATGTAGGCGATGATAATACTTCTTAAAATGTTCCAAAGTTTGCCCATTTTTTATGATCGACATTTGCATAATGTATTCTAGTTTTACCTTTAGGATATTTTATATTTTTTTTCTATCAGACAAAAAAACTTTTTAATGTTGTATAATAGAAGTGCTCTTCTACATGTAATTTTATAGGATTGTAAACAAATAAAAGTATAAATAATTTATTAGAGTTATTTACAACATTTTTTAAGAATGAGTAAAAATAAAGATTTCCAAAATTTAAAATCCTAAAATTTGTGGAGGGGATTTCTTCATGGAACCTTATTTAATATGGTTCCATTTTCCTTTATTTTTTTCAATTTGGATTGTCATATCTTAGGTTTTATTTGTTACATTTGTTTTGTATTTTATTTTGAAAGTTGACAAAATAATTTTGGTTTTGATATGTTGTCATGTATTTAATGTTAAATGTTGCATGTTAAGAATCTTAATTGCATTCTAATGATAAGTATTGTGCTTGTTCAAAATTTTGTTCATTTTTATAATTCTAACAAGAGGTTTGTATTTTACAATTTGAGACAACTCAAAAACAAAGATATAGGTTCTACTTACAAACAATTTATAACTTTTATAAGACACCATAAAAACATGTTATAAAACAAATAGGGAGATAATATATTTTTTGTTCTCATTAATCACCCTTTTTGGAATTGTATTTTAGTTAGACTTCTCGTTAACCATGGAGATAAAGTGCAAAATTTTCTATTTATAAGTGAGTGAAATAATTGAGAGGTATATCTTGCTTTCACTTTTAACATTATCCAAGTTAGCTAGATTGGCTACATCGTTTCCATTGTAGTTGCCCCTCTGCACACATGAGTCAATTTCACCCATTTAAATGAAGATAAGTCTATTATAAATTTTCTTAATAATCTCTCTATTTTTCTAGAATCATGTAGATATTAATAATTAAAGAGATACTAAATGTAGCATCACCTTTCAATTAAATCCATTCATTGGACTTAGTTGATGACATTTTCTAGGTTTACAATGAATTACTAGCCTTTTTGCCCTACATCTGCTTCCTAGGTTCTTTGTTGCTTGCTAACTAAAAAGTAGGTTATCAAGTGGTTATGCATCATTGTAACTAAACTAGTATATCTATTCATGTCACAAACAATAGATATTGCTCTTTTTTGAAAATACCTTTTTAAAATATTTTTTTCTTTTTAAAAACTTTTTTCAATGACAATAGTCGCTAAACAAATCCTTAATAATTGTTTTTCACATAAATTCATGATTGTGATTTTCGAGAAAGAATAATATTTATTTTGTTATCAATGAGTTGTCCTTATATAAAGATCAGATATTTGTTGTGGAACATTTTTACTTCATTTTAATTGTGAAAATTACATTTGTTGAGTAATAATTTTATCTTTTTGATTCTAATAAATAATTTTATTATGTGCAACAAGATATAATTGATATAAATAAAGATTTTGTGGTAAAACACTAAGAAAATGAGCTCTAAGAGAGAACGGATGTTGACTTAACCATTTGTGAAAATGTTTGTGCAAAAGATAATACTGAAGTGTGATGCCAACTTCTATTATTAGTAATCTACCTTTCTTATATTGCGTTCATTGGTAGAATATATTTACTTGCACAAGATGATTTCTATTACTTGTCTACTTGTGCAGAATTTGTTCCTTCCTAATTGTTGATGTGATAAGTGCAACTGAGTAAGTGTTGGGTCAATGAAAATTTTTTTGAGGTCGTGTTGCACATATAAGGGCTTTGAGTCTGATACACTCCAAAAGGGTCATCAAGTTAGATAATTGAAGTTAGGTCTCCTTCATTGACAAGTGGCTTGAATGGTGATAAAATCCTCCTTGCTTAGTAGGCGATTTAGATATATGTATTTTTGGAAAGTTCATAAATCAAGTTCTTTGGATGGATCATATAAGAATTGATAACTATCAGTGGTTGGGTTTTTTATGTGAAACAGCCCTTATTGGAACTAACTAAAGTTTTAACTGAAGCCACGACCTTGTATTGATAATCCAACCTTATCAAGTTATAGGAGTCATTTTCTGATTGCACAAGTTATTTCTGACATAAAACATATAAACACATGCTCTTTTTTTTGTAAATTTTGGGTTACTTTGTCTTTTAAGTTGAATAGTAAATCAGCTAACCCTAGAATGAACCAACTTTCTTATCTTATCATTAACCAGTGGAAGTGCAACATATACTTAAAGGGGGTGCAGCTGAACATCTTCAAGGTTCTAAAATTGTATGAATGTCCTTTCATTGGTAGGGAAGTGATCCTCCCGCCTTTTCCTGACCCAGATTTCATCTGATCACTGCTCGGATTTGTTGGTGTTATGAAACCAACATCTTTATAGACCAACTCTTGAGGACCTTTTTGATAACTGCGTGTGGCATGCCAGGTCGGATGGAGTCTCCTTTTTACTCTCTCACTCTGTCCTTTCCTTCCTCCATAGTATTTTCCAAAATATGGTTTGGAGCAGTCTTTGAACTGAAGAGACTTCCCTTCTTCATCCACTGGAATTAAATGTTTTGTGTTGCTTGTGTCTACGTTAGTAACATTACTTGGAGGGAGGGGCATAAAATTGGAACTGCTTCCATTGGATCCTGTTTTCTCCAAAGGTGAATCAAGGCTCTCATCACTTACCACTGTGTTGCACTTCTTGGCGAGATGGTCTTCTTCAAATTTTTATGCAAATTATATGTTTAATAAACATTGACGGACAGCTCTTCATGAGCAGACATTCTGTGTGGCTTTCTTCTCAACTGGAGTGACAATGCAGGTGTTAGATGACTAGACCAGTTCTTCTTGCTTATACTTTTGATTGATTTGTCTCCTTTGCAATTTTATTTGTTCATGTACACACTGATATACTGTTGGAATCAGCCTTCTTTTCCCTTAGTTGTTTTTGAAATTCAATACCTACCATGATTTTCTTGATCTCTGATGGTAAGAAAGAATTTTCTTTTCACTTGTAAGCAGCTGTGGTTGTGCTTATCTCTTGCATTGTCCTTGTTGGCCTCTTCGCTTTGCAACATCATGGTACTCATAGAGTAGCCTTCTTGTTTGCACCAATCGTCATGGTTTGGCTTTTGTGTATTGGCATCATTGGTCTATACAACACTATTCACTGGAATCCCAGAATATATCAGGCTATTTCACCATTCTATATGATCAAATTCTTCAAGAAGACAGGAAAAGATGGCTGGCTTTCTCTTGGGGGCATATTACTTTGTATCACAGGTGACATTAATTTCCGTCCTTATTCTTAAACAAAGTGATATTTAGTGTTTTGTATTTCTATTTATGGAATACCTGCCAAAATCTCTCATTTCATCACAATTACAGGTAGTGAAGCTATGTTTGCGGATCTTGGGCACTTTACATCAATATCAATCAGGGTAGGTGTGTCTGTTCTGCTTGTTTTTCTCTAGAATTACGCATAAATAGTGTCAAAGGTTACTTTAGATCATACTATATTATGCATGAAAAATTCTAATGATTACCAACTTGTGAATACCACGCCAATTCTTCGATTAGTTGCTCTTTTCTTTGTTGATTAATTTCCTTGTGCTCTTTAGCAATTATTTCTGTATTCAAGCACAGTTAATTTTTTCTTTGCCATTATTCTTAGGATTGAAGGATTCCATTGGGTCTCATATCTTAGTTTTCTCTGGTGATTGTGTTGCATGACATTGGAAATAGTCCTAGCAAGTTGATTTATTGAATTTAAGCTTGAAAAATCTTGAATTATATTGACTTGATGAAGTTTTAAATGTCAAATTTAGAGGTTGAACTTAATTTATCATCATTGGCAAGCAAAATTAAACCTATGAAATTGCTGCAGTGCAGTTCAAATTGCACTTTTCTGCTAATCAATATGTTCAATTTTTTTAAATTTTGCTCATGCAAGATATAAAACGTCTGACTTAGTTTATTTGCGTGGCAGTAAGTAGTTTTTGTTTGTGGGACTATTATGAACGAAATTTGATAAAGATAGTGTTAATCTTTGTGTTAAATTCATCTGGCCCATCATTTGTCATGGGTTCTTCTCCCCATATTTGAGAGCTGTGCTCCGAAGGAGCCATTGCATCATCTTCTTAGAAGATGAAAGGACTTCAGAAGAAAACCACCATCATTGTGGAGGTAAAGCTTTGAATTCTTGAGCCATGTAACGCAAGCAGGTTCTACTATGTTTTTTGTTTAGATAGAGCGTTAGTTTTCAACTCCCACTTGTAAGGTTATTGCTTGATTCGTTCTAAGGCTTCATGCGAAGTAACCTTCCACTGAAGTGCAACTCGCATAAGTAAAATTTTATAGTGTTGTGTTATTTGTATTGTATTTAAAAAAAAGACGGAAAAACTACCGCTATCTCATGGATAGTTAAGTCACTCCATAACCCTTGCACATATTTTACGCTTTTGCTAAATATATTTTAATGTTTAGTCGATAAGTTTTTTTTTGGAACATTTTTGCTTGTGGAATTATTATAATAGTTTCATAAAGTGGCATCATGGTTGCTTTTGATTTGTGCAGGTCGCATTCGCCAGTGTCATTTATCCTTGTATGGTGTTACAGTATATGGGACAAGCAGCATATCTTACTAAAAATGTTTCCTTAATTCCCATAAGCTTTTATGGTTCCATTCCCAGTAAGATTTAAATGTAGATGAAAAAATGTCACTAAGGCATTTCTTTGAGAAGTGCATTTACGAATGGCACATTTTCTTTTTTCTCCTGCAGAGCCAGTGTTTTGGCCAGTTTTTATGGTATCCACCCTTGCTGCTATAGTTGCCAGCCAGGCTGTTATCTCTGCAACATTTTCAATTGTGAAGCAGTGTCTTGCCCTTGGTTGTTTTCCTCGTGTTAAGGTTGTTCATACATCAAGGTGGATCTATGGTCAAATATATATACCCGAAATCAACTGGATACTCATGGTGCTTTGCCTTTCTGTCACAATTGGATTCCGTGATACAAACTTGATTGGTAATGCATACGGTAAGTAATGGCATGTGCAGTAGATTAAGGCAGATGTTTCAAAATTTCGCTTGGATTTTAACACCAAAGTAATGTCGTGTGCATGCTAATTGTTTCTTCTACAAACATCTAATCATGACTTGGATTGACAAACTAATTTTTATGTTGACATCTTCGATGTGCAGGAATTGCATGCATAGTTGTGATGTTTGTAACGTCGTGTTTAATGGCACTAGTCATCATCTTTGTTTGGCAAAGGAATGTCATTTTTGCTGTTCTATTCCTTGTGTTATTTGGATTTATTGAAGGAGCATATCTATCCTCTTCAATCGTGAAAGTTCCACAGGGAGGCTGGGTTCCACTGGCTCTTGCTTTTGTCTTCATGATTATAATGTACGTATGGCATTATGGAACTCGAAGCAAGTACCTCTTTGATGTGCAGAATAAGGTTTCGATGAAATGGATCCTTACTCTTGGTCCCAGCCTTGGAATCGTTCGTGTTCCTGGTATTGGGCTTATCTATACAGAACTAGTGACCGGAGTTCCTTCAATATTCTCCCATTTTGTCACAAACCTTCCTGCTTTTCATCAGGTTCTCGTGTTTGTCTGTGTTAAGTCAGTTCCGGTCCCTTATGTTCCACCTGATGAACGATATCTAATAGGACGCATTGGTCCGAGATCTTACAGAATGTACAGGTGTATTATAAGGTATGGTTATAAAGATGTGCAGAAGGACGATTACAATTTTGAAGATCATCTAGTTATGAGCATTGCTGAGTTCATCCATATGGAGGCTGAAAATTCAAAAAGCTCAAGCAGCCCTGATGTCTCAGTTGAAGGAAAACTAGCAGTGATTCGAACTTCCGAAAGGCACTCTGGCTTAGTGGCAAGAGAAGCTAATGCTGAGATCACAAGAGCATCTGCGTCTGCAAGAAGCAGCAAATCAGAGACTCTGCAAAGCTTGCAGTCATTATACGAACAAGAATCACCAAGCTTGGTCCGAAGACGAACCGTTCAATTTGAACTAGCTCAGTCCCAGCAAATGGATCCTCAGGTGAGAGAGGAGCTTGCGGCTCTTGTGGAGGCGAAGGAGGCAGGCGTTGCTTATGTTTTAGGCCATTCTTACGTAAAAGCAAGGAAGAACTCGTCCTTCATAAATAAGTTTGTCATCGATGCAGCGTACTCTTTCCTTAGAAAGAACTGCAGGGGCCCCGCCGTGGCCTTGAATATCCCTCACATCAGCCTCATCGAAGTTGGAATGATCTACTATGTCTAGTTGGAATGGCTGCTAATGGTTTTTTCCGTTCAAGTATGGTATGCAGATGCAGCATAGTTCACATCGTATAGTTTACTGTATTTTGGTTTCTGGCGTTTAGATAATAATATTGTAATTGTTAGTCGATAAAGCATGAAGATGTTCTGTTCATCTCTTTGCAGTCTCCATTTTAAGCAGCAGTTTCTTTTTGTTTCTTGTTATCATCTTATTGGTTAAGCCTGCAATCAAAATAATATTGTAATTCTCTTTTTGTTTTTTTTTTTTTTTTTTTTTTTTTGCCTAAGAAACAATAATAACAACATCTATTGTATAAGTGAGATGCAATTTAATTTTATATTATGAATTAAGAATAATATTAAAATTTTAATGTATGAGTAAATATCTTCTACTTGTAGATTTATGTTTCTTAAAATTAATTTTGATTGGAAGCAGAATCAAATATCGAAACTATTTTAACTAAACAACAAAAAACATAAATAGAAAAAGAGAATCATTTCTGATAATCCGTACTTGAAATTTGTATTATATTAATCCTTTGAAAAAAAATGTTAAAAAAAGAAAAAAAAAAAAAAAAGCACACAAAATGAAGCATAGTAAGCATGGCGAGAGGTCCAGCTGTCTTTCAAAAACAATCCGTGGGCCCCACCGTTCGTTTTAAACGACTAATCTACCCGCCAAAATTGGGATCCAACTGTGAACAATGTCGTTGCAGAGCCATTCCCCATTCCTACAAATAAATTCCAGCCCTTCTGTCTGCTTGCGGCCTTCCCCTTCCCTAACTCCTTCCATGGTGGCCTTTCCCACCATGGAGGCCTTCTTCCCCACTCTCATTTCCCTTCTCCTACTCTTCTCCTCCATCGCATGTTTCAACACTACCTTCGCGGACTCCCAAGCCGCTACGATCGCCTTCAAGTTTGTAGAGTCGTCCTTCGGCCACGAAAGCCCCACCATTATTCCCCAACAACACAGCAGAGACGTTAAGATCCCGAACCCCTGCCTCCGAAATGCCTACACCGCCATCCAAGCACTAAAGAAAGCCATCCACTCCGATCCCAAAAACTTCACCGGCAATTGGGTCGGCTCTGATGTCTGCTCCTACAATGGCATCTTCTGCGCGGCGGTCGACGACAATTCCTCTCACGAAGTTGTAGCCTCGGTCGACCTCAATAGCGCCGAACTCGAGGGCTTCCTCCCCGACGAGCTCGGCCTGCTCGCCGATATCGCTGTGTTCCACGCCAACTCCAATCGCTTCCACGGCTCCGTCCCGGACAGCCTCGCCGGCCTCAAGCGGGTGGTCGAGTTCGATGTCAGCAACAACCGTCTCGCCGGTGGCTTTCCCAAGGCGGCCCTCCAAATGCCCGCGCTTAGGTATCTTGACCTCCGTTTCAACGGCTTCGATGGCCCCCTGCCGCCGGAGCTCTTCGACAAGGGGCTTGACGCCCTGTTCCTAAACAACAACCGCTTCCACTCAGATCTGCCGGAGAACTTTGGAAACTTGACGGCGTCGGTCGCCGTCCTGGCCAACAACTACCTCGCCGGATGCATTCCGAAGAGCATCGGGAAAATGAGGCACCTCAACGAGCTCGTCTTGACGAACAATCGATTGGATGGTTGTCTGCCGGCAGAAACGGGAATGTTGAGCTATTTGACAGTTTTTGATGTTGGGTTCAATTTGTTGTCTGGCTTTTTGCCAGAGAGCCTCGCGGGTTTGCGGAACCTAGAGGAACTCCATGTGTCGCATAATTTGCTGATCGGAGCAGTACCCAAGGGTGTTTGCAAGCTGCCGAAGCTAGCCAACTTCACATTCTCGCACAATTACTTCAACGAAGACAGCAGAGAATGTGCACGACGGAAGGGAAGGAAGAAGCTATTTGATTTTGCGAGCAACTGCTTTTCGGAGAAGATGCAACAGAGAACAGCAGAGGCGTGTTCTCCGTTTACAAATCGGTCGGTCGACTGCGAGAAGTTCAAGTGTGGGTACGCATCGAGCCGTTTCGCTATGCCGCCACCGCAGTATGTGAATTTAACTCCACCACCACCGGAAGCGGCAGTCCTCCCACCGGCTGAGGAATTCAGCTATGCGTCAACACCTCCGCCTGAATTCCACGTTTACTAATTGGCCCCCAAATTGCCGCATCCAGCATTGCTTTTTAGGATTGCGTTACTTTTTTTATATGCCTTGTTTAAATAAATTAATAAAAACGATATAAGAAAAATTTGATGTCTACTTCATTATAGTGCATTTTATTAATTAAATTAGTTATTTTTTTAATAATTTGTAGCGTTTTTTTTTGAAAAGGATATAATAACTATTATATCAAGGTCAAGCCAGAATTACAAAAGGATCCTCAAAGGGGATCGAAAGTGAAGTCAGATAACATAAGCTCGAGCAGGGGCTTAGGGATAGGATCCCATGGGCCCATATGAAGTCCTTAAGGCACGCAGCCAATCAGCAGGAGCATTCCGGTCTTTGAGAATGTGGGAAAAACGAACGGCCTCAAGACCCATAGCGTACCCGGATGGTCGCTGCGAAGACACCCGACCCAGGGGGAGGGGGTCACCATCTCACGCACCTCCTGAATAGCCAGCATCGAGTCAGTTTGGAGTTCCACGGCCCGATGCAAGGGAAGTAAATCCCTAATCATGTCAAGCGCCATAAGCAAAGCCTGGGTCTCCATCATGTCCACCGCCTGAGAAAGCATCCTTTTGCCAGCCACCAGGAGATGCCTGCCCATGCAATCCCGCACAACCATACCCAGCCCAGCAATAGAATCGTCAACCGCAGCATTGCAATTCACTTTGATCCATCCTATTGGGGGGGGGAGGAATCCAACTATGCGTAACAAGCAAGTCTGTGGATTTGCCAGGGTTCCCGCTTGACAGGGGGAGAGGGATAGATGCCGGTTGAGAGACGAATGTACCTCAAGCAAGAAGTCCGGATAGTGGAGCAAGGCAGAGGCACCGGGATGTTGTGTCTGACAGCATTCCTTTTTGACCAAATATAGTACAACGTAGTCGCAATAGTGGCTGCATGCAATTGCATGGCACCACGACGTGCATCAGGAGAGCCGACGAACCGGATGACCCGATCAATGAACAGTAGACCGGCCTCAGTTGACTGGTCCAACCCGGTCAATGCTGCTCGAACTGTGCGGTCAGCCCAAAGCTCTTAGGCAACACTAGAAAATATGCTGCATGGATTCATCTTCCATGCAGCCCTGCTGGCAAGAGGAAGTACTGCAAAGCCTTCGGCGGGCCAACCACACCGCTGACGGGAGGTGGTCACCGATGACCCTCCACATGAAGAATAGAACTCTGGAAGTGACCTTAAGCTTCCAGATGCCACAGAATTCCTCCAAGGGCCTGTTGCCATAACCCTTGTCGTCCTTCCGAGCATTGTAGACGATGCTCGAGTAAATCTGGCCGCAGGCAGCCCGGGGCTTCTCAGTAAGGGATCGAAGCAATACATCTTGGGAGGACCGCAGGGCTCTCAGAAGATGAACGATGCGGTCTAGAAGCTCCCCGTCCGCCCAAGATCGGATGACCTCTCAGTTCCAATTCCCTCTAGGCAGAAGACACTCCGCGACGCTAGCCGGCCAATGGGAGTCCATGTTGATGAAAGTAGGACAGCAACTCAAAGGAAGGACTCCCAACTAGTTGTCCTCCAGAAACCTCACCGTCCGCCCATCCCCAATGCGCCAAACAAAGAGGGAAATGGCCTCCGACTTTGCCCCCATCACCATTTTGCATATCGGGGATGCATTGTGAGGGGCCTTCATGAGCAGATCCTCCATGACATATCTTCTTCGCATCAAATCCACCAAAAGGATGGGTTCCCGATTGAGGATGCGTCTACAGCCATCCATGTGAAGCACACGGTGCCAAACCCGGAGGTCCCGGAGACCCAATCTGCCCGCAGATTTTCGGAAGAGTGATGCACTCCTAGGCCGCGTAGTGCATGGCCTTCACGCTGTTAGTCCCACCCCAAAGAAACCTCCTGATGCGCTTCTCCATGGCCTTAATGATCCCCGCCGGCACCGCACAGTGCCTCAACACGTGGCAAGGGATGGCACTGAGGACCGAAGTTGCCAAAACGGCCCTGCCCGCCAGCGAAAGAGGTTGGACTCTCCAATTAATCAGCATGGCATCCAGTCTCTGGAGCAGGAAGCTGAGGTCAATCTTAGAAAGGGGCTTGGCAGTGATGGGGATCCCCAGGTATGTGAAGGACATGCCTTCCTTCATGCTAAGCTTTTTGAGGAGCATCCTGGACTTCTTCCTACTGAAGTTATAGCTAAAGAAGACCCTGGACTTCGCAAAATTCACTTGCAGCCCAACAGCCTTCTCGGACTCACGGATGATGCTCCTGATGGCACGGGCAGCGATACGAGAGGCAGGAGCGAAGAGGAGGATGTCGTCAGCAAAGAGGAGATGCGAAATGCAGGGCGCATGCTGCTCCGGCTAGAACCCCAAAAGCTACAGGGATTCGTGATTCCTCACCAAGCACGAGAGATATTCGAATGTCATGACATAGAGATATGGGGAAAGCGGGCAGCCCTACCGGTGACCCCACTGAGCCACCACCCACGAGGATGAACTCCATTGAAGAGGACGCTGAATCTTGGGCTGCTGATGCAAGCAGCAATCCAGTCCTGCCAAATGGGGGGAAATCCCATAACCATTATCATCTCAAGAAGGAATCCCAGTAGACACGGGTCATAGGCCTGTTCCATATCGAGCTTTACAGCCATGAGACCAGCCGCGCCTTTGCTAGTGCGCATCCTTGCAGCCATCTCCTGCGCAACATTGATATTATCAAAGATGCTACGTCCGTGGATGAACGCCGCCTGGTCCCGTGAAATGAGGTCAAGCATTAAGGGCTTTAGCCTCCCGACAAGGACCCGTGCCACCACTTTGTACACGGTGTTGCGGAGACTAATGGGTCGGTAGTGCTCCGGCTTACACGCGCCCTACTTCTTTGGAATGAGGATGATGAGGGTATCCTTCCACTTGTTTTGGAGCTTGCAGTCCTCAAAAAAAGCCATCACAACATTGATAACATCCTGGCGTGCAATGGTCCAGTAGCCGTGTAGGAATTCCGCCGAGATCCCGTAGCATCCCGGAGCCCTGTTCCTCTTAATACCCCACAGAGCCACATTAATCTCTTCCTCGGTGACCCTGGCACCCAGTATGGAAGCCACATCAGCATTCACAAACCGTCGGAGGTGAGATGACCTACGGCATAGTCCTGGAGTCGCCTCTCCTCCACTTGCGTTCAAAGAACTCCATTAAGACCTGCTCGATGCTGTCTGGAGAATCCGCCACCCTGTCGTCATCTCCACGAAGCATGGTGATGCGGTTCATATGGGGCCGAGACGAAGCCATATTGTGAAAGAACCTCGTGTTGGCGTCCCCACCTGTGCCCAGTGAACTTTAGCGCGCTGCCACCACCACTGCTCCTCGTGGGCACAGCCACGGTGGAAGGCAGCGATCAGTTTTGCGAGGTGCCCATGGTCCTCCTCTATTATACCCGCTAAAATATTATACGTTTAATCTTCAATAATTCAATTGTGGCTTGGATGATTTCAGATCGACAGTAGGATGAGCCAGGAGCTCAATTGGATGCTATTGGAATTTCTGAAATTTTCTGGGGATTTTTCGGAGCACCGAGGAAATTTTTAAGTAATTTTCCCTGTTTAATTGGATTTATTGGATTTTTGGAAATTCGAAAATCTATTTAAATCGGTCCATTAGATTTTTAAACCGGAATTTGGTTTTTTTTACGGCGAGTGAACCGGACCGGAGCGGTTCAGCGAAGGCGGGGGCGGTTCGCCGAGTGCGTTTGCGCGTGCGGTTGGATAAGCCGCGGATAAGCGGATCGGACGGACGAGATCAGCGGTGGAGATTAACCGGCTGATCGGGGTTAAGCGGCGTTATTAGAAGGTCAACCGGCGCTTAATGGGTTCTTAACGGGTTATTACCGGTTTAAGCTGGGTATTTAACCGGATTTGTTCGACTGTTAGGGTTTCGAGCGGTGGCCGGAGACGGGGTGTTCGCGGCGAACGGCGATACTTTCCGGCAGCCTATCAAGGGGCTTTTTGTACCTGGAGGTTCGTGGGACCGAGGAGAATCGATTGGTACCGGTTTCGTTCGGCGAGGAGCAGCGGTTGGTCGCGTGCGAGCTTCACCGTCGCCGGAGAAGAAAGGTAGAAAATTCAGATTTTAAATTAGTTATTTAGCAAATTAAAATATGGATTATTTTGCAAATAGCTACCGGAGCATGCGAATTGTGGTTTTTGGAATTGATTAATACAAATTATTGATTTTAGCATTTTAGGGTTTTTCTTCGGAAAATTATAACCACCGAATTTGGAAATTTTACCAAGCATGTGTTGATTTGATTATGTGCTTTAATCATGTTAAGATAGTATCAAATGCTGAAAATTGTTTAATTTCATAGATTGTTAAAATGGGGATCGGATGAAACTTTGGCTGAAATTTTGATTGAACCTTAGAAATTAGTGGCAATTATTGAAACATTAGGATAATATGAACATCGAATTTTGTTTCTCTTTGATCTCGGCCACCGGAAATCGACGGGGGAAAACGGAATTTTCCCGGAGGAATCGTCGGCTAGGGTTTCGCGGGCGCCGGGCGGAGGAAGGAGATGGATTAGATTAATTTCGGTTTAGTTAATTAAGTAATGGTAATTATTCAATATTTATTAATAATTTAAATGTTAAATGTCGGCTGGAAATTGGATTAATTATTCGGCCGGTGGGTTCTCGGTTCAGCGCGAAGGCCGAACCGGCAGCGAAAACCGGTTCAGCGGAATTCAGCGCAGACGAATGGCGCGAAAGCCGAACCGGCAGCGAAAACCCGGTTCAGCGGGATTCGGCGCGGACGAACGGGCGGAGGAAAATTAATTCGGAAATTTATCCGAATTTTCGGAAAATGGATATATGTGAATTTAAATTTTAATTCGGAAATTTATTCCGAATTTCGAAAAATTGAGAAAGGGCAGAATTTGATTTTTTTTGGAATTTGAAAAAAATGCAGTAATTAGAATTTCAGGATTTTAAATTCTGAAAAAAAATGCAGAAAAAGAGAAATTGGGATTTGAGCGATCTCGAAAGTTCTGGAGATCCGTATGTAGAGAAAAATTTCCTGAAGTAAGGAAAAATGTTGTCTGTGATGACAGTACAGTTGAAACAGTCAGACAGAGGTATGGTACATGGATGCTACCAAAACAGTCAGTAACTGTTACAGTTGTGTTGCTTGGACGACAATGGCATGGATTGAGTCAATTTACTCGATGTTGGCATATTTCACGGATTGACATATTGGACCGGACTACTATAGACCCTATATGATGTTTTAGGGTAGTTGTGGTAGGTAACTGTGCGGTTCAGACTTAGCTTCCACAGTATACATGTGACTGGTAGGCGCTATGCGTGTTTCGAGTGGGCGTATCCCACTGGCATGCTACCTGGAACCCCAGGCTAGGTTGTGATGCGTGTTTCGAGTTGGGCAATCCCACTGGCATGCTTTGCCTAGGCGCCATGCGTGTTTCGAGATGGGCAATCCCATTGGCATGCTACATAGACGCTGAGGTGTCGGGTGCTAGGCGTTATGATGCGTGTTTCGAGATGGGCAATCCCACTGGCATGCTTTGCCTAAGCGCCATGCATGTTTCGAGATGGGCGATCCCACTGGCATGCTACCTGGAAGCCCAGAGGAGAGCTACTCTGGTGTGACTGGGGTGACTGTGGTTGGTCAGAGTCTGGAACTGAGAGTGCCTTTCCACCATACATTGTTATGTTGTATTCCTATACTCTTGCTATTATCCTTCTCTTGCATGTGAGTTTTACTAGCTGTCTTTCCTACTGGGCGTAGCTCATTCCTTTATTATCTATATTTTTCCAGCAGCTCGGCAGACTTGACGCCACCCAGATTAGGTGGGATCGTGGTCAGCAGGCTAGTGGAGGATATCTGATCTGTGATTTCTGAGACATTTTGGTTAGTGTGATTGATGCTATTGGATGTATTCAGTGAGACTATTATTCTTATGTCAGGTATTATGTGAGGATGAATCTGACTTATGTATCTGGTTGGATGATGTTGCACTTGTTGGACTTGGATCTTATTCTTGTGATGTAGTTTCCATTCACTGTCTTACTTATTGTTTTGGTGCTATGGTGTGTGGAGTGCCATATTTATATATATTTATTCTGTGGATGTTATATATCTTTTTTTGATGGTGAGGTCATTACATGACTATGGAACTTACCATGGGGGTTCAGACTTCTATTAGATCGGTTCTCCTATCGGTATGGGATAGGAGTATTGGGTCTAGTAGGAGTAACATTGCGCGAGTCCATCTGTTAATTCAGGAGTCATGAATCCTGATTTGACAGTGTACCCGGGAGATGGGATCCACATTGTTAAGGAAACTAGGTGTGTAATGATGTGTTATATCCTATGTTTTTCGTAGGCTACTCAGGTTGGTATGGGACGATCTGAGCTGTCTATATGTAAAAAAAAAATGTATGCCAAAAATCAGCCTAGGAAAAATGGGGTGTAACATCCTCAGTGAGTCCCTCCCATACAAAACACCATCCATTCTTATATATTAGAAGTAGGGTTTGTTGTACCTTTGGTCATAACACTACTTGTTTGATGCCAAAAAAAATTATTGTATTAGTTTCTCTAATATTTTTCTCGAGTATATTTTAGGTCTTGCATCTTAAATTTTTATAAGATCAATCAATTAGATAACTTTGATTAGATGTCTCATAGAGTAATCTATAAGTGAAGCAATATCAAGTAATGTTGGTAGCTATACTCTAGCTATGACTTGAATGATATATCAAGGAGCCATTGATCAAACTCTTGGTAGAGTAGCTATCATCAAAAGTTCATCTTTAAAATATTTACCAATTTAATTGTTTATCTTATCACTTGGTTTTATATGATACAATTAAGTTGCATAATATCATTCATTTACATATATTATTATTGATTTATTATGTGTTATTATTTTAATAGTTATAAAAATATTTTATTATTTTAATAGATATAAAAATATTTTAAAATTATTTAAATAATAATTAATATATAAATGATGATTTTAAAAAAGAAAATAAAAAATTAGTCCAAAGAATCCAACACACGACCAAGCCCAAAGGCTTGGGCCAAGTGGCTTGAAATGTTAGGCAATCGGCCTTGGGAATCGCATGTCAAAAGACAGGGTGAACCGAATCGAGTAAGGAATAAGTCTCCATTAGGACTTAGCATTGTTTGATTATGCTTTTTCGTGATTGAATGATTCAGATCATGCCCACTTTTGTTAACAGTAGATTCCATCAACTTGTTCATCTAATAAGCTTAATCGAACAGATGAGATCAGCTTTTACATTTTGAATTATACTTTTCATATTACCATCTATTTGTAAATATGATCAAATGGCTGAGATCTTCTCTATATTTGTGAATAATACATTTCATTTAGTTGTTTATCTGTAAAGCTTGATCGAATTATTGTGATCATCTCTACCTTTATGATGTCTCTCCAACATGCAAAATCTAACTACTTAGATCAAATCCTATTTAGATTACTTCTTAACCATTTATTATGTATTTTGATCAGGAGGTTGTTGTGTCATCCTCCCAGATTGGATGACGATCACTATTCCCACTTGTAATTAGCATTTCAGAAAGATATTTGTGTTTGTGTTGAATATTGAAATGTTAACGACTATTTTGGGGATGTTTTTGTAGTTTAAAAAATTATTTTAATTTTAAATATTCTAACATAAATAGAGGAGCTTTAGGAGTTAGAAAAAATTGATTTTAACATTATTACATTAATATTTTGAGAAGAGAATATGTAAAATAAAAAATTAAAATCCAAATTTTGATGTCTTTGTTGGAGCAATGTTTGAAGTGAAACGAGTATACAAATCCCACAAGTGGGGGGTGAATTGTATCTTTAAACTATTTTGCTTTGTTATTTTGTTTGAAGTGAAATTGAGGTCAAGACAAAACTCCATTAATAAAAAGGTTACAACTTTAGGTTTTTCTTTACAGTTCCCTTCCAACATACTTGATATTTTTTTATGATTCACCTCCAACCTACTAGCTTTTGTGGGCTAACGATAACCCGGAATTTTAGGAGCTCAACTCCAACTCAGTTTTTTTACGAGATCAAATCAAACTAGGGCTTTCACAAATGTCGGGCTGCTCAACCCAAAAGAAAAACCAAAATACAGTAAGAAATAAATTTTCAATAAAATCATATAAATTTTCTTATGCTTATTGATAAATATAAAAAAGACACAAAAAGTTCAAAATTATGAAGAGAATTGAGAAAATGAAAGCTTGGAAGAATTAAGCTTAGCTAGAATAATTTGGAATTTTCAGTAGTTATGCGTCGTAGGTGCTGCTCGAAGAAGTTTATGTTAGTAGAATATGAGATAGCTCTTCATTGAGGTGTTAAAATCTTGCTCACATTCTTTAGTCATTTCATTCATAATAATTAGGTATTTATAGAAAAATATTTGTCATAGCCATTAAAAAGTTAAGTAAAAGTTATTTGAAAAGCTTCTTCCAAACAAACTAAAATGTTTTTTTGAATGGCTCAAAAAATATTCTAAAATAACTACTACAATGACATATATAATAGTTAATTATTTATTCATTATGCAGGATTAACTCGAACTATTGGATTAATAATAATGAGCTCTTGATCGTCAGATCAAATGCTGTAAAGATGGATGAGTTTTGGACAATTGGATCAAGCTGGATTAGATCAGAGCCATTTGATCAAGTTAGATGAGATTTGGATCATTCGATTAATTAAAAATAAAATTAGGATTAAATATAGATCATAGTATTCAAACAGGAGAGATTTAGGTCATCAAATCAAAGATAGATTATTTCAAACAACAAAAATAAAAGGAGTCATCCAATAAAGTCAGATGAGTTCACGATCGTTAGATGGATCAATCAGTTACAATGAATGAAGCAGTAACTGTCTGATCGATTTATCAAATGGATAGTTGGATCTATTAAGATCATTATTTAAAGTGAAGACGATCTCCACTATGCAATCGCAAAAATGCATTATCGAATGGTGCTGAGCACTGTCAATTTTGGATGAAGATAATCACAAGGGACATAGTCCTACATTGCAAGAAGGGAATCTTATTTGTGCTTTATAGCCATTTGTCAAGAAATAAGTTGTGAGCCTAATTGAGGCTGGCTCCCTCATTATGCACTCGAGATTTAATCACCAGGGACATATTTGTAACATACAAGTTTATTTGTTTTGATATGACCCATACTTATATTTGATTCGAATGTTGCCTTGTTCAATCCAATGCCTTGCCCATCCAGTTTAGGAATTTGCCTTGAACAAGAACAAGTCGACTCGATATGGTTTTGATTAGTTTTGTTGACCTGATGCTCGGGTTTAAGCTTATCCTGAGATCTTTGCATTCGGGCACACCATGGGATGTGGCATAAAATTTTATTTATTTATTTAATTATATAAATTTTAATAGAATTTTTTTTGATGTAATCAAGATTTAACAATCAATCTAATATAGAATTTGACAAAAATATAAAATTATGATTTAACCAAGAATGATTTTAAAATAAAATTATGTTACTTAAATCAATGAATAGTTTAAGATTTGAACCAAGAAAAGAATTGAGAGTTTAAAAAATTAAATCCAATTCATTTGCTAAATCAAAAAGATAATTAAACAATTTGGATGCCTAAATATAATTTGAAATTAATACAAAAAATATTATCTTAAAATTAATAATGTAATATTCTATTTCACAGTAAAAATACAATCTTATCTAAACAGATGTATATTCTTCAATCTTTAAAGTTTGTTGAACATTCTAAGGTACTTGGAAGATCACTAGTTCATCATCTTCAAAAGCACATTATTTGTTCTTTACATGTAAATCTATTTTATATTAAACAAGTCTATTAGAATAAAATACTATATATTTAAGACTTGACTTATCAAACACAATAGTAACTCAATAATCTCTCTCTTTTGAAGATAATGACATAAATATTTATATAAAAATATAATAATTAAAAGTATATATTTAAGAAATGATATAACAAGTAAAAATATAACAAATAAACATCAAATATATATGTTCTCCCTTACTTCATGCTCTCTTTTATTACATGCTCTCTCTCACTTTATGACTAACCTAAATTTTATCTAAACTATAATCATTTTCTTCCTTTACCATCATAAAAAAGGATGTATAATTTATATAATTTTTATTATACCATTGAAGGAGTTTTGCAAATACATAGATAAATTCTTACTTTAAATGTACATATTCTAATTATATTAATCTTCTAAAGAAAAATCTTATATTTTTATAATTTTTTATAATGATGAAATTGATTATATACTCTTAACAATAACCTTAGTCTTGTCTTTAATAGTTACCTCTTTCTTTTATAGTTTATCTCTCATATATCAAATAAATGTGGAGTAGATAAATAATCATCTATAATGATATATAACCCATTATTTAAAATAATATATCTAATTTTTATTTAATAAAATTATTAAACCAATAATTTTATAATTATTAAATTTTAATTTAAAAATAATTTTTGAAATAATAAAAAGATTAAAAGCATAATTCACCCTCTCTTATGCATTAGCATATCATAGATTACATCACAGTTCTCCTCCAAAGCATTAGTATCCCAATCTTTTTGGTACAAACATGCATTATTTGTGATCTAAAATCTAATAATATTCTAAAGAGCTTAACAAATAAAATAAAAAAATAAAATATCTATAGGAGATATCACATGTAAAACTAATAAAATGATCTCATTCTTAAATAATATATCTACTTTTTTCATTATCTTTTATATTTAATTTTTATAATCTCTATGTTGAATAACACTTGTTGGAATTTATCATTAGATATATGATATCTTGATGCATACCTTGTGGTTCATTATGGGGTCAAATGTCATATATATAATGAGGGTATGATGCCAACAAGATCAGCATGGCTTCCAAACTTATACGCTTTATTTCATCACTAAGTTTAATGTAGTATAATGATGTCATGATACCACTAGATAAGTATAGTATCCAAATTTATATCCTGTGGTTTATCACTAGATCTAGTGTCATATATGAGATTATTGCAAATACTAGATATATATGATATTCTAACTTATACCCTTGATTGGTCATTAGGCCTAAAGTCTTGTATTAAGAAAAATGTCTCATGAAAAATATTTTTCATTTCCATTTTTTATTTTATTTTTCAAGTATCATATTTGCATTTATATCAAATATATGTCAAGTAGATAAATAATCATCTATAGTGATATATAATCTATTATTTAATATAATACATCTAATTTTCATTTATTAATTATACCAAGTATTAATATACATAATAATAAATAATAATAAAATATTTTATATTTATAATTAATCTACAATTAATTTAATAATATGTTTATATCATAATTATCAAATTTACTTATTTGAATATAATATAAAAAATCCTTCATTATTTTCTTTTTCTTTAAAGATTCCTATAATATCATAAGTATATAATACTTAAAATATAAATTGATATAATGACATATTTATCAACTATTCTAAATTACTTTAATTCCCAATGATCTTTTATTAATCCTTAAATCATTATTACATATTGTATTTGTATGACTTTTCAATTGTACAATATGATTAGTAAGTCTCTTCATTATTATACTATTCTTTAACTTATCATATGATATGATTATTAAGATTATCTAGTATGATACTTTTTTCTTTTAATTGACTTATATGATTCAATATATGATCCACCATATGATCCATTATTTAATATTGATCATATAATACGATCATCAATATCATATTTTATGATTATCATACTTTGTAGAAATTATATGTTTAAAACATATTATACTGATATTATATATTTTATCGTCTTGTATAATCCACTTCTCTTATCTTTCTTAAGCTACTCAATATATCATACAATAAAATTAACATTGATAAATAACAAAATTAATTAAAAAAATAATGAAATATGAGTAAACTTTTTACTATTATATAAATTTTAGGATACTTAAATTTCTAGAGTTTGAAAGTCCTTGAGTATTGTTATAAAAAATCAAAAAAGTTTTGATTAGTTAATGTTAGCTCTTAAACTATAATTTAAATTAGGGAATTTAATATTGATTATGATGTCACTTCTAAAAGTTTTTTAATTTTCCACTTATCCAATTGACTAGTTAAATTCACTTGACATATTACATCAACTATTTTGCATTTACAAAAATAAGACTTCTATTAAAAAAACCTTACTTGATTTTGGGTACGTTTACTAGAATATGAACATTTTAGTTTTCTTATACATTATAACTTATTGCTTGTTTTTCATAGTGTTCACATCAATAATAGTTATTTTGTCAATAAAGTATTTTTTATGACTATAAAAGCTATATTAGAACTCTATTTTTTTTTAGATTGCGGCCCATTAAAATATTTTTTATTATCTTTTATTGTGTGTGTTTTTTGTTTTATCCCTTTATTTTGTGTAGTTTATTTGGCAAAAAGTATTTCTATGTCTATACTGAAGTGCTTGAAGATAAATGTTTTATTTATATATGTTTCATTTAAAAAATAATGAGCTGGAGTAGCTCAGTTGGTTAGAGCGTGTGGCTGTTAACCACAAGGTCGGAGGTTCAAGCCCTCCCTCTAGCGAATAATCATTTTTGTTCATAAAATTTTTTTCATTTATTAGAATTATTAGAATACTTTTAAACTAGCTTTAAATTATAATATGAAATATTTTATTTTTTGATTAATTAATTTAATGAAGCATATTGAGGATTTGCTAAACAATTGTTATGAATTAATTTCCTGTACGATTTATATATCAGTTTCCAGGGATCATAGACGTTAAAAATCAACAACATTGGCTGTCCTTCTAGCTGTTCATGTTCATAACTATCTTCCATAGGAGGAGGACATGATGGAGTCAGCCTCCTGCCCTTATAGAGAAGTGTACAGAGGAGGACGACAAGTCACAAACCCTTTTATCTCTCAACTCAAGGTGTGACAAAAGCTACAGTGGTCAATATCCATTGTACACCTAAAACGAATCCTCCGGTCCACACTCCCCGACGCCTACCTTCCTTCCTGCTTCCCTGCATCACCAAGAGAGAGAGAAGGCGGAATGACATGGTAAACGCAACGGAACAGTAGAGCTCGGTTCTCGCCCACTCCTCGGAACGGCGGAAGGATATTCTGTTGATGGCCATCCTCGATTTCGGATTTCCTTCTCCTTCCCATCATCTCTCCAAAGAACCACGACCCAATTCAAAAGCAGACCCGGAGACCCGGAGCGCAATGTCTCCGTCCTACCCTTCGCCGCATACTCCTGTAGCGCCCATTCCACGTCTGGATCACATCCTACGTCCGACCTCGGCGCAGATCGAAACGTACTTCACCACACACGCGTCTCACCGCTCGCTCGACACGCTACTCCATAGTGCCCTGTAGAACTCCGTCTGCACCTTATGAACTAAGGACGCTGTTTTAATCATTTGCATCTCGGAGACTAATCAAGAAGATAGCAAGCAGAACAAGCAAAACGGAAGAAGGTACTCTGTTTAGGCGTGTAGTGTCCCGTCTTCATCCCCTTTAAAGCAAACCCCAACTCCAAACACCCCACCAACAAGCCCAAGAAAAGTGATTTCCCAACATGTATTTCACTTCTCAAACCATGGGAAGAAGACTTGCACTGGCTCAAGAAAGCAGCCCTCGCGGCGATCTCTTACCTCCCCTGCATCAAGCTTCGTCCCAGCAGCTTCCCGTCGAGAGGAGAGGGAGGAGAAGACTTGCGGAGCCCGGGAGGTTTCTGGGTGTGAGGAGAAGGCCGTGGGGGAGATACGCGGCGGAGATAAGGGATCCGGCCACCAAGGAACGGCACTGGCTTGGAACCTTCGACTCGGCCCACGAGGCAGCATTGGCCTATGATAGGGCCGCGCTCTCCTTGAAAGGACCCCATGCAAGAACCAACTTCATCTACGCCGAGAACTCCTCCATCTCTCCCCTTTTCCCAACCTTCCACTCCCAAACCCTAACCCTATCCTCCTCAACAGCCCCGGCAGCACACATTCCACCTGCTGCTTCAGCTGCTGCTGCTGTGCTTCCATCGCTGTCAAGCCAATCTGATATTAATCTGCAGCTTGGGCAATGCAGTTGGAATGCAACTGAGGACATCGCACGTAAGTTTGATTTCTATGGTGACACGAGGTCGGGTGACCTTAGTAGTATAGTTGCTGAGAGCTGCCTAAGGAGTGCTACTTCAAAGACGTGTGAGCTGAATTCTCAGGTGATGTCGCCACCAACTGTAGGAAGTCATCTTCTTGCATCAGAAACAGGGAGCTCTTCTTTCAAAGATAGGAGCTTAGATTCTATCCGCGAAGCTGGTGGAAGCGAAGGTTTCGGGCTTCTCATGGAAGAGGAGGAGGAGGCTCTGTGGGGGTCAAGCCCGGGTTCGATGCCAATGAACGAGAGCACAGCCATGGTCGAGAGCATGGGAGCTCAATACTTGGTGGATGACTGTTTTGGCTATGGTGATTATTACCCGCTATTTTAAGCCGATGCTTAGCGTTTGCCTTTGCTTGGGCATGAAATATATTTATGATGAACCTTATTTTGGTATATGATGATCGTAGTTGATTACTAGTACTATATCCGTGGCTGTTACTTGATAACCAAACGTTCTCTTTGAAAGAGAAAAGAAAAAGAAAACTTTTGTTATTTTGGGTTTAAAATATATAAATATTTGAAGAAATAATGAGCCTCTTATCCATCTTCTAAGTCTCTCCATAGACATTTGGAGGAGGTCAGAGACTGCACGCTTATGATTAGGTATGGCAGTTCATTCGGAAGAAGTTAAAGCGTGCGTGCTTTGTACTCCCACTTTTGTGTTACAGAACGCTACAGAAACGCAGGTAAAACTGGTTGAAGCCTGCAGATATGGAATAAAAAAGAGCCAAAATAGAAAAAAGGGTAGCGTAAACCATGCAGTGAAGCAATTAATACCACCATACTTGGGCTTTCCATAGGAGAAGCATGCACATACAAGTCTCATTTGTGTAAGCATCAGGTTTAGCCATGGATGCTTTCGTGAATACGTTCCTGAACTGATCTCCACGATTCAAACACGTTTGACCAACGTTACATTTTAACATCTATCACAAAGAGACTATAAAGCACAGTTGTTACTGCTGGAATTTGCCATGCTTATGCTACAGAATGAGAGTTTTGGAAGAGGGGAATGAACGGGAAAGTGAGAAAAAGACTAGTATTTGCTTACAACGAAAATTTCTTGAACGAAAACAAACTGACAAACTCTGTAAAAGCTAAGACATTCCATTACCTTTTTACTTGGTTCAGGGAATCCATCACTCCAGAGAAAGGGCAAGTGTTCGGATTCTAGCCAATAATACAAGCAATAATGCTTGGTGATTCGAAATAGAATGGAATGGATACTGCTTTGCCAAATATCTGTGCATAAAGGATGAAGAGGCACCATCATTATAAACTTTTTACCATGTTGTTGAGGAAAGCAATTGACATTGCTGCTCGTTGATGTTCATAATCATACACAATCATACAAGTATAGAATCATAGCAGTATAGAATCCTTCTATCAGGTGAGAATTTGAGCCATTAGTGCCTTAACAATTAAAAGTTTTGCTGCTGTTGGATAGCACGCAAATTGGGTATTCATCACTAGGATGAGCTCGATTCTTTATCATAAAGCTATGGATCCTACTCGAATGGAGAGGCTTGACAGTCCAATGAGGGGCACAGCTTGGTCAATCCGATTAGGGACGAGGCATGCTGGGGCAGTGGCAACTTCTTGGAGGTAAAGCATTCCATAATGCAGTGCAAAGAACCAATCTTTACGGGAAGTGTCTGTTGCTCTAATGAGGAGGATTTCTCCTTATGTCTGCTAAAATTGTTGCTAAAAAGCTTTCCCTAGCAACTTTTTTTTAACTATCCTAATTGCCTGACGTCTTGCTACCATTAGAGAAGAGAAATAGTGACTTAACAATGACACCAAAAAGCAAACAGGTGACACCATAAAAAGATAGAATTGTATTCTCTTTTCACAATTAACTACTCAGTTCAACATATATGACAAAAGATGGAGAAGACAAACATAAATCGATGTCTCAGATGATAGAAGACTTATCTTCCAATTATTGATAATTATGAGAATAGACATACTTGCATGCATTTATTATGCATGAGAAAGTTTTACGCAGAGTTGGGGAGGAAAATAAACTAAAATAAAGGACTAGCAGCGACATTACGTTGTCAAGAGAAATGAAGTTAGTTCATCAAGTCATTGCCAAGGAAATGTAGGCTCTATCCATGCTGCTTTCAAATGAACATCTCCTGTTCCGTTATTTCTTCCTGTCATGGGTCTGTATTCAAAAGGAATCAGGTACAACCCATCCTCCCTTGTCATGTGCAAAGGAGAGCACGTAATAAAGGCATCTTGTCTAACGAAGTTGCCTAACAAATCATTCAAGTTTGTCTTCACCATATCATACCAACAACATGTCTTGCGTGAAGGCGAACATTCCCCAATGGTGAGTCTCCTCTTAAGGATGTTGTATACGATCCAACTGTTGCTTTGCCACACAACAACCTCATTGAAGCGTTCGCAGTTACACAATCCAGCTGCCCGACATGAACATTGCACGGCACAGAGAGCATCGCCAGTTAGTTTGAAATTGGCACCAATGTCTACCAAGTCTGTTGTCCATCCCTTGCTTTTTGAAGGCCTACACCAACTGACCTCCAACTTTGAGGAGCCTTTGCCATTGATGAGAAAGGCAATGCAGCAATTGGAGTTAGGAGGAGAAGAGAAGGAAGCTACTTGTATGGATGAAGGTTCCCAGGACACAGAATAGTCGGGAAGGTCAAACACCTCAAATGAAAAGGGATTGTAGAAGAAATAGCGTATGCCATTGCGACAGAGCAGCCACCCTGCCTTCGAAGCTAAGATTGTGGCTCCCTTAAGAGCAGGCAACTTCAAGATGCAGGAGACTTTGGAAGAGGGCTGCAGAAGAAGATAGTCATCTCTCCGCTCGTTTTCAAAACCATAAACGATGAGCCATGGAATGTCTTTGTCGAATTTTGAGATGCTTGCACGCAAGGATGGTGCAGAACGCCAGCTATGGCATACGCTGCGAAACTTTATAAAATCGTCCAATGGGAGTAAGTCAGAGATGCTAGCCAAGACATCCAGAGGAAGCATATGCTGCCATATGCCTTCATTCTTCTTCTCCCTCCCTAACCACCATTGAGCCACCTATATATTTTGCTCAGTATCAACATATGAGGAATGAACAAAAAAACAATATGAACGATAATAGATAATGATGTCCCAAATATTAGGCATTCTGTAATAAAAAAAACTATGCCATGGATTCAGAGCAAGGAGATGGATAGTGTTTTGCAGGGATAACACTGCTCAGATCAATCTGCCTTGGATCCGAAGGCCCTCATCGAAAGTTCAAATGATATATAACAACGCAAGTTAATATCTCCTACAACATAAATGGATTGTTAAGCCCAAGAAGGCAAAAGTCACACGTTGAAACCAAGAAACACTTAAAAAGAAGAACCAAATATGATGTACTTCATCATAACCGAGTGGAAAGAGCAAAGTGGTCTAGACAGTTGCCGCAAAAATTTGAGGATGGAATTTCAAACAATAAACAGAAAGGAATCGAGCATTCTTGCATTAAATTGCAGCACAAAGATGGTTCAAAAAGACAAGAAGAAAATCGAGGATAAGGAACGGAACCCAAAAAAGTTTTAGATTGTGTTTCAATATAAAAAAAAAAAGTTGCTTGCTTTCCACATGGTAACATAAAGATCAAACTTTTTAGAGAAATGTGATGGCTAATTGCACGAAATTCTTTAATAAAATATTTAAATGCTATTCAGCAGAGCAGGATGGTTGAAATAGGGATTAGTGAATATACAATATTTTGCAAAACCTTTTAGGCATTAACTAACCATTTAGTGGACGAGTAAGAAGGGAGGAAAGGGGGTTTGGAACATACCTTCTTCTGATTCCCGTTGCTTCTTGAGGGACTTACCCTCTTGAAAACTTTCTTGGCATTGTAACTCCTACTCTTCTTTCTGCCATTTCTCTCCGATTCCGTCTTCTGCTCAATTTTTAGTTCCGTCCCTTCAATTATTGACTCCAAGGAAGTATATTTATTTTTCATATCCTGGGATGCACAGGAAACCCTAGATGACCGAGCCTTCAACCCTTTTCTGTTCTTAGACACATCCAGGGTTTCATCTAGATTCCGATCGAAGAAGTGCAGCTCTGCCTTCGCCTTTGTTGATGAGAGAAATCGTGGAGATCGCCGGGGAGGATTTTCGATTGGGCGGAGGCTGCACCCGCCCTCTTCGATGGCGCCGCCGCTTTTTGCTGATTCCACCATGGGGAAGAATGTCAGAAACCTATGATTCCGCCAGAAATACGAGTTTTATATTTCCTCATGGCTCAAATCCGAATTTCCATTAAGAATATAAGATTAAAATTTACTATCGTAATTGTTCCACCTGAAAATCTTTTAAAGGAACGTTTTATGATTTATTCCACGATTTGATTACGCTTTTCTTGAAGGATTAGGGATGCTTCGTCAACTTTGATGATTGCATAATTGGTTTTTGCTTTGATCATAAAAATTGAAAATAAACAACAAATAATTGCTCAACTTCTGTTAAAGTTGTTTGATCCAATCTCATTTGATTCAAAATTTGGAAAATAGAGATTTTCTGTCATCATGATTCAAGCGACATCAAGCTAATTCACTATTGTTTTAAGTCGAACAAAAAGATTAACTTTTTAAAATTTATACTTAACTATGAATAATAAATAGGTTTCTTTGTTTAAATATATTAATACATATTATGCATTCATAGATTCGTTTGGGTACATAACTAATATAGTTTTATTGATGAATATATGCATTAAAATATCATCAAGTTTATTAAATAATCCGATTTGTTAGCTTTGACCTAAATCTAGCTTAGCTCTTTATATATTCATAACATTTTGGTTGAAGTTGAATTGGGTTTGTTATTAACATAATTCATTTCAATTTGTACTCAACTTGAGTTAATAACTAATCAAGTTTATTTAATAATTTTGTATTTTCATTCGACTTGATAGCTTTGATGGTATCTTTAAGATAAACTACTATTATCGTCTTTGTTGTCATCATTTTTTATAGTATTTTTTGTTGTAGGATTTACTCATGCTCTTTATCCATCAAATTTTGGCATGAGAGTCTTCTTTGTGGTGTTTCAATCATTGTGACTATATTTCATCAAAATTTTGACTCAAAGTCTCCTTCGTTATGTCTCAACCACTGTGATGACTTATCAATGTTGCCAAGCACTTGACCTTTCGCTTTGATTTTTATGCTTTTGAGACCTTTCGTTTTTTTTAATTTGCCTTCAATTTTATTACCATCAAGTTATTTAAAAATAGCAAAAAAAAAAAAAAATTTCCTTGGGTTCTATGTTGTCGACTGGGGTTTGTTGTCATCGTTGCACAACAATCATCTGCTGCAATAGCAACACACTTGCATCCACATTAGCTTTAGGTGCATATATTGCTAACATGCCTATCTATGGGATCTTGTTTTATATTATATATCAGTGGCAACAATCATATCTCAAAACCTCAATCAACATTTAGCTAGGCCATCAAATTATTTCTCTCTCATATTCTTAAGTCTGTATTGAAGTACTAAAGGAAATGAATCTCTACTTATTATTATTTTGAATTGAAGTATTAGCAACAATAAAAATAAGATCTAATACCATCTCAAACATGAAACTTTTGCATAATATTGCCTTATCTGAAGTACTACCAATAGTTGTGTCTCCATCTAGCATGGCCTTGTAGCAAGGTGCCAAAAAACAACAAAGGTGTCATGGGATAAGATCATAAAAAAAATCTCATCATTTTCATGATCTTATATATCATCAAGCTCTTACAACTCAATTTTATCCTTCAATTTTTTCATTTTATTATTTTTTATCCTAAAAATCAAAACTAATACACAATCAATTAATATCATGTAGTATACTCTCATCATATTTTATTACATTGCAATGCATAATTATATTTCAAATAATTAACAGTTAACTTACTTATATACAAATTATCATAATTTGCTTACTTAATAGTTTTGAGAGACTTATTCTATAGCATTTCCTTTTCCAATGTCTTTTTCTTTCATTGCCTAAACAAAAATTTATTTTAATTTTTTGTTATTGCTTACATTTTAATTGCAAAGCATTCATAATTTTAAATTTTAGCCTAACATATCAATTGTTAACGTACTGTTCACCTAACAAAGGATTTGTTTTACATTCTTAGGATTATACATTAGTGAAGTAGATCAATTGTTCCAAGCTCTTTCACTCTGTCCTTAAGTCAAATAAATAATACATTGGCCTCAATGTATGGTGCATCTACCCTACACAAGGCATAATACACAAGTTTAAACAAACTTTTTGCTACTCTCCTTCATAAGCTAAACTTATTGTATGTTAATTATTAATATATCATATGTTTTCTTCTACATTCTAAGGTCCATTATCTTCTCTCAATCAAATCCTAAATAGACGATGCATCAAAAAATAATGTACCATCTATTTTTTTTAAAGAGGTTGCTTTGGTACAAGCAAATTGATGTATTCTATATCAAAACTTAACATAGAATACATTAGACCTAATGTGTGACATGTTCAACCCTCTTATACAATTTGTGTGTCACAGATAACAAGTTGTGACTTATCAAATTTGATCCAAAGGCATCCAATCTAACCCAACTCTTGAGTAGCCCAAAATATGCCTCAAAGCATCTTAAAAAAACTCAAATAAAATCATATCTTTTCTCAATCTCTTTCTCTCAAATGGATCAAGCTCTTCCTAGATCTCTTCTCCTTTAAGATCAGAACCTCAACTATAACTCTTGCCAAATCCCTTGTTTGTAACTACTCCTAAACTATTCTTTCACTCATCTCCTCCTTCCCTTGCCCAGACTCTTTTCTCGTCTTCATCTCTTCCAGGCTTTCTCTTATAATGAACTAAACATAAATGATAGAGACTTGAGGAAGGGTTTAAATAAATAAATATATTTTTATTTAATATCATGATTTAATAAATCAAATAACAACTTTATTATTTAAAAAATTTTAAAAATTTTAAAATGCTTTTATAAATTATAAATTATATATGTATAATTTTATTGTTCGAAGTTCTTCTCAATGATATATTCTAAATAGCATTCTAGCTTCTGGCAATGTGACATGCATTTTGAAACATGTTGAAATCTAATAATTTCACAATTTAAGATCTAAACACAACCAAAATATACATCACATACTTAAATGCCTTAGTATTTTATAATTAAATATTTAAATTGTTACGAAGATCTTCTTGCAATTAAGAGAAGTAAATGTGTTTGAACTAACTTAAATAGGAAATATGAGTAGAGTACACAATGAAAAAATGCATAGATGAATAATGTATCCCATATTAATCATCCTTTGCTAAAGTTTCAAAACTTAAAACAAAATTAGAGATTATAATTCTATTAACAAACCACTTTGTCTCTGTCTAAAAGACTTGTGGGTTTTCATTTTTGGAATCATATTAAACTAACATTAAAAAAAATGCAAATCTAATTTAATGTATAAAATAATATGGAATCCCATAATTATCAATATCTTCAAATCTCTAAATGTGAAAACTATTATGCTTTGTCTCTAATGACTTTTTTTATATCTTTAAAGGACAATTTTGAATAGCTTTTGAATATTTATTTACTAATGTAACATGTCAATATATATATATATATAATTTTATTATTAACTTTTAGCTATCTAGAACTTTAAATAATATTTCAAAAATTTCATGAATTTTTATGAATTATTTTATTTTATTTTTTAAAAAATCATATACCATTAAAAAAAGGTATAATATCTTAAAAGTGGTATGTTGAGAAACAAAGCTTACAAATTTTTTGGGCTCAAATAACACAAAGTTAGTAAAAATCAAAATTTTAACTAAATGATTAAACAAGAGATCAAACTTTAATAAGGATTAATTTATTATTTAAAAAAGTTAAAATATTTTAAAAATATTAAATAAACTCAAAAAATTATGATGTTTAATTATAACACAAAGCTTATAAAGGCAAACTAAATAAAATTTTGCATCATAAAAATATGTGTAATGATCATAAAATTAAAAATCAAATGATAAAATGATTTTAAAAGGATTTTTAAGTCAAAAAAATTATTTAAATACTAAATAATAGTAGAAATATTTTAGATTTACTTGATGTGTACAGCTCTAAAGAAGAATTATAAGAAATTGCCAACAAATTTTTATAGTTCACATTGATAAGAAAATATTACAAATATTAGATATAACCTAATTTAATATAATTCTAAATTTCTTAAACACCTATCTTCTTAAACCTATTAAATCGACAAACGAACTTGATCAATAGTGGCTCAAACTGAGGCAAAAGTATCAAATTTCTTGTAATAGGAATGTGAGGATTCATCCAATGGGATTTCTTAATGAAATGTAGCAATTTGTAATGATTTAGAGCATCACGCATGAGAAGTGACCAATTGCGTATAAAATGGGAAGAGATTATTGTTGTAATTTTTGAAACAATAATCACAAAATTAAGTTAAATATTACTAATATCTTATTGAATATGAAGTGATTCGTGCTAAAGAAAAACCACAAGAGGGGGGGGGGGGGGGGTGAATTGTGTATTTAAATTCTTATAATTTCCGAAATTAAATTTAAAAGACTTTAAGCAAAAGTAAAGAACATTGAACACACAAATTTTCAAGTGGTTCGACTCAAAACCGAGTCTACGTCCACCCCCAACCGGTGTTGGGAAAAATCCACTAAATTCTCGGATTACAAGTGAGGTTTTTCTTACGGTTCACCTCGAACCTACTTGGGATTTTTATTATGGCTAATCCCAAACCTACTTGAGTTTTTACCAGGCTCAACTCAAACCCGGGGCTTTAGCACAAACGCCGGGACGCCCTTGCCCCAAAACAAAAATACGAAAAATTGGCAAATGACTTAAGAAAAATTGGAGAAAAGAGGAGGCACACACAATCGTCGAATTAGAGGGATAGAGATTTAGAAATGATTGAAAAACCTCTAATTCCACTGGCTTTCTTGCCGCTTTGCTTCTAGAGCTCGAATGCGCCGATTTTGCTCGGATGCTTGTGTTTGAGATCTGAAAATCTTTTGAAACAATTTAGCAAAGGTTAAAACTAAAAAATACATAATTTTTCTATATTTATAGAGCTCAGATTTGAGCTCTAAAAACACCCCCAACGGCTCCAAAAATTAATTAGCCGTTTTGGCAACGGACGGAAAGCAGCCACCGTCCGATCCGGGCCCAAAAACGAACGGCGCAGATTGTTTACGCATTTTACCGTTCGGGCTTAATCCAGAGCGTTGGATCCGGGCGGACTTGATCTGAGCCATTAGATCCCGCGCGCTGAACGAACGGCGTTGATTGACCTCGCGAAACAGCCGTTCGAATTTACTCTCGCCCGTTGGATCTGGGCGGGCTTGATCTGTGCCATTGGATTGCGCGCTGAACGAACGGCGCTGATTAGCCTCGCGAAACAGCCGTTAGAATTTACTCTCGCCCGTTGGATCTAGGCGGGCTTGATCTGCGCCTTTGGATCCGGCCGAAGTTATAAGGTGGGATTTTTTAGTCCCACACTGCAGAAGCGAATTCAGCGCACCCCTTTATAAGGAATTTTCGCCGTTTAACGTTCGAGCCACTTTGGGGCCGGCTCCCCCCTTCCTTGACCGAGATTTCATCACCTGGTTCGGGTTGACTTAGCCAAGCATTTGTTCATTGACTGTTGACCGCGCTGCAGTTTGACCTAGCCGAGCTCCTTTGGGCGGTCTTGGCTTAGCCAGGCACTGTTCATTTGACTGTTGACCAGCTCTAGCCGAGCTCCTCTCGGCGTGCTTTGGGTCCAGGCTAGGTTTAGCCTTTTCGGGTCAACCAAATTTTTATTTTTTAAATTAAATTTTTAATTTCTAAAAGACTTGAACGGGCTGTTTTGGCGCCGGGTCGACCCGCCCATTGCTACAGTACATTTTCCCGAGACTTCGGCTGTTTTAGGGTATTTTTGACGAATTTTTTAGCCAAAAATTTGACTATAAGTGTATAAAAATAATTTTGTATTCTTATAGTATTATAAGTTATTAAGTGGCTATGAAAAGAAATTCGTAGAAAACGATTCCAAAATAATATTAAAAAATCAAATACCCATGTCTATATATTTTGTCAAATATGCTTGGCCCAAAAATCAAAATTCAGTATTAAATAATTTTATAATATTTTTAAATGTTAATACTACTAGTGTGCCTCATAATCTCAAAGTTTGGACATATCAAATTCAAGAAAAATAAAAAGAAATTCAATTATAAAAAATCTTACGCATGTCTCAAAATTCCTTGAAGTATGCCATGACCTCAAGGCCCTTAGAGACCATTATTTTAGACATCTAAAATACATGGCTTGATTTAATTAATTATTAACAATTTTACTTAAAATCAAGCCCAAATAAAATATACACATTTATGCTTGACTCATCAAACACAAGGGTGTAACAGAATATAATATTATTTTAGTTAAATCTCAAGATATATTATAATAGTTTGGATTTACTTGAACAAAGATTGTAGCACATAAAGTGAATAGAGATTAAAGGCTCAACTTATTGATTTTGAAGCCAATGATCAAGCTATTTGTAAGTGGTTTAAAAATTTAGCTTTTTATTAAGTAAATTAATGTCATATGAGTATTATTTATGTACCATACGAGATAGAATAATTCTTAATTAGTATTGTAAGGATCTCATACAACATATCAACTTTGTATGATTTTATATCATAAATCATTTTTGTTAGCTTAGAGCTCAGAATTGAGACTTAGTGGATCTATTCAAGTTATACAATACAATGTATTCTTGAGATATATAAAAATGAATTAATTGGATGTGCACTAAGTGCAATGCATATTGTTTTTGTACTATCTATATATCAAATTAGTATGATCGATAGTTTGAGAGTGTAATGACTAGCTTGATTATTTTAGTAATGGTTTTTTAGTCATTACAACTCCTTTAATCAGTTATGTCTCATTGTGTGATATAAATAGACGTGAGTTAAAAAGAGAATATAATGATGAATCAACTATTAAACCTTTTACAAGTTGAGAAAATTTGTGATAGTGGGGGTTATGCTTTAAACCATGAAGAATCTTGTATTCATGTTGTTATTATTTTTGCATTTAGGGATAGATTACATATTAATCCCTTATATTATTTTGTAAACTTTTTTTCTACATCATTTAGATATTATGTCATATTATTTGTTCAAGAAAAATTGTATAAGAATTTTTATGTATTATTTTATTCAAGTATTCTAATATTTGTTTAAGTTATTATTACTCTTTTTTGAGTGGAGCAACTCCTACCTTGCCATGGGTGAAAAGAAAGCAAATTTGTGAATGCAACTCCTACGTAGCCATGGGCAAAAAGGGAGTGAATTTGTGTGAGATAATTTCAACATGGCCATTAACAAAAATAAAAAGGTTTTACGAAGGTGACTCTTACTTGATCATGAGCAACAATGGAGTGAGGTTTTACGAAGGTGACTCTTACTTGATCATGAGCAACAATGGAGTGACTATGTAAGGTTTGCATTTACCAGTTATGACAAAATGATGTTGGTTTTAGTGGAAATTTGGTTGGGAGAATTAGGAGTAAATGTAAGAAAGCATTTTATTGAATCACCTAATAATCTTGTTTTCTCTTTCTATATTTTCATTATTTTTATTTTACTTGCTTTATTACTTCAGATCAAATATGGTTACTATAAAAAAAAATAAGAAAGCTAAAGTCCTTTTGCAAAAATTGATATAATAGACATTAAGATAAATAAGTGATATTAATTATGAGAATATTTAAGATTACTTGAATTATTTGAGATTAAATATTATAAAATATTTGAGCATTTGTGTTGGATAAAATTTGGTTTGTGAAAAAAAGCATCTTATTTTATGTACTTCAAAGTAAAAGATTTTAATTGATATATTGGTTTATAACTTGAGTTGATTGAAATTATTATGAAAATGTAAAAGACTTTTATTTTTAATTTATTTTTTGGATGAAATAAAATTGAGTTAGGAATATTTGTAATATTTCATTGACCTGAGCTATTGGTTTGGAGATTAAATTTGCACTATTACCCTCCCTTCTTTTATGTACATCATGTTCTTATAATTCTAACATTATCTTCTTTGTAAATATTATTCAAACTTCATTTTTTTGTTAATTATTTTGATTATCACATTTTTTTATCTAATTCATGCATACTTTTTTAAAAAAACATATTTTAATTTTGTACAATAAAATCCTTTGATTTTGTGCCAATTCAAAGAGTCTTACTGATATCAAATCAAGGGCAACTACGATAACTCAAAATGTCATACTTTATTTTGACAATGCTTATCTTTAGGAGTAAATGTAAGCAAGCATTTTATTGAATCACCTAAAAATCTTGCTTTCTCTTTCTATATTTTCATTATTTTATTTTACTTGCTTTATTGCTTCAGATCAAATATGGTTACTATAAAAAAATTAAGAAAGCTAAAGTTTTTTTGTAAAAATTGATATAATAGACATTAAGATAAATAAGTGATCTTAATTATGAGAATATTTGAGATTACTTGAATTATTTGAGATTAAACATTATAAATATTTGAGCATTTGTGTTGGATAAATTTGGTTTCTGAAAAAAAAGCATCTTACTTTATGTACTTCAAAGTAAAAGATCTTAATTGATATATTGGTTTATAACTTGAGTTGATTGAAATTATTATGAAAATATAAAAGACTTTTATTTTTAATTTATTTTTTGGATGAAACAAAATTGAGTTAGGAATATTTGTAATACTTCATTGACCTGAGCTATTGGTTTGGAAATTGAATTTGCACTATTACCCTTCCTTCTTTTATGTACATCATGTTCTTATAATTCTAACATTATCTTTGTAAATATTATTCAAACTTCATTTTTTTGTTAATTATTTTGATTATCACATTTTTTTTATCTAATTCATGCATATTTTTTTTAAAAAAACATATTTTAATTTTGTACAATAAAATCCTTTGATTTTGTGCCAATTCAAAGAATCTTACTGATATCAAATCAAGGGCAACTACAATAGCTCAAAATGTCATACTTTATTTTGACAATGCTTACCTTTAGTGGAAGAAGTGCATAACAAGCCATTAAGTAAATTGATACATTGTTTGGGATAGTTTTGAGGTCGTTGAAATATTACTTTAGGTGATTTGGCTTGAATAAGCATGCAATCAAACAATTGCCAATGTTGTTAGAACAAATCACTTAAGGTTATTTTGGACTTTCTAGACATAGATCAGCTTAGGCTACTACACCAAAGTATGAGATAGAAACTTCAACTATCCAAAACATCATAGAACATACTAAAATAACTCATACTCTCTATAAATACGTTCTAATGTATCTAAAGATTTACAAAAATATACAAGGACAATTAAATATAACAAAAATAAATAAAAATGAAAAAAAAAAAAAAACAAACCATCTTCGTGGATGGTGAATTTTGCATATTAGTTTGTCCATGCATAACACTGAAAACGATATTCAATCAAAATAGAAATAATAAAAAAAATATATTGGTGTTTTTTTGCATATTCAAAGAGTAAATAATATGAAGTGGCGAAAAGGAATTTTTTTTGTGTGTATTATATTAGGTTAGAGTTTAAAATCGGGTCAATAAGCTGACACGATAACATATTGACGGCATTGCTCTGTCATTTGTAATGTTGAAATTATAATCGTTCACAATTTTCGTCTCATTCGAGCTCACAATTCTTAGGAGAGAACTCCGAGATGGGAGGAGCAGTCGGTGGGCTTGAACGCCACCTTCCTGCCGACGAGATCATACCCAATATGAAAATTATGTTGCGCCAGGTTTCCCATTATCCCCGTCCCATTCGTCGCCTGCATCGCTAAGCACACCGTCCCTTCCGCCGTCGGCTCCGTGAAGGCATTCGTAGGCTTCAACACCACGTCTGCCCCGCCGGCAAAGTGGAACGTAATGTCCGGAAACCTCTCCCTCAACCCCCCTGCCTCGTAGCACATAAACGTACCCCCAGGATCCAATCGGTGTGGCAGACCCACCGCCTCCGAGATCAGGTCCCCCATCCTCTTCCAAACGCTGTTCTCCACCAACGACACCGTCGTGCCTGAGTCAATAAACATGTTCCCTCCCCTTCCCGCATTTGCGTTGATCCTCTGGTTTCCGACGCTAACCCCTTGCAACGTCACAAAGTAGAACGTCTTGTCCCCGCCCTCCACCAGTGCCGTCGTCACCACGTTCTCCCCGTGGATCACCGCGTCGCCGCCGAAGTTCATGAAGCTAGTCGATGTGTTGTCCCGGAATGGAGTGAGGCAGTAGGAGAACCTTCCGCCGGCGAGGGGGCCCAATTGGGAGACGAGGGAGATGCTCTGCCCGCCGAGGCCGGCCAGGCCGAACATCTCTGCATCGAAACTCCGGCTGTTGTTGTGGCCGCATCCGAACGCCACGTGTGGGATGGACACCTGCTTCCCCTCGGTGGAGTCGAAGGTAAGGGTCTCGGTGGAGATGACGCCGGTGGTGAAGGACCCGTCACCGTAGCCGTATTGGTAGGAGCAATTTTGCGACCTGCTGCACGCGTCGGGTTCGAGCAGTTTGCAGGGCTCCGAATCGCAGGGGAGGGTCTCGTAGGTGGATGAGGCGGTCGGGTGGAAGACGTGGACGTCGCGGCCGAAACAGTCGGCGCAGGGGGTGCAACGAAGCCACGTGAGATCGCTGCCAGTGTCCATCACGGCGAGGACGGACACCGGTGGCGTACCGATGGAGAATCGCATGAAGTGTTCGGCATAGTGGGGGGTGATGGGGGCGTCGATGGCGGAAGGGGGGATGCGACCGAAGCGGTGGCTGCGGGCGAGTGCTACGCGGGTGTGGGCAGAGAGGCGGTCGATGAGGTGGGTAGAATCGTTGGGGAAGAGCGCAGCGCGGTGGATGAGTTGAACAGAAAAGGCGGAGGTGGGGGAATGACTCCAGATGAGGAGGAGGAATAAGGAGATGAGGAGATTGGCTAACATCGCTGAGAATGGTGAAGCGATCAACCTTTCCTTTGGTAGCCGAGCAAGTGAAGGTTGATGAACCAACGTTCCAGGTTTTATTTGTAATGCAAACGTTATTAATGTAAAACAATCCCGGGAGATACTCATCTTTAATTAGCTTGTAAGGAAGAATGGTAAAAATGATGCTTATTTCGTGGCAGTTGCTTAAAAAAAGGAAGAACTATATTTTTTTTTTTTTTGGAATTTTCTCAATCTGACGATGTTCATGCATCAGCCTTTGGCTGACGATTTCAACATCACAGTTTTAATGGACAAATGGAGTTTATAACTTGATTCAAGTTTGAGCACAAACTAAAGATTATATCACATTTTCAATTTTTATTTCAAGTTTTATTCGAAGAAGCCTGGTCACTGTAACTTTCAAACGTTAACGTGCAATAGGAAATTATTTATGTTTTTTTTACTGAACAATAAATGTGTAAGTTTTTATTACATATTTTTTTAATAATAAAATAACATTAAAAATAGCAATGTTTTGGAAGTTTTAATATCTTCCCTGTTATTAATCAATAATTTTTAAACATTATACTCGTAAGTTGTTATGGCAGTTCTTCTTCGTAACAATTCTTCCGTCTTTGATGGAGTCTTGACTGGTATAGCTCAATAAAATAGTCATCTTTTTCTCATTTGCTCACGTTTCTTCTTTCTTTTTAATTGCAAGCTTTGGAGCAGTTAAAGCTTTTTTTAATTAAGCTTTCAACTCAGGTTCCCGGCTTGCTCGGCCTGCCGGACACTCCTGGCCTAACATCAATTAAGCTATATCAATTGATATTTACCCATGTTTGTTATGTATTAGTTTGGTCACCAACAACATACAACTTAGAGCCCATGAGAGATATTAGGGGTTACACTTACTTTGGCTGGTATGTTAAGCAAACAACTTGTTGCTGTAGTTGGGACGTACTTTGGTTAACTAATACAATCTCTAATATATATTCATGATGATTAGGGAGAGGTGTTGGAGTTTTTCATGATATGATATTATTCTTAGGTAAACATCACTTTTGTCTTTCTTTCTTGATTCAGAGTTCTCAATATTATATATTTTACAACTATAATATAATATAATTAATTTTTATTTCTCTATAAAAGGTTTAAGTCATTTATTTCAAAAAAATTGTTAAAAAATACATTGAAATTTCGTATAAAATAAATAACATATAAAAGAATAAGAATAGCTATGATGACTTAACGTGCATCAGTTAAAGGACACGCTCGATATAGACGGCGTGGCACAACGGTGGATGTTGCCGTCGTTACACCTGATCGTTAGATGGGTTGTCCGTCGACTGTACAACACCTGAAGTATATTTGAGAAGACATACGAATAGAAAAAATCTCACATTGAAATAGGAGTGTTCAGCGTGGGCTTGTTCATGTTATGGGTTGGGCCATATGTTCTACCGAGCCTAGTTTTCCCGACTAACAAACTTCGAGGTTGAATCCACTTCATCGTTGCTTTGTAATCCACGGCGAGTTGCCTAGATTCGCTGCCTTTGAACCACCGTGAAATACCGTGAGCCACTGCAAGCCACACCAAACCGCCGCAGATTGGCCAATCAGCTGCCAAATGCGGCATTCTTGCTGCCTTCTTTGTGGATGTCGAGGCAGTTGTCGAGAATTCGTCGCCGGAGGCCGCCCTAACATTTTTCTATCTGCGCTCACACAGCTTCTTGTCAAGTGTTGATCAACTTTGCGATCTTGGTCGCATCGAATATCAAGGTAAAGTTTAACTTTAATTTCCACTTTTTGGTAAAAAAAATATCGATTTACTAAATGATGAACCCTTTTTTTTCGTAAAAAGCATATCGAGTTCGAACTCCCAATGAAAAATGTAGTTATCGCAAATGATATGTAAGACGAATCGGCAAACAAGTGCCATAGAGAATTTCTACGCTGTGAGAAGATATGACTAGACTGGGATCAAAGTCAAAAGGGCAACGAATCAACAATGCAAGCACTGTCAAACCATTTGACATTAAATCACATCATAAAGAAAAAAATTAAGCTTTAAACAACTAAAATATTAAATCATAATATTTTTATAGCTTTAAACAAAGTTAGGTTCAACCATCATCATGATAAAAAGCTTTATTACTTGTTCATCATCATTCCATAAGAGATATTAACATGACCATCAGTCTAAATGATAAAGTAGAATGTCTTCTAAGTGAAGCCAAAACGATATAATCCTTGTTGTTGCCTTGTAGCTTTATTTAGCACTTTGTTTTGATCTAAAAGAGTTAGGACAAAAGTGATATGAGCCAATCAACACTAATTTAATTACAAAAACATATATAATATGTAAATAAATACAATATTTGGATAATAACATATATTATTTTGTTGCAACATTACAATACGAAAAGAATATGCAAATGAATGGTAAAAAATTATGTAATTTTCATGTATAGGGAAACAACAATGATCCTTCTTTTATGCATCCCTTATGATGCCCAGAAAGACAACTCTCTCTCTCTCTCTCTCTCTCTCTCTTCTCCATCTCAAAACTACGTTATCCTGTCCAATAATATTCTTTTCTCTATGGTGGTCAAGAGAAGAGCCATACCTTTTCGTGCAGTTGAGGAATTCGTTGTTATTTTCCATGGAAAGCAGGAGATATATGCATGTGTTGAGAACAATAATTGATGCCATGGATTCTTTACATGACTCTATGGATGATGGTTAAGTGTCTTTGGTGGACGCATATGGCTTCAGATCTGGGAAAATGATGATAATGGATAAGCCTGTTGCAAAATAATCTTGTTTTTCAACTTTAATGAAACAATTTAGCAATGTGCATCATGCTCTTCTATTTGTATTCTATCTTTATTTATATAAGAAAATGATTTGGCATGCAAATAAAAAGTTCCAACAACTAAAAATACTTTTTCAAGACACTCAAACTAATCGTTATGCTCTCAAGATTCAGATCATAATAATACATTGAGGATATTGTGTCATAATGATTATGGTAGAATCTAGGAACTTAAATATTCTTTAACTTGGAGCTATTTTCAATTGTTTAGGAATGCATTTGATTCAAAGTTTTACTTCAAAAGATTAGAGATTATATAAAAAATTTTATCTATCCTCTCTAATTTTCTTTTTAGCAAAATCTTTAGTTTTGAAAAGATTATTCAAATTTGTAACCCTAGACTATGAAACCTATAAACAATCACCATGGAATTAGAAGATGAAACCATCTAAGAGATTGAGGTCTTTAAGTTTGAGACTATCATGTCTTATTTGGATTTTCTCTATTTAGCTAAGAATAATCTAAGTTGATTGACCTAGGGTTAGTTGTTTAAGCCTTGAAAAGAGAGTGATTTATTAAATGGCATATCTCTTGTAGAGAATCTCATGTCTAGTAGTTCAGCTTAGTCATGATTTTCACCAATTAGTAAAAATAGAGGATGATTTACTTGGGTTCTCAAGATTTAGGTTGGTTGAGTTTGTCATTGTTCTATAAATGATAAAATTATTTCATTTATTAAGAGAGGGATCATTTACCTTCGTGGGAAAAAAAAATTCTTCGATTTTCGATAATATTATCCATTTAAGAGTTTATTCTAAGAATTTTTCAGTCAACTAGGAAGTTGATGTCTTAAAAAATTTATCTTCTACTTTATGCATGTCAACTTCTATTGTGAAATATTATAACTTGTTGCAACTTTGCCAATGAGAAATTTTTTTAGATCTTTATATTTTTCAACATTCTACCTTCAAAACCATCCCATGAAGTCAACACTACCATAAAGAGATTTGTGATATAAGGATATGGATCACTTCCACAAAAAACTTAACAAAAGGACATAATTTTTCTCAACATGGGTTTGCTAACATCATTTCTCTGTTCTATTTTTGCAAAGTTAAAAATCCTTCCTAAAATAGTATTATTATTTTTTTATTTTCTACTTTAAACTTATTTGATAATTTCACAAAAGCTATCCAAATACAACCTTTAAATAATGCATCACTAAACAAAAATTTTTTAATGATTTGATCATTCAATAGCAATCACATCAATAGACCTTAAGTAAATAGGGCTATGTTTACATTTTTACAAACAAAATATACCATATACATTAGCAACTAGGCATTTTATTTTACTAACAATCCATCAAAAAAATGCTAAACGAAAAGAAAAAAGGTAAAACCATTGTAACAATGCATAGTTTGAGACACATTATAAGCTGCCTAAACTTCAACGTTTCTTCATTTTAATCATATGGTCATTCAGATTAGGGAAGCCAGAAATAGTTGTCACACTCAAGTAAGATCATCTTCCTCGTTTTTCTTCTCATGCAACTTGTTCTTGGCCCTCAACAGAAGGGCAGTTTTCCATGGATCCTGCAGCCAAATCCCACAGAATTCTTTTAGCTTATCAATGACATTGTCTACCACCATAAAACCCTAGCACAAGGTGATTGGCTAAATCTATAAACTTGTTAACTTGATAACCAAATGATGCGGGATATCTTTAAAAAAGAAGCCTTTAAATTGGGATGAAACTTCTCCTTGAAGTGTACTAGAATTTAAGAGGCCTGTTTCTAGGAGATCTAAACCTGCAATGATATCCTATAAACTTCCTTTTCCTGAAGCATGAGTGAAGGACATTGCGACCTTTTTCAAATCATGGATTGCATTTGATTTTCTGCAATAGGTCTGGTATAGCCTTCCAGTGGTAAAAAAGAGCTTCTAAAACACTACTTGTCGAAAAGATCATTGATATAGGTAAAGCATCAATTTGTACGAGATTTCATGTGTTTTTGGTGTGCTGAGAACTGAAAAAATTTCATAATTCACATTTTTTTGAAATAAAAACTACTTCATTGGCAACAAATGAACTATTAAGTCTACTTCGGTATCTGAAGGTGCAATTTTTAACCGTCTCGATTTTAGTTGTACATCTCTTAGTCTTCCAATGAATTACTAGTTTTAGGATAGAGAAGATGTACTAAATTGAGTTTGGGCAGTATTTGAACTCAGAAAAAATGATGCATTAGAAACAAACCAATCTGGTGATGCCATCGAAGTCCTTGATGCTGCCAGTAAACTTCTCAACATCTTCCTCATCAACAGCTGCTGCTAAATCCTGCAACACAAAATTCACCTTTAACAATCATGGAAATGAGGTACAAAAGTACTGAGAATTTGAGCATTGCAATTAAGCAAAACTATAGAACTGTGTGGCTATGGATTTATTATTATTTATGCTGCTAAAATCACCAATACAAATAGAGTATCTGACCATCAAATAGGGGAGGTAGTAAAAAAAAGAACATAACAAAGAATAAAAGATAACATGTTAAATTCAAACTTACAGTTAAAAGCTTGTGTTCATGTGTTCCTGCGAATGCTGGGTCAATTTCCTGAATTTGATTTGAAGGGTTTACTGAATAAGAATCTGAAATCGCTCTAATGCATTGGTTATTGCAACCACATCACCCTTACAAAGTTCACATATCTCAGAATTAAGGAGAATCCCCTTGACGCTGTGCCTTAATAGATTGCTATGGACAGACTGCCTAGCTGTTTCTTCAAAAATCTCTATAGCCTTGGGGTATCTGGAAACAGGAAATGGTTAAAGTTCTTTAAACGATAAAGAAGGTTTTGAAGACTGAATTAAGCTTGAAAACTGTTAAGAGTGGCAAAAAAAACAAGGATTGGTATAAAAGAAGGTTAAGGGCAGATTTCACAAGAAAATACTGGGTAAATGATTATAGAAACAGTAGAAATACAGGTTCAAATATGCTACAATCAAAATCATCTTTGAGATAAGTTGAATCACGCAAGTGTGTTTAGTGGCGTGGTGTCCCAGACACAAAATTCCAAACAAGATAGGCAACGAATCAATCTAGTCCAACAGAACTACAATGAGGAAACATGCAGAAAAGGCTGTGTACGAAAGAAAATGTAAGAATGAGAGACAAAGGAACCTCAAGTGCCCAAAAGTAGGCAAGAAATAGGGGAAAGGCAGTAATTCAAGAACATCTTCAGAATAAGTTGATTTATCTGTAGATTGAATGTGGGCTAAAACATGTCATTTGATGTTTGGAGGAAATCGCATGACATGATTCTTAAGTGGAATCATCAACGTTTAACTAATTGTTTTTGGTCTGTAAAAGGGCTCAAACTAGCCAAAAGGAATATCAAATGGAATTCATAAATGTCATGTTGGGCACTTGAGAGATTAAGTGTAATCTTATATTATAAATTAAGTATAATTTTGATATCTTAATATATAATTAATTTGATAACTTAAGTTTTAGATTATTGGATGTTCATATAAGAGTATATTAGACTCAGCTTAAGCTTTTATTTGGGATGTCTCTCTTGACATATCTTAATCTTGTCTATCAAAGCTATTGGCAATTAAAAGGAACAATATCCATCAAAGTTGGCTGTATAAAGACATACTACTTCTGCTAGTCAGAATGTAACCATATAAGTACACAAGCAAATTGAGAATCTGCTCTACAAATTTTTTAATTAACCATATTCCACCAACTATAGCACCAACAGGACATGGCCTCCAGCAGTTATAAATGTTCTTCTCTAGAAATTCATTCTTATCCTCAAAAGGAAAATTAAGAAAATAAGCATGATTGTAATTAGGCACCAAATGGAAATTGGCCAAATTGGTCGAAGTGTTCTAACTAGGATAGTTTGCACACAATAAGTTAGTTCCCTTGTATTCAATATAATGTTGTGGTCAGTTCATTCTCTTTGCCAAGCTTCATGCATTCACTAAAATTCTCTTAAAATAAGAAAATTGTATAACCAGTTAAACAAAACAAACATAAGCTAAACGGTGGATAGAAAGCGTAATTTCAATAAAAAATCATTTAATGAACAAAATGAATGTAAATTATTATAGCTACCACTGATATAGTCGCGAAGCCAAATACCATAAATGATGCAACAAATCACAAGTTCAGAAAATAGCACAATGAGCACTTATATTAGTTGGTTCAAGCCATAATAGGATCAATGAAGCATACAAAAGGTCTGTTGTAATTGGCTATGGCAAAAAGTACTGCATTTTAAATCATTTTTACATGGGCATATATCCCATATTTACTAAATTCTCATTTTTTCCATTCCAGATGTCAGTTATTATATAAAAAACAATCCTTCTTTTCAAGAATGCAGATTGTTGGCATGAAGTGAACCTTAGGTTTTGTGCAAATGAAGAATGCTAATATACTGAAGCTACTCTTCTAATTATGAGATCAAATCAGAATGACATTAACCACAGCATTAATTCTGCGGATGACAGCAGATTCAACTTGTCCATTTTTCATACAAATGATAAAACAGCATAGAAAGAGCACAACTTAATAATGGATTTGTTTGAATATAATTGAAGTAATAGGCTTTCCATATGTCTTACTGTTCCAGCTGTGCAGCGAGATGTGCAACTTTTTTCTTGTACTGGTTTGCAGAAGAAGTTACTTCTTCATTTTCGAAAAGATCAGCAACCCTTTCAAGATAGTCAATTGCCTTTCGAAAATCTTGTTGAAGCTCGTATGACTCCCCAAGCTCCTATTAGTAATAAAATAAGGATGTCCTCAGTCTCAAGCATTTATCAACCTGGATATTCCAATATCATGTAAAAGGTGAAAAGAATAGAAAACTTCCTCAAACAAAATAGAAATATTTGAATGCAATAGGTACAAAAAGCTTCCTAGAGAAGCTGAAAGTCTAAAAATGCAGAATGCATGATCATCCAAAATAAAAGAAAAAGAAAATAAAAAGGTTGGTTCTTAATTATCAGTTTTGTGAATTTGAATCGACAACCTTGCAGTATCTTGCAGTCATATTCAGTCTGTCATTCTCCAGGAAAAGATTCACAACCTTGTTGAAGCATTCCTCGGCATCTGCAGATAAAAGGACAGTCATAAAGAGAGGCAGAAAACGGTAGAAAAAAGATGAAACGAAAGAAATCTGAAAGGTATGGTTATACAAAATGAAGATTGGTAGCCAAAGCATTCCGAAGTTCATGGAGAAGCGAATGACAATGTGGAAAGGACCTAAGAGAAGTTAATGAAGGGAAGAATTCATATTGCACAAAAAATGACATTTAAATCTTCTAGTTTAGAACTTTAGTCCATTAGATAGTGCTAAAGCATCTTGTTTAGAACTTTACTATAACACATTTGGATAAGATTTCAAGCCTAATACTTCAAGTAATGTGATCCGTCTGTGAAACCTCTAGCTCTGAGTTCTCAATGGCAGATATTGTTTTTGAGTCGCACCAGTGGAAATGAATCATGAAACTAATAAATGAGATAAAGAAGAAAGAATCAAGAAGACAGTTTTCTCAAAAGATTTAATTTTTCTTTACAAAGGATCCCTTTTTTTTTCTTTTCAAAGATTGCTATTATTTTATTCATCCTTCTTCCCCTCCTCCCCTTCCATGAGCATTTGACAAAAAAAAAAATCGCCATCGCAAAAATCTTCGTCGCATGGGCTATCCACATGATCATGGATTACGCACCTTACTACTATTCGCATGCATGGATGACACCTAAGCCGTTAAGTATATGGTATGTCAATCGTGTGTGCAGACCACGTGCTACGATAGATGCAGCTGCTACATGCATACATGATACATGTTTGAGGGTCTCGTGCTACCGTGCATAGCCGTGCATGCTCGACATGTTGCAGCGAGCTTCGGTGCCTAAATGCGCTATTGTTTAATGATTGAATGAACTTATAGTTGATTCAATGATCATAGGTTTTTTTTTTTTATGATTGAATCTTATTAAATAATATCTTTCAAAGATAAACCGATTCTTTATTGGATCAAATTATTTTGTCTTCTCGAGTGATTTCAAGAGGAGAAGACTTCTATTAGTCCCATTAATTAATTCTTTTAACTTGATTATGTGTAACACATAATTTTGATAGATACTCATTAGCTTTTTCACTTGTTTAGTACTAACAACGCTTTCTATCAATGCTCTTTTATCTTGTGTTAGAAGAAAGTGTTGTCCATTCTTTGTAAATTGATATCATTATATTCGTCAATAATAAATGTCATCTTGATCTCATAAGTATACATTATTCAATATAATTTAATAAATATTTAGATAAACCACTTCACATATAATATTATTATAATCTTTGACGATAACAAAATTCAACTGACATTGTTTTCTACTCTCGCCACAAAACCTTCATGAATCCATCTCAATGAATAAGATTTTGAATGAGATGTAATCTCTAAGTTTAGCATTTTTATAAGACTTAAATATTAGACTTTTCTTACTTTAATGTCAATAATAACACAAAACTTTCTTTATTTGAACTAATTTTTTTTTTATTTTATTTTATACGTTATCTATTTTGAATTAATTATAAGAGATAGATTTCATCAACTTAAAGAGATGTTTTAAGTACTTTTTTAGAGTTATAATAAGTATTTTATCTTGTGTTTTTTAGACTTTTCTAAAAATAATTCATTATACAATTTTCAACAATTTTGTTATCTATTTTTTATCTTTTTATAATGATTATAATACTTTTGAGTTCTACTAATAAGAGTGTTAGTTGTTATTATAGCATACTTTGTCAGAGAATTATCTTTCATTTGTAGCCAATATTTGTATTTGTACTTAGATTTTTTAATGTTTGGTTCTTTTATCTGTCTGCCTGCCTCTCGAAATAATCTCTTCTTCTTCCTCGCAGCTATACCGATTTCCCTCTTTTACACTTATAATTTTTACTAGAAGCTCACGAACAATAACCTTATTTGCATCTGTACCTTTGAGATTATTTATCATGTGTTTATCAAAACAACTATTAGTAAATATGTGCATATCAGTATATGCTGAATACAAATTAAATTGACAGACGTTCAATCATTTTGAAATGAATGATTAAAAAAATCTCCTTTATAGTCAAACATAAGGATTATCAACAAGTCTCCAGAATTCCTTTTGACTTCATCTATCAATCTATAAGTGCTTAAAAATTAAATGAACATCGAGGATAATTTTTTAACGAAGTTCTTCCAAAGAAATTAGCTTGAAGATAAGAGTTAAAAAGCTATCATAATTAAATCCTATTAGATGGTTATGCTATTAATAATTTTCTGTTAAATAATATTTATTGAAAAGTTTGTTTAAAATATCCTTTAACCTTGAAAGTAGAAAACAAAATTAAAAAAAAAAAACAAAATAATATTTTGCTTTATTAAAGAAATTTTACTTAAATTAAAGAAATAATAGTGATGAACCTTCCAACTTGGAAAATAAATAGGTCTTATTAAGTATTTTACACAATGAAATTGCTGATTAAAATAATAATTTTATTAGCTCATATTCAAGTAAAACCCTGAATTCCTATAACACCCTCGCTGCCATACAGTCGCCAATAGGCTTTATACAGAAATAATGCTGGATAATACCTAATTAAGAATAATAATAAGAAAAATAATGAAGCAATGGCATTAAAGATTATTTATTTCACATCCTAAACGTTAATAAAACAAAAATAAAACTATTTCTTTCACAATTTCATTTATGCTTAAGTTAGGATGAATTAATAAAAAAATTGAATTTCCTAAAAACTTATATAATTCTTCCAAACAATAACCATCATACTCTAGAAAAATTATGAACAAAAAAAGCAAACATTGTAAATCATTTGCATTTTCAACTCCAGCAGACGACTAGAAAAATCACATTTTCTCCAATTCTTCACTTGCTTTTCTTCTTTAATTCTCTTCTTTAATTTCATTCAGATTAAACATAGCCAAAGAATTGTAGACAACTTCAGAAAAATTCCTTTCGGGCTATTCTTCAAAAGAAACTGTTACACATTAAAGAATGACTCAAGTTTAATAATGACCATCCATAGAACGATCCTGTGAGTATGACAGTCAAATTGAACACAAATAAGTTTTGATTATCTCCAGGAGACAAACTAGAACAGTAATTTCATAGTCAACAAAAAACATTTGGTTTCATGATCAACTTACTAAGGAATATGCAGAACTCTGCTGAGTGCAGTAAGCATTGAAACTTTGAGAATAATGTAACACTATAAAGAGGTTTTTGCCAGTTCTTCTCTACTTGTATGATAAGCTAGACTGTAGTTATAAGTGAAACAGTAATTTTGGAATAGAAGGCGACTGCTATGAGAATGAAATGAATTGATGACAATTTGGACCTTTCAATCAACCTGCAATCCATATATCTAAATATGGTTTCAGGATTATGGATCATGTTATACGATTTACTCTGATCCAGCCATCCAGGTTACAGTAGCCCTTTTCTTTCCCTTACAATCCGAGAAGAAAGGACTTGGGTTGGTACAATATAAATGGCTGCACAAGAGGAAATGATATATATTCCTGGGATTTCCATAGAGTCAGGCCATGATGACATTTGCTTTCAACAAGAACCAAAATAGTGTCTCAACCGGCCACATCAGGTGATTGATTACCTGCTAAACCTCTGAAGATGGATTCCATAGTTGAAAGCCAAATCAATCCAAAACACTTAAAATTCTATATGCAATCGTCTTAGTTCTGCTTGAAAAGTTGGACTGGAAACAAGGGTTTTGTGCGCCAACATCCTGATGTCCGCACGAGAACAGTCACGGGAGATGCGCACGAGCTCCCACAGGGCACCTTCACAAATCATGTCCTTGGCATTTACTTCTGCACAAAATAACATAGCTAAGGTTATGGGAGAAGATTAGGATATGCAGACTTACAATGAAGCAATGAAGGGTTTTTAAGAGGCATAATGCACCGTGTTGTGCCAAGTGGCACAATGCAAGTTCGATGTGACGCCTTATTGGTGAAGCTTCGTTGTTGGCATTCTTGACTATCCAGGCTAATGCTCCATCTTCGATTAAAAACGATTGACCAGTCTTTCTTCCTGTAGTTTCCATACAAGAAAGTCAAACCAATTTGAACAGCATCCACCAATTCAAGACATTAAGGTTGGCAAGATTAACAGTGATAGATGTGTTGGATCTTCAATTAATCTTATAAGTTTATTTAATTAAAATTCATCTTAAATAAAATTAAATAGGTATGAAATTAAATAGATGAACTTTCATAAGATTATTGACAACATTTCAATTCATTTAATTTTTTTAAACAATAATTGAATGCTAAAATATAAAACAGTGACCATTAATAATCATCATGAGGTGATTAGTGGTTTTTATATGTTGACAGCCATAACTACATTTATATGGGTAACTTATATAAATCCATCTAACAAATGGTATAATCCTTCTAACGTATTAAATAATCCTAAACAAATATCAAAGAAAATTATTCTAAAAAAATGTTTATAGTTAATAATAATTCAGAATCATTTGCACAATAGACAAATTCCAAAAATTCAACATAAATAAAAATAGTTATCTTAGTGCAAGGAACAGTAAAAGTAGTTGTATAAAGTCGTGATTGAAGCATAAAAAATATGCTAGATGTTGGAAAACTCATGGCAATTAAAAAATGAAAGGTTGAAACTTAAAAACCTCAACTAAGAGGAACAATGACAAGGATGGTCAGATGGAAATAAATGAAAATTGTCACATGAAATCGAGTAAAATAAAATAACCATGAATCAGAATGTGAATATAAGCGTTCAAATTTTTGCCTCAGTTAATCACCATTTCTTCAGCTTAAGTGTTCTTTTTTTTTTTTCATAGAATGCTAAAAAAATATAACAAATTTCATCAGCTAGAAGTTGTTCTTTTTCAGTGGCGCGCTGTGTCAACAAGGAATCGTTTAGCTTAAAAATGTAAACTGAAACAGTACTTATTGAACTTACATGTAACTTTTTTTATGCAAGATAATAACAATACATTTTGTGCAAAGAAATACCTGGTTTGGCTAACAGGTCAGACACAAAAAATATGCTCTAGTAAATATCATCATATCAACCAAAAACCTTATAAAATTTGAATGGAAAATCATTCGACTCAAAGATGTAATTTCACCATAAGTAACATTTGAACAGTATGCCAAACACCAAAAAGGAATGCAGATGATGTGGTCGATCCACAGAATAGGGAGAGAACATTTCCGGGAAAGAAAAATGGAGAAAATTATACTTGCAAAGATTCAACGTATGCTGCACTAGTAATTAACATAATATCAACCAGGTGCCAGCTAATTCAAACAGAAAACCATTCACATGAAAGTTGCAATTTCATGAAAACATTAAGATGGTGACATAAATGATGATCAGGTATCAGAATAAAAAGGAACAGAAAATACTTTTGGGGGAGAACAATGCAGAAACATTCACCTTGTGTAGAAGCCCTAGACTCGCATTTTGCAAAGTTTGCAATACCACGAGCAACTTGAGCAAGAACATCAGGATGTCCACATCTCACCATGCCGAGGAGTGCTTTTATGCCACCTTCTGCCCTAAGCCTTGTCTGAAGTCTGTCTGTTTAAAAAAAAAAAAAAAAAAAAAAAAACAAAGCAAGAACAAATCTTCAAATTTTTTCCCGTGCAATCAAGCCTAGAAAAAATCATAAAACAAATTCCATTGTCCTGCAACTATTTACGTTAATAATATTCAAAGATTCCATAAATATTAATACGACACACTCAGACTTAACTAACAAGTCTCTAACAATCTATTAACATTTTCAACTAGCTGCATATTATCCACAAATATTAACTCATTCCAGGTTTGCTTGTAAGCAAGCAATAAACCAAGAAGAAAATCAAGTACCATACAGCTTGTCCTCTTCAATGGTCCACACTACCCATTAGTCGGGATAAGAAAATTACACAAAAAAACTTCCTTAGGCATGTATTTAAAAACATTTGTATGTCCGCTAATAAAATTCAAACCCCAAATAAACATGATTCCCAGTACGAAAACTTGAAATGTGTCTTAGTAAATTTAAACAAACTAAAGGTTAAATAGATCAACGTTTGGTTACCTCCGGTTTTTAAAGCAGAGGCTTGAAGAATATATTTATCATTAATACTAAGCAAAGAATTTTTTTTGATGATGTGCTACTTTTTTACCTGAGTGCAAGTGTCTAATTCTATTGATTGTGCGATCTTTGAATTACATGCAAAACCACAATGGGAATATCAATCATATCTAGAAATAGGTTATAAACAAAAGCAAACTACAGTTGTTAGTTGAGCAAAATGTGAGAAGGTCAACTTAGTAGCTTGGTAGTTCACGTATAGAGGGCCTTTCACTTAACAATCATTCTGGCATCCTTTTACATAACCAATTTCATGAATCTCATTAAAATCTTAATTTCAAATCAAGAAAAGATTCATATAGTAGGATTAAGGTTTGCTGTTACTATAATTGTTGTATTTGAGCTAACCAGTGGGTTCAAAGGGAACTTAATGAATATCTGAAACGTGTAGCATGCACGACCATACTTAAAAGAAAACTAGGTCCTTCCTATGATCAAACGTGCAGACTATTGTCACCTAGCAACTTTCACACTTAGACCAGTCAATTAGCAAATATTTTACAAAAATCTCGAGGCTCTTCTGTAAATTATTCTATTTATCAATCAATTCGGCAGAGAATATCAATCAAACACACTTGTTAGGAGACCAAAGGCAAAATAAGAACCATAAATGGAGATAATAAATAAAACATGATTTTGGGTTTTTCTTTTGGCTCCCCTACAAGTAAGATCAGCACCCTTAAAAAAATTCCAAGCTGTAGGGTTGAATTGAAAAGTTCAATATTCAATATCTAGGTCAGTTGAACGGAATTTTACTTCAGAAAAAATAAAAAAAGAAAAATAGTAGAATTTACATGTACCATTGCCACATAAATTAGCTATGGCTCCAGCCACCATACGAAGAGTTTGCGGGTCCTCTGCATCAGTTGCTGTCACGGATAATAAACTGATACCATCCTGCTCCATTATAAGTTCTTGGTTGGTTTCTGCAATAATTGAAAATTCACATTGTTTGCCTGAGCGTTGGAATTGGGTTTGTGATAAACTATTCACAAAATTCAAAGGAATCTTCAAGGTTATGTGATCGTTAAACTTCAACAAAACCCAAAAAAAAAAAAAATACCAAAACGTATAGCAACAATACCATTCATTGCAAGATTTGCAATTGCCCCTGCAGCTACCCTGCGTATCATTTCATCCTCTGAACTTCTAAGAAGCATGAGTAAGGAAGTAAGACCTCCTGCTTCAACAATCTTCTCCTGATTTGATTCTGCTTATAAATAAGATTACACAGAAGATCAAGGAAATTAATAAATTCATCACAGCTTTGGTGCTATGAAAAAAACGACAACCAGTCAATGAAAAGTAGTAATAGTAATTTGTATAGGCATTACGACTAAAAATCATCTTATGGCTAGAAAATGTAGTTCCAATCAAAATGATATTCCAGCCAACAAAACGATAAAACCTAGCTGACTAGTCAAGCAGCAAGTTATCTAAGCGCACAAACTTCAATACAAAAATGGCAATACTTTACAAGAAAGTTTAGACCTCTAACATGGAATTATATCAAATACTGCCAATCCATCATGAGAATTTTATTTTAAAAACTCATAATTTTTTCAAAATTTAGGGCTGATTTTACCATTTTGTATTGATTTAGCAAGCAGTCATTCTAGACTAGTGCAGTAGGGTATAGAATGCAAAACAAGTAATGAGCAGGTTAACATGTGGGGCATAATGCTGATTTTTAAACAATATAACTTTAATTTTAAAGTACTTAATAATTGGCACATGTAATGAATCTCTCTGTCTATATATATAAAAGCTATTAGACAACTTCAACTTCAGGTTCTTTCAAAGAACTATTGAAAACAGCCAGACTTAAAAAGTGGGGCCTGCTACATGCATATTCCAATAGAAGCACCGGGCAGCCTCAAACAAGTCTTCTCAAACACAATGGTGACCAATGGTTTGTAGAGCCACTGAATAGCCTATGCCCACTGGGAAAAATTAATTACCATCCAACTGAAATCAAAATTTTTTTTTCTTTTTTTTTTTTGCTTTGCTTAAGTCAAGGAGGTAGTTAACCCAAAGCTTCTTAAGACAGGAGCTTTCCTTGTTTCAACGCTCTTCAATTGTTAAGTTTGTATCATAAACAAAGACAACATGCTTGATTCTAAGAAAGGGCATTGATCTCATTAGTTTCAGTGAACTTATCTCTTTAAATAGTTTTTCTAGTATTATTATATTTGTATGTGAAAATAAAAATACCCTTCTCATGATCTTAAAGTGGACATGGCTTGCAACTATGTTCCTCTTAGTTCTTAAACGATGTTTCTATATGGTGTTGGTATACAATCTATAGACCATGAAAGCCTTTTTTTTAGCAGCAGGAAGCATCCTTTTTGTGTACATATAGATGGAAAAGACACCCTGTCATCTAGTCCCCTTGCCATAAATGCATACATACGGTAAGACAAAGAAAGATGTGATTGCCCAAAGCAATAAATCCATTGTTTACAAATTTAGCGATCTATGCATCCAAGAAATTGATCATAAGAACAGGTCAGAATGCCATTCAATCATGTGGGATGGTAAAACCTTTTTGCTAAAACTTTAACATGGAATGTGCACAGGAGTATAAAAAGGTGTGAAAAAAAATAAGTAGGGCCAGTTCAAGAATGATGGGAAACTTGAAATGGAGTTGAAAAACTGGAAAATTATCTTCTTTTGAAATCCAAGGAAGATAATCCTCACTAGAAATGATTGGTGAAAAGACCGTTTCATGTAATTATATCTTTGTTGCCTGCACAACAATGCAATATTGATAGTCCATCTTTTTTCAGGGAAATCTGAAGGTTATGAAGCCTTGGTTTGATGGTATTGCACCTGAGTTGGAGCAGAAGCTTGACATTGTTTTCACCTATGTTGTTGCTAGCAAACATGTGAGTATTATTTAGACACTTGGTTGCTTTCTTGCATGCAGGACTAGGTTGTAACCTTAAATGCAGGAGGTTACGAGGCTTGGACAATGCCTTTAGTGGTGAGTCACAAAAGTCCTAAAGTTGCTTGACAATCCATATCAAGAGAGGTGCCTAGAAAACCCACCACCAAGCATCCTGGACGCTCTCCCAGATAGCACATTTATAACAAATCACATGGTATATTTTGAAGGGCAGTAGACAATGTTTTCGATTCCTATTGTCATTGGAAAAAAAACCTGGGTCAATGATCCCATCAATTACATAGCCTATTATAGAGTTGAATCAGCTTGCCATTTTCAAGGTCCTAGACCTGCAAAATGACAAAAATCAAAAGAAAACCATGACACTGCAGATAGCCCTATTGTATGGGGGGTGAAGAAGCATAGTGATGACACAGGTGGGGTTTTGAGTTACACTTCACTTTGTTGGTAGGGTCCAATGAATAGTTGTCATACATTAATTTTCAAAACTTTGGTTGTGTTATCTTATCATTATATTTAAACTGTCATATGGACAAGTAGAGGTAATCTAATTATCCATTGCTTGAAAGGGTGCTCTTGTCTATAAGATTCTTGAGGATCCAACTGAGATGACAAAGCCCATGATATTACGATAATGAATGCTTCTTAAAAAACGCTATTAATTGATAATTTGAAGTCCTCATGTTGATTTATGCTACGTTTCAAACTCTTGCTCTATGTTTCAGACGGCATTATGTGGCCAAGTAGAGGCTATCAAATTCTCTCATAAGAAATTTTTTGGACCGTGTTATTCTTATAATTTTTATTTTAATTTTTGCTATCAAATGTTGTCTTATGTGATGTTTTTTTTTTAATTTAGTTAATTTTTCTTTTAAGTTCCCACACCTTCGTTCTAAAGTTAGAACATGGCAATTCTGCCATGAAGAATTAAATCGAAGCTATTGATGGTACACGTTGATGCTCGCTTTACTATAGCTAAGCAAGTTTGATTCATTGGTCGATGTCGATCCAACTCAAAATGTTATGGAAGACTGTGATTTTGACATATTCTTTGTATTAGCCAAGTGACAAGGAATAGTTGTCCATTTGCCATGACACTGCAATTCTACTAAACACCTTCCAAGTCCACTTTCAGCATATTAAAAACACAACTAGGTTTTCAGTTGGTGTATATGCATGTTTTGATTGATTAATAGCATAACGTTATATAGTTAAAGACGTGAATACTCTCATTTAGTTTTGAAAACTTAATTGAGAATAAACAATGATAATAAAAAAATTTGTACTTTTGATAACAACCCAAAAAACTACCATAAAATATGCAAAAAAATTATTCTTGTAGAAGAGTAATAAAAATGACATTTTGTTTTTTGAAAAAAAATTGATCAACATACCTAATTATGGTTTAACTAAGAAGAAAGTCATTGTGAATGCTACAATGGCTTTTATATAATTGTATACATCAAGATATAATACCACAATTCTCTACAACGTTGATGCTAATTGTGATGATATTGATAAGAATGAGATAATAGTAACACAAGAGGCTCATGAACTTCAGGTTCGAGACAAACAAATCATTTGAGAAAAGGAGATCTAAAATGTAGGAAAAAGAAATGCAGATTTTGGGGAATGATAACACTATAACTATAGTAGCTGATCATTGTATATATGTTGTTAATGTTCCTGCAAACTATTTCCAACAAAAAATTTGATAATGCATTTTATTGTTAGTTCATACAAGGTGTAATTCTGAACTGTTTTTGTAAGAAAACAGATAGGAATTTATTAAAAGCAGCCCAAACATTACCATCATGTACATAGATATAATGGGGTGGCATTTCGTTCATATGAGAGTTATGAGGCTACTGCAAGAGCATTTAAGAAATTTCTAACATTGCATTGACAATCCAAGACTCAACTGATGACCAGCATGCAATACATGGCAACAAGCAAACATCTTCAAAGGGCCCCAAAGAGTTGGGCGTAGATAAGTTAGGCCTCTGTCCTGCTGGCAGTGCATGTGCTCTCTCTATTTTATGATTGGACTTTGACTTAAGAAATAACCATTTTTGGAAACTAAGTACTAGTATATTATGGGCCTGGGCAGAATTGTTTTGTTTTGAACCTCTAGCATATTGGACATGGATGATTTGATAGTAGCATATGCATCTTATAATAACAAAGTATTTATTTGGTTGGGATATGATAAGATGTAAAATCTGGCAAAAGATAAAAATGGTTTTAAATAGTCATTATCAAGAAGTACACAACTATTTTCCAAAAAGAAATATAAACTATTTTTAATGCAATAACTTTAAATCTCGTTAAGAAACAACTTCACAAATATATTTCTGCATTAACAACTTCCAAAATAAATATTAATTTGGCCTTATCTGGTTTCCCCAGTACAAATCCATATCCCAAATGAACTGAGGTAAAGCTAGTACAAATCCATATCCAAAATGCACCGAGGAAAAACTACTACCAAAACATGTTATAATAACTACAACCAATACCTTCAAATTGCAGTTTAACAAACAACCACAAATTTTCAAAAGTTCTTTCCCATCATGACTTCTTAAATCTAATCTCCAAACAGATTTTTCCAACTACCACCACTACATCAAACCAAAGAATTATATCAGGGTTGCATGTTGCTCTTCATATATTAGCACAAGTATTGATGATTATTCTTATTTCACGTTCTGGACTCAGTGCAGAGTTCACACAAAATTAAACCAAGCCAAGGAAGGTAAGCGCAACAATGGAATGAAACCAAACATAAATCGACATCCAAATCAAGGTCCATTTATTATTGAACTCTTATTCATTGTTTGGAATTTACTATCGAGATGCTTAATTTAATCTTAAATATAAATTGGAATAGAAAAATGCCATTTAGCTATTTGAACTACAACTCATTAGATACATTCAAAGAATATTGTTGCAATAGATTCAAAAGGCAGGTCAAATCCAACAATAAAATCTATGGTTTGACTATTATCTTGGATCAAGACATTGTTTCACCTAAAAATGGTTTTACAATGATGCATGCAAGCAAACATCACATAGGAACACAAGCTGATGATGCTCGTATGATTAGGAGGACGGGGGTTAAAGAAAACCAGTGAACATATCACCTTCAGCTGCTAAGTTAGCGACCACTTTCACGGCATGGATTCGTACATCAGTATCTTCTGATTCAAGCAATGACAAAATCTTTTGCAGACCAACTGTTAAAAAAATTATTAGGAGCTAGCTAAATATTTAATTAATTAATAATCAAACATCAATACAATGTTGACAACAATCAATTTTTTTTTAATACCTTGCTCAAAAAGCTTAGCAATTGATGCCTTTTGTCCATTTGCATAATCTCGAGGCTGTGAAGATCTAGCTTGTGACATCATAGCATCTAAGCCAGAGAAAACCTTGCCAGGTTCACCTCTATCAAGGCTCCTTCTCGTCTAGTTTTACAAAACCCGGCAGAAAAATCAGTTGAAAATTTATTAGTGAAGCTACTAGAATCATAATCAGTGCATGAAATATAAACATAAAAAGTATTGTGTAATAGTAAAAAGAATAAAGAAGAACACTCAAAACAGAATGACAAGTACGAACAAAAAATACACTCAAGAATGTTATTCCCTACCTCATCAGCTTCAAAACTCAACTGAAGCAGCTGATTTTTTAGTGTAGTAATCTCTTCTTCAAGCTTTGCCTTCTGATTTGATTCACTCTCCAACAACTTGCGAAGCCTTATAATCTCAGAATTTCCAGCTGCCTGTCAAAAGAAATGTTTAATACATTTGCTACTGAATCAACAAATTTAAACATTATGCATACGAAACTACAAAATAAAAGATAAGATAAAGAACAAGAAATTATACCTCTAACCTTTTCCGCTGTCCAGCTTGACTCAGGCTAGATACCTCATCGCTAGATTGATTTGTAGGATTTTCAGTCTCAAGTAACTGCTTAAAATCATTGACACCATCTGAAGTTCTTGGCACAAAGACCTAGAGTGATAGCCAAAAAATAGCTATTTAAGCATTCAAAATCTGACCTCCAGGTAATGAAATGTTTTGATCAGTTTTTATCATCTCTATGGCAATATAAAATCTAAAGGTTAACCCTTTCAAAAAAAGACTTATCAGTACAAGTAATGAGAAACCATGCAACTACCAGTTCATGTGTCAAGAAGTTGACAATGCAAACATTAACTGGGCACATCCTAATTAAGGAAAAGCTTCAGAAGTTGACAGGCGTCAATGATTTTAATAAAGTTAAGAATATAAAATATGCTTAGAATCACTGAAAAATTCTTCAGAAGGCGATTCAACACCCGTTGAGCGAATTTTCTGAAATTTTCAATGCACCTGCATGCCCTTGTAGGTCCAATTTTTTTTATTGTATCTCAAAGATTTAAAAAATGTGACTATTAGTAACCAACAAAATTTCAGTAAGGTTTACCCTGGATTTGTTATAGAACAAAAATCCAGAAACAGCCACATTGTTACCTGTAGATAAATTGAGGTCAGTTGTGTACCTGTCCATATCTTGAAGAAACAAGAGATTATGTAGAATCAAGTTTACACATGAATACATTTATCAACCACATAATGATAAAGTATGCACAAAGAGCCCAAGAGATTAAGGATAAGATCATCAAGGCCAAGATGGATAAACATATTAATGAACATGAGATGCTTAGATGCCAAACTGAGGATTTGATCAACGTGATGTAGATCATGCACAAAGATCTTCTAGGGAATAAGTAAAAAAATATAGGAAATCGACCAACAGCACAATTTACATGGCTTGAAATTGGCATACTTGCCAACAAACAGAAAAGATATAAGACCATGATCAAATCAATGCAGAGACCTAGACATGGAGTAAATAAGAAAGATTAATCATAAGAGAATTAATCCAAAGCATCACCCACAAAATGTAATCGTAAGTATAAGGTGTAAAAACAGAAGAATAAAAGAGAGTTCTGATAGCATCATGACTCTCACCAATCACAAGTAGCCATCAGTATTAAGAAACCAAACGAAAACTCATAAATCACTAGAGTCACCAAAACATTTTTACCTCAAGAAATCCTTAGATTTTAAAATAACTAATAGGCACAGAATAACCCATTGGAAGCATAGAAGCAATTCAATGAAAGGACTGTACATAGACCACCCAATTTGTAAACATAAGGTTTGACTTAAATGGTACAACAATTCACACAAATCTCCAAAATTACCACTGGTTTCAGGATTTTAAACATTAGAATTGCATCACAGCTTTCCAGATGAAGATCATAGTGCTTCAAAAAATCCATAACACCATAGAATCAATAACAATTGTCGGAGCAACAAGGATGAGAGAGAATAAAAGCTATTACAAGACTCAAACCAATTATTAATCACTAACCCTTAATCCTTAAAACTTGATCCTCTGAACAAACTAATTCAAACATGGCTCAAAATCAACTTGTCTAAATGCATAACCTAGATTTTTAGTCGTGGCTCAATTTGATCACTTTTATTTAAGCTCAATCTTAACTAAATTCAAACTTCAAACGGTGTTTTATAATCTAACATTTATTTCTTTAGAGAAAAACCAAAGACAAGTTGATCAAAGGCAAACATTAAGTTCAACAACGTTAAGACAAATTCTGATAGAAAAACAAAGGTGCAGTCACTTCAATTAGATTTAGTTTTATCACCAAAACTAACCACAAGTTTTGCAACTATATTCAATAAATTAATGTAGCTTTTGAGTCGTATCAAACACCAAGTAACTTATTTGTTCAATGGAATATAGTACCTTAGCACACCAAGCTTTGATAATATGCCTTCAAGCATATCAATTTTCCATGCATTTTTCTATCATAATTTCAATTCATAAAAATCGAACATGCAAAAAAAGATTATTCACAATTTTATAGCAATTCAATAAATGCATTCATTTAAAGTCATTGAACTGAAGATTGAAGAAGATTATTCTTTGGAACTACCTTCAAGTTAGAAGTTACGCATCACAATAGAACTAGCCAAGTAACCTTGGGTGGGAAAAGAGTGAAAGATAAATCCATGAAGCATAAATGAAATCATTGGTAACACAAAAAAAAACTTATCAGCAGGTCAACATGTATACAAATAACAAAATTACTTGACATAAAAACAAAAGAAAACGAAATGTGTACTACAAACGGCAAACAATTTACGAGATCCCATGAAAGCTTTGAATCATCATTAGACTATCATATTTTAGGGACAAACAGTTCCACATTGCATACCTCTTCGCTTTCCAGACATCCTCCATGGTTGTTCATCCTAGATTTTTCTTTACCACTAATCTGCTGATTGACCATCCACTTCTCTTCGAGCTTCTTTATTGAGTCCATATAATCATGTTGGTACTTAACTCTCTCATTCTAATCACATGTATAAAAGCACATTAGGCTAATTACATGACATTGTGATACAAAAGAAAAATACTCAACATGCTTTTTCTTAATAATCATGCCTTACTAGTCCCCAACTATATGCAAAGCAAAAACAATCCATCAAATTAGTAAACATACAACCACAGCTAAATCAATTATCACAATAGAACTTAACAACAGAAGTATCCACTCCACTTTACAACATTCTTAGTTTTAGCATTGGAAATCAAACAGAGATGCAGGAGTGCACCCCAAACACATCATCCTTAGAACTGGAGAGCATATAAATAGGATTTATTTGTTTATTGCTTCATAAACTTCAGATGAACAGAAAATTGTGAAAGAGCTTTAATTGAATTCCACTCATCTTGGAATGTCCTTAAAGTTGCTTAAGTTGGATTGGATTGAAGGTTTGGGTTTGCAGATCTTGAGTAATATGCTGCATATCAAAAGATTTGTTTGAGAAATTTCAATCCATGAGACAAGCAAGTTCTTAGCTATCCTTTTTAGTGTTAGTCGCACCAATTTGATTTTGCTAATCATTTTTTACCTACACTTTTGCCTCTGCGAAATGAATGACTCAAGGTAGAGTGAATTTTCGTCAACATTATATAATTTTCTTGCCAAACTATTTATTATGCCAAAGAAATGAAGAGCTCCTTTCCAAGTTGAAAGAATTGTCAGACACAAAGATGCGACAGAGAAAAAGTGATGAAAGAGATGATTGTTGTCTCGATGTACATGAACAAAAAAACACGTACACAAACATGATACAAATGAAAAAAATCTCTATGAAAAGAATTGATTATTAATGTATTCCAAGCCCTAAGAAAGAATCATTATAGTAAAGACACTAAAGAACTCATATTTAGAAATAATACCTAAGAGCAAGATGATAGACAAATAATATCATAGATCCATTGTACATTAAAAGAAAAAGGTATACGCATAAAGAAAAAAGATGAGATAGTTTAGGACAAAGATTTACATAAATTACTCAATTTAGTATTTAGAAAGAGAACACAAAGGCCACATGAATTAGTTCCACACAAATAAAACACGGTTGTCAAATATTAATCACAAAAAAAATACAATTCTCTAATTTTAAAAATCCACCTTTAATTTCTTCTTCTATTTCTATGAATTCAACATTATGACTGCTCGATTAATACAAGTCTTTCTGAACACTTACGGACTTTGTTTCATATTTCTCAAAAATGTTTGATCAATTCTAAACTATTCATAAGTTTCTTCACAATATAGTATACGTTAGAAAATAATCAAATAGAGATTTAATCTTAAAAGTATGGAATATCTCAACATTTATTGAAAATTATTTCAGTATTCTTTGCTATTATTAGTCTATTTATTCATATTATTATTTTTAAAAATTAAATAAGATTCTTTGAATTTGTTTATCTATTTATTTCTAATTATTATTAAATTACTTGCAAATTGTTGCATAGTCATTAGAGAGTTAGGTACTTGATTTGTAGTTTTATATAATGAGGGATTTTGATTTCCACTCTTTAAAATCAAATGCATTTGATTTTTCTATATATTACATTTCATTTATTCTAAATTTTACATTGTAGTAGAACCTCCTCTGAAACCATGAATCCTCCAAAAATCCTTTATGGATATTGAGAAAACAATAGTCCCTAACAAGACCATGTCTAGTTAAAGCGCTAATATAGGTCCAATGAAAAGCATGTCTTTTATGATCACAAGTCATAAATTGAATAGACAAAATAAACTCCAATATTTCCAGTCTATTATGATGTTTATATGCATGAAAAGAAAACAAAACCACCTCACCAATGCTAAAGTTAAGCCAACAAAAGAAGCCACCAAGTTCCACGTTTAGAAGTAAGAGAATAACACGGTCATGTCATGATTTATTAACTCCAGGGCAAACAAAACTAAAGATAAGTTCTTTTATACAAACTAACAATGGGAATTTGAGATGCAACCAAAGAAGTATACTCTCATGTTAAAAATACATCAAAATGGTTTGACGATGAGAATACTCTTGGTGGTCAACTTCAAGGAGATCTTATTGTAACTCAATACTATAATCTTTTGAACCGACAATCACAGCAATTGGACGAATTTGAAGACTACGATTGGGGTTGGAGATAGCATCAAATACAAGAAAATCGTCGAGAAAAAATGATTGTACAAGTTCCTAATTGTCCTAGCTGAGATCTTCAATGACATTCATAGCAAAGTTCTCTCCACCAAGCCTTTTCCAAGTCTAAGAGAGACATTTGTTGAGATAAGATGGGAAGAGAGCCAAACAAAAATCAAGTTGAGAAACCTTAATCCAACTACTACAAAGGTTTTTACATTTATTGTGAAAGGAGGACATATATTAAACAATATAAAAAAGGGATATACCTAATATGATCACTGCCACAAGTTGAGACATGGTCAAGAGAAGTACTAGACTTTCATCGGCCAACTTACAAAACCTGCTCAAAACAAAGAAGGTTATAAAGACAACACCATCTCTAGAGATATGACATTTACTTCTAAATATGCCACATTATCCTTGCTTCAAACTCCCCCAAAAGTTTTTGTTGATCAAATGCAATCCCAATCTCATACCATTTCTATTGAAGCAATAGCTCAAAAAGATAATGTATGTGGGCTTGAAATGTGAAGGGAGGCTAACACTTGGATTGTCGATTCTAAGGCTTTAGATCATATGACAAAAGGTCCTAAAATTTTAACCAACTTCAAACCACGCTAGAAGAGGATGATTAAAATTGTAGATAAATCAAGGTCACAAGTGATAAAGATCAATTCTGTTTTGCTATCAAATAGTCCCACTCTTCAATCTATATTGTTGACTCCTAAACTAAATTGCAACGCATGGTTTATTACAAAGTTGGCAAAAGATTACAACTATGTAGCTAAATATTTTTGTAATGTGTGAATTTCAAGATTTGAATATGAGGAAAGTGAGTGTTGTGGTGATGCTCCAAGTAGACATGTTCACAAAGTGTGTACTTTCGAGTTAGAAAGCTACTAATCAAAAAGTTTGTTCAATGTTTTAGTTCTAAATAATTATCAAATCATGCTCTAGTAATTTAGATCAAGATGTCCAAGTTTTTGATTTCTTGAAAAACTATTTAAAAATAAAAGCCCAAATAATTTTTATTGTGAAATTTGTGAATATTCAAAGCACTCTTGAGTTTCTTTTTAGAGTCAAGACATTTATTTCTACCCTTCCAAAGTAAAACATGATTTTGAGTCATGCTAGTTTATTTTTTCAATGATAATCATTCAAGGCTCACTTGAGCATTTGCATTGAAAGAAAAATTTTAAGTTGGGGTTCTAATTTTGAAAAAAATTCATTCCATGAATCAAAACCAACTTCAAATTAAAATAAAAATGGTGAGAATCGCTAACAAAAGAGAGTATTTCAACTTGATTCTTGAGGAATATCTATCAAAACAATACATTATATATCAAAACTCTTGTGCAAAAAATGGTGTTACTAAAAGAAAAGTTTAAAACCTCCTTGGGGTAACATGGTCACTCATATTCTCCACTAGTCTTCGTAAATTATTTAGAATGCCACTCTCACAACCACTTATAAACCCAATGACACCTAAACCATATAAATTTGATAACTCGTTCCAAACACAAAAATTCCCTCTTTCTTGCATCTCCATGACCATAATGGGGGTAAACTTGATCTTAAAGTCCTAAAGTTTAAGGCACAAAAGGATACAAGTGTCACTCTCAAATCATTAAAAAAACATTATTTCTGTAATTATGTCACATTTTTCATAGTCAATCTTTCTATCCCAAATCTAAGATGCAAGGGGAGATCAATTATGCACAAAGATCAATATTAAAGGTTTATTGAGAGATTTATTAATCTCTCATATACAACCTAACATTGTTTTCTACTTAGTATGATTGTGAATGACTGAAAAAATATTTTTTGAAAATGTCAACTAAAATTTCCTAGAATATACATTTAATAGCCAAAAGTTGATCTTCAATTATTAATTGATCCAAATCAATCAATATGATAACATAATTTAATATTTTTATTTGGTGACTTTCTAAAATACAAACCCCTTCCTAGTGTCACTTTTAAGTAACTTAGGATCCTATAGACCGTCTTTATGTACTCATCATTTGGATTGTTGATGAATTGACACAACAAACATATAGAGAAACCAATGTCAAGTCTTGTGTAAAACTAAATATATATTTTCTCAAAAGTCTCTAATATTTATTATCTTAATCAAATGATGCACTATCATTTTGTGTTCCTAAATTAGCTGTTGAATCTATGGGATTGTTAAATCCCATAAGTCTGAAAGACAATACAATATTTTGATGATAACAAACTATTTAAGTACTTATATTATGATCTAATATGCCTATTTAGTGTGCTGCAATTAGATAAAGATAAGTAGACAAAGAAAATCATTCATCATGATGAGAATGAAGTCTCAAAAGCCACAAGTCAAACCAAGGTTAAAAGAAGATAATCATCCACATTGAAGTTCCACGTGTCTAAGATGCCATGCATTAAAACATATGTAAAAATTGAAAAATAAGATTATTAACTAATCCAAGACCTAGTAAAATATTATACATGCATATTATTTAGGAAAACATTCCCTAAAAGCTCTACTTGCATATCACTTAAGATTATTAAGAGTAATGCAACTGATTATTAGGATATTAGTGCATAACTCAATAAGCATTAAAGAATTAAGTATGATAGGATTTGAATTGAAGAGTAAATAAAATTTGTATTAATCGTGCAACACGGAATTCATTTGTATAGTACGATTAGTTTTGTGATAAGAGGATGAAAGAGAAAAATATTATTTAATCTAGGTTTTCTTTAGTGCTCTTTGACAATTAAACCGTACAATATATACTCAAGAGCTATGCTAGGTGATTGAACAGTCTAGAAGACAAAGTATAAGAGCAAGGATTAGGGTTCGTCTTTTTTGTACAATGAAAATAGTTCTCAAAGCAAAAGCGATGAAGATGCCTCGGAGTTTTCTAGGGCTACAATAGACAACGATGAGGTCAAGGCTGACATAGGCAAGTTGGAAGGGCTGATTCAATCCTTTGGTGAATGGAAGGCTAAATATATCAAGGACTACTGCAGAGATTTAGAAGGCCCGATGCAGTCCTTTGCTAAAAAGATTAAGGACAGTTGGAGCTTCATGACAGAAGCTGAAGCCTCAAAAAAAGAAGATGATGCAATGTCGAAAGAACGAGGAAGAAGTCGAAGAAGCAATCTTGAAAGGCTTATGATGAGATGGGTTGGGAAGGAGTAATCGTGGAAGCCTTATTCTACGGTATGAAAAAAAATTCTTACTAAGTAAAGGAGCATTTGCAAACTCGTCACATATACCGTAATCATCGAGATAAGACAAGAAGATGAGAATGGTAGTTTATCGAGAATGGGAAGAATTGTTACGAGACAAGAATAATAACTTCTCAAGGACGATTGGCAAGCAGAAGCCTTGCTTGACCACAATTATTGACACAAATGTGAGAGATTGTTCAAGGATGATTAGCTAGTCTAATACGATAAGGAAATTGTGAAATAAGTATGCCTCCTTTTATAGATAACAACATATCAAGTAATTGGAAAAAAGCAACTATCAAATTACTTACCAAATAAAAATGAATAAATTTGGAAAGGTATAAAATAAAAATATGATATCAAATATAAGCTGTAAAAATCAAAATATTTTATGATAACCCAAGGTAATTATGAGAAAAGCCACTTATTAAATTATCTACATAAAAAACCTATCAAATAAAAATATATATAAACTTAAAAAGGCAAAAGACCAAAATATAATATTAAATCTAGATTGTAAATATTAAAATATTCTATACAATAACTCAAGGAAGAAGCAAAGCAATTCATAAGATTATGAGATAATTCAAACTTATAACAAGAAAGAGGTTGTGCATCAAATATGACTAAGATAAAAAGCACAAAAGTATTCGATGATGCATATTGGGTTAGGCCAATTCAAGATAGAGATCAACTTCCAAATATTGTATTTATTTTTGGCACAATTTGGTGACTTGGCATAGTAAGAAAGAATCAATGTACTCTAGAAGCACAATTAAAACTGAATTTAGAGTTGTTGCTCATGGGATTTGTTGAGTATGAATAAGGAGAATCTTAAAAGAAATTTATATAAACCTAGATCAAACAACGATATTTTCATATGCGATAACCAATCAAATATTTACACTACAAAGGATCCAATTTATCACAATGCACAAAACATGTGAAAATTGATTGCCATTTCAAATAAAAAAAAACTCAAAGGGATAATTTCACTTCTTTATGCTCCAATAAGTCATCAAGGTATGGACAACTTGACCAATTTTCTTCCATAGAAAGAAAAGTTTCGATAAATTATGTTCCAAGCTTAGCATTCTCAATTTTTTCATCTCAGCTTATAGATTAATGTAGTATCTCAGTATTTATTTTTATTATTATGTTATTTATTTGAATTGTTATTTAGAAAATAAGAAGTAAAACTATTTTTATTTTATTTGTTTATTTAGGAGCTTATTTTTTAAATTATGCTTTCTATTACAAGGGATTTTAGTTTCTCCCATTTAAAATATATTGTATTAAATTTTTATATATACTAAATCTTCTTAAGTCCAAAATTTATAAAAATAAAAAACTTCGCTAAACTTAAAAAAGGAAAAAAATGCTATAGTAAAAATTACCATAAATAAATATTTAAGTGGACTATCCTACTAAGTATGCTTAGTTACATGAATCTAATAATACGAATGCACTCTATATGTTAACAAATCTTCTTTAAAAATTGAACATCTCAAGTTCTTTATAATAGTAATTTCCATGTCTTCTTAGTCTTCCTCATCTCTTATTCAAAGAAGAAAAATCCAATAACTCATCTCTTAATAAGAGTTTTATATAATTTAACTAAGAAATCTAAACCCATCTAACCTAATTTCAGGTACATCTATTCATTCATCTCAACATTTTCATCATTGCAACATATTTTTTCATATTTTAAACTTCACAAGCAATGTGTTGTGTAGTATTATCAACCTCACAATAGCCTTTTTAAACTAGGATGTTTTAATCACACAACAAACTAAACCACACCTACAATTCATTGAATTAGTTTAGATTACTATTATTCAAATCTCCAATTTTTTCATCATTTCAAAATATAGATCAAAGAAAAATGAAATCACTAGTTCTTCATTGCTTTATGATTATGAATTGTATCTTAACAATATTTGCACTAATAGATTAACTAAGTTTACAATTCATACATTCACTGTTACACATATATGAGATAGACTCTAAAGTAGTTCTCCATAACTCTAATTTTAACCCCCTTTTTTAATATTTTATATAAGTGAAATATCATCAACAAAAAGGTGTGCCAATGCTTATCAATAATTTGGCCATTAAGAAAAATGTCATCAATCAAAAATATAGTATCTCCAATAACATCATCTTAATTTTATAAGTAGGAATAATATAATTAGCAAAAAGAAACAAGAACTATTAACATCTTGAATTTGACCATAAAGATAACATTATCAATAAAATGCATACCATAGCACATCATATTGAATTGATCTTTATTTGGTCTTATCCAAAAGTACAACATCATCAACAAAGAGAATATCACTAAATAAAAACATATACAATGAAGGACAACTCTATGAGGAGCCCTAACAAGGCCCGAACGAACTCAAAAAAACACTTTAGTCAACACTTGATGTACACAAACCATTTTTCTATTACAAATAATTTTAATAATTTCACTAAATGCAATGCAATTTTTTTTAATTTCTACAATTTTTCAAGATACTACACTTAAAACTCAATTACTTAACTTTTAAAATCAATAAAAATTAAATGCCTTCTTTTATTACCTTAATCTTCTCAATTAAGCTAATCAACAAGTATATAATCTTTCTGATTTTTCTTCTTAGAATAAAACCAAATCAATTATGTGATATAACTATCAAATTTCATAATGTATGCTCAAATGCTTTCCCCAAAAGTTAAATATTATGACTAATCAACATAACCTCCTAATAATTAACAAAATTCTAAAATTCTCTTTAATTCTTACAAATAAGCATAAAAGAATTCTTTAAGTTCAATTCTTTTATCATTAAATTTCACATATCAATAAGAAAGACATTTGAGCCTATTGCTTTTTCCTTTACACCTTATTCAAGGCTTCAATCACTTCAAGTTTACAAATTCATAAATAAAAGAATTTTTTTCTTTCAAATACTTAACATCCTTAAATCAATCATCTAAAAACAACCATGAAAAATGCTGCCACATGGGATAATAAGGTTTGATAATCCTAGCAAAACCAATAAAAAGAGTTTTCTTATGTAGATCAATCAATTCCAATAACTTTGAATGGTCCAAGTTAATTGAAAAGAAATGTATCTTGTTTTGAAATATTTCAACCAAATAAAAATCAAAGCACAAACTGAATAATAGAGCAAAAACAAAAACAAAGTACATTTGTTTTTCATTTTTAAAAATAACATTTTTTTTTTTTTTTTGAAAAAAGGCTACATGTAACCCATTAAGTAACCTATGCAATAGCAATAAGCTTACAAAGTTCTACAAGTACTTCACCATGGACTTAGACAAGAAGATGAGCATGTAATAGGAAATCAACCACATTTTTTAGTGATCACTGCAACAAAGGCCTAAAAGAACGGATTCACTTTTGAACAATGTGATGGGAATTACAAGAAAGATGAAAGATCAAAAAATGATAATGGAGCAGATTAATGCAATCCCAAGACCCTTCAAGCAAATCCCAAGCTTGAATTTATGAATAATATTAGGGCTTTTCAATGGACACATACATTTTTTTACCAAGCAAAGCAACTACGATTGAACACAATCTTAACGACATAAGGCTCATTAAGTAATGCATTTCAAGATTTTACATTTTTCAAGATGTTCTGAATTTTAATTATGATTTATGTCAAATGCACAAAGAATTCTCCTAACTACTGGTAAACGCTTCAAAACTTCATTGTTAAAAGGAACACACATTTGGTATTACTTGCCTATTTTATGCAACAATAGATAAACAAAAATTTCATGCTTCTCAGTAAACAAGTCTTACCCAATGAAGAAATATGCAAAATCTTTAAAACCATAATCAGCAATACAAAGTCAAAAAAAGCCATAATGCTCAACGAAACAGCAAAAATTCAAGTGTGAATTGCGGACAGATGAATCATAATGACACATCCAATACATTGGCAACAATGTATGGTATGCTCTATGGAATAAAAAGTACAAGCCTCAATCACATATTTAACATGTATTACATTCCTTTCAGCAGACCTTGCAAACCAAAGTATGATGCACGACTGTATTGCACATGTCACACATATGCATAATGACCCTTATCCTCATATGCCCAAACTCAAGTGATTAAACCAAAACATGATTTGACATTGTACTGGTCTGAACATGACTAAACTAACTCAAACAACCAATGCTACATTATCGATCTTGAGCACTGGATTGAATAGCATATGTTTGTCTTGCATAATGGTAGAAGATGCAAATCAAGTTTTAGAAATGTGCATTTTATAGCAAGCGCTTGAAAAGTTTGTTCAGTGAGAGTAAAAATTAGTTTTTTGTAGAAACCATTGGAGAAGCAGGTTGAAAACATTTGGCTCTGAGGTCTCAAACCAAATCTGCAATGGAGTATTTAACAACAGAGCATTGCAGAAATATGTCCAAGGTTGCAACTTTCAGGTAAAAACAGGTAGTATGTATGTGACCAAATAATCATTAATATCAAGAGCTTTATGAAAATTTGATGGAAGTTTACAAACCTCTAGCAAAATCCTATAATTTCTCTCAGTCTCAGATGCATGTATTTGAGCTTCTGCTTTTATTCTCTCTATTTCATCTTCAAAACATTTCCTCTGTCTTTCATTTTCTGCAATTAACTTATCTAACTCAATATCAAGCCTCCTGCATAAGCTCTTGTAATCAAATTCTTCCTTCAATTTTACCATGTTCTCCACCTTCATTGCCTGATAAAAATATTACTCATTAAGTAATGGTTAGCATAGAATATAGTAAGTAATGAATGCAGCTAAGGGATATTTACAACTATAAATATATCCATGAACCATAAAAATGCCATGTAGAATAGAGATTTTATATAAATATGCATGAACTACCAAACAATTGTCTAGAACTAAATCAAGGCAAACCATAATTTCATTTCCCCATGTGAAACTTTTGTATGTGCAATTGGAGAATACACTTCGTACAAAAATTGAGAATACCCTTTTATTGAGAAATGGTGGATATAATTTCACACCTTGACATGAGAGCACATTTCATTCATTACACAGAAACCTTCGAACGCTTCATTAGGCAAAACTTTAGAACAAAACAAAGATTAGATTGTAAAAATTACAACCACAAGCCCGATTCTTGATGTTCAATATAAAAATGGAAGCCATAATGCACTCCTAAGTATGTGATATCCTTCCTAAATGCACCTTTATCAATCCTAGTATCAAATCAAAACTGTTTAATACTACTATTGCTAATTACACAATTAAAATATGTTTTATCTGTAAACAAGTTTAAAATATTTTTTCATATTTATTATAAAAAAATATGAAATAGTCTACTAAAATATTCTATTAAAATCTAGAACATTCTTTTAAAATATTCTACTAAAATCTAAAATATTTTTTTCAGATTTGTTTAATCATTAAGTTCTTGATTTGATAAAAAGTTATTATTTACGTAATTATTCCTCAACTATTTATTCTTATATTAAATTCCTCATAACTAAAGAATAAATTATCACTTGCTCTCCTCTAAAGTTTACACAAGCATTCTTTGCAAAAATGTCCATCTTATCCTTCATGCATACCAATTAATACACATTACCATCCACATCATGATGAAACTTTATGTTTTATCCATACTTGATGAACATACTAATAAGAAAGGTGATTGCTCAAGTAGTAATTTTCAATTACATAGCATGAACATGATGCTTCCTTGCATGCCAAACTTCCAAACAGGATGGTACTACTAATCTCTTGCCTTACGTTAATAAGGATAGACCTAAGAAACCTAAGCATACTAACCCACTGGCTTTGTCCTTGATAATTTCATTTGCTACTAAATCTATTCAACCTTAATTTCAAATAGATGAAGCTCTTTTGATCAAATTAAGCATTGGTTTGGAGTTAGGTTAGAGTTAACCCAAATTAAATATTAAAAATCAAAAAACTTAACCCAAATTGTCTTAGCCCAACCACAAAAGTTAAAAAATAATCTTGTCCCTCCCTTGGTCTTATTGGATGGCCTTTGTTTTCATATGATGCATATGGGACAATTGCCACAATTCCACAAACACTCCTAGTTGAAAATGTCCAATAATACATTTTGATTGCTTTCCATCAGTCAAGTTCTTGCCTTATGGTGCACCACACAGTAATCATCACCTTCTGTTGTGCTCCTTGATCACTCATCTCCTTAAGATAGTGGAACTAAATAGGAAAAATTAGTTGATACCAACCAACCTAGGCAAATTTTAGCATCCAATGACAAGATTGACCACTTCGAATGACTTTGAAAAACAAAATCCCATTTTAAACTTCAGCTAACTTATCTACCAAAGAAAAAATGTGAAAATTAAAGAATAATTGAGTTACCTTGAAAACATATTTTGAGGTTAAAACACCTAAACCAACTAGATTAGAAAACTTATGGGGTTAACAAAATTTAAACCAATTGCATTCCAAATAAGCCATATAAGAAACTATTTCTTAGAAAAACACTATCTTGAAATGCATTCCATTTAAACCTTTAATTTACGTATCTAATTTTGAAGAAAGCATATCATTTTTTTTTAAAAGGCATACAGTTATGTTTTGGTTATCTTTAATTTTAGGTCTTCATAAGTCTTGTTATGATGTGTTTATCATCAAATATAATCAAATCTCTATTATCGTCTTTCAATGGAGCATTCAATCTCAAGTAAATTCCGAAAAGTCATAAAAGGATTTCCTTTCAAATTCACCTCCAGTTTTTGTGAGGGATTTCACAAAAATTCATTTTTAATAAATACTAACTCCTACATTTAGTGTGCAAGAATGTTGGCAACTAAAATTACCCTACTTGAAGTAATTTTTTTTTCATATCTAAAACAATTAAGAAAAACACTCTCTTCACAAAAGGATTAGTAGAATGTAAAATTTTAGCATTCACCTTTTAAGCTTGTGATTTAAATAAATGTTGGAAGAGGTCACAACTTTAATGATATCTCTCTTATGGGAATTGTAAAATAATAGAACAAAAAAAATGTTCATACAAGATGAAATAATATGAAAAAGGATTTCAGAATGTAGATGAAGCATGATCTATTACTACTAGAGATGCTAAGAAAAAAGAAATAACACATTTTAAAGCAATCTTTCCAATTTGACCTTGGCCTTACACCATGTTTCTCCACCAAGGGACTCTATAAGAAATCTCCCTCAAAGTTGGCCATGAAAGCATGGAATTAGGGTTTACATTTAATGTAGCAATCATATAAGGAAGAATACATACATAATTGAAACTTTTATGGGTGAAGAAATACCTTTTTGGGTGTTATTTTCTAAAAAATGCAATATATATAGGGCTTTGGCATAAATTTTTTTAGTCTCATGAGCCCACAATACATTTTTGATAATATAGAACTTATGAATTTGACTTATCTCACTTTATTTGTTAAGTGCTCTCAAATTGACATATCTATAAAACAAGTGATGAATGGACCCCATAGCTCTACCCTAAGCATATTAGTTTTGTCAAACTTTGCAAAGCTAAAGCACATTTTGTTGAAACAACGATATAAATTGTTAAGAATCAGTGAGAATAATTGCAGCAAATGACCACTTGGGATTTTCACACATTTTCATTTTCAAACATTTAATGTAGTAGTTTTTTTAATTAACTTTCAACCAAATTCAATTTATTATTAAGCTAACAAGTTTTAAAGATGACTTTATGAAAAATTTTTAAAATATTTTTTAAACCAAATTACATATTCTTCCCACTTTATCATATATTTTTTAAATTTTTTTAATCAATTTTTTAGATTTATAAAATTATAAGAAAATTATAATTAATATTTAAATCGTAAATTTTATGAACAATCAACAAAATTAAAAGGTTCAACCATGTTTCAATATCTCATCAAGTTCATCTCTTGTAAGCAACAAAAGGCTATTGTTTAGACCATTAGTGCTATTGATGATCAAACAATCCTAACACAAGGAATGGATATCTACACCCCAATTTGATGCTAGAATCACACTTCTAATTGCTTGACAACAACATTGGGTGACAATTGAGTCATCTTTTGAGATCCTTATAGCTTAGATAATTGGACATAAGTGACAACAAAAAGGAAAATTAGAGCATTAAAAATTCATGCATGTCAAATTTCTAATATCCTTTGACTAGAAATAGACTATAACATGCACCCCAAAAAGGCCCAAAAAATTTGTGATGAACTAAATCTCCAATCCCTTAATTAGACCTTGTAGACAACAATCATTAGCGAGCTCTGATTACTTCAAAGCTAAACGAAGAATAGGTTTGGGTTAATTAGACACTTAGTCTTATGACAGGACAAAAATAACCAAGATTATTTTTTAAATCTTTTAAAATTAAGTAGTTTTCAAAAATGATTGATACAAAGAGACGTTTTAATAGTTCTTTTAAACACATTGTCTATAAAAACACTTAATTTATCACAATCTAGAACTTGCCATTTAGATTTTTAAGCAAAAACATATACTAGGATTTATTGAGATTAAAGCATCATGCAATCTTCGATGTATTGAACCAAATCTATTGGTAATGCCTCAATTTCTATATCTACTTTTTCTTTTGTGTGCCTTGACTCTTTGGTTAAGAGTTATGCGTAGTTGGTATGGTACAAAACAAGGCTCCTTTGAGAAAGATCCTTGTTTTATAAGCATTAAGCCAATGTTATGTAAATGTCTTCTAAGAATAGTGCACAAATTCCATACACCTATTTTTGATAAATACAATAAAATTGTTGAGCCAAACTTTCATGATTCGAGTTGAACATAAGCGAAACCACCCATAGTTCGATGTGTAATCTTTTTTCAACTTTGTTTTTAGGTGAGTGCATAAACTTCAGTACTACATTCACAACATAGATCAAGTTCTCATATAGTTCCTGATATTGCTCACTTTCAAATTCTATTCCTCTAACCATGCTTAACATAACATTTTGCTCCTTTGTTTAAGCCAATTTTCATCCCAACATCCTTGTTCCAAATCAAGAACATTTTCCTCTTTGACAACATGACCCCAATTTGGCTTTTGGCCAACTCCATTTAAAGGAACACATTAAAGCTCAAAGATCCTTGAGTTCAAATTCACATGCAAGATGTTTCAACATCTACTCTTTAAAATTCTCACCTATGATAATAATATTATCCACATATGAATTTTGCTATCCTGAGAATCTTTGTAGAGATGTGTATGACTTAAATGTGGCTGTGTAAATTCTCAACTTTTAAGCAAACTTCTTGAACATTCTATTAGAGCTTATTTCAATCAATTGAAAGATTTCTTAATCTGCAAACTACTCTCCTTTGCAGAGCTAAGTGAACTTTTACCTGAAAGTCCTTATATATAAACATATTTTTTACACCTAACCATTGTAACAACTGATTGATATTAGATGCAAGTGACAAGAGAATTCTTACTATAATAAGATGATAATACAAACATCTCTTTGTAATCTATATGATAGGCTTAGGATAAATACTTCGCAACAACTTTCAAATTGTGCATGTTGATACTTCAGTATCATACTTCATAGTCAAATCTCACTTGAACCCTAATATTTTCTTCCCCTAAAGCAACCTCACAATTTTCCAAACACCATTCTTTCAAGGGCAATTAATTCTTCTCAAACATCTTGTCTCCATTTGAGATTAAGGTTTCTTGAACATTCTTTGGCATCTTATCTTGGTCTTAGATAATACTATGACTAAAACATGAAATTCAAAAGAAAATTTCTCATAGGAGACAAACCTTGACATTGGATATATAATCCAAGATATTATCCACCTATATTTTGATCAAATGAACATACACTTTGATTGACCCACATTTGCTTGCTTATGCTTCATTATTTGAAAGCTCAAAGAGAAAACAAACCACAATAAATAATTCTTCATTCAATAAGGGATTGAATGAACTACACTGGTGTTCAATGGAGGAGGCCACAATAACTCTTAAAGTATCAAGGAGTTGGGATTTTAGAAGGAAAGAATACACAAATAAGAAGAGGAAGATTCTCCTTTCATTCCTCTCTTTTAGTAATATCAACTAAAAATATTTATACTAACACCACTAGAGTTCAATTTTAATGGAGCAAATGATGCACTCTTATAGGATAGGTATTCGTAAAAAGATAATTTCATTTCAAGTTGATCAACTAAGTTTCCCATATTCACCTTTCCAAAATAATTTTATAGACCACCTTTACTACAATTTAGAAAGGTCTTTGTTCACCTCTAAAGAGAGAGAACGTGATGCCAATATTGGTCAACACTTCCTATTCAATCTCTTTTTGCAATCTAAGATTATCACTAATTTCATTCGTTAAAATTGATTGCACAGGTCATGAGGATATCCTTCTCTTGGTCAATCCTGTAGTATTGCTACTAGAATCAATTGTTATCTCAAAACAATGAATGCTAAAATGATGCCTTGTTGTGCCAATTGCACATCTTGTTATTCTAAAGAATGACTAAACTCTCTATCTTGCAACATTGAAACTTCTTGTTATATTTTTGACTTTTTCTCTGGTTGTTCAAGGGATGAGTTATCTCTCTCACTGTTTGACTTTTCAATCTCTGCTATACAAAATCAAAATGTTATTCCAAAGATGTAATCTTTCAAAGCTTGTGTGCTTTTTCCAAATTGTTAGTCAACCTTGATAGCAAATGAGCCATAGGGAATAATTCTTCTCTTCATAAAGGATTGAAAGAGTAATGTCATCATTTAATGAAGGAGACTAAAGACTATGTGGTGCTCAAATGATTAAAGGAGGGCAACACAAATAACCATGATGAAAAGGAATAATCACTTTTTATTCCTCTCTCTCGTAATCCTATAGGATATTTATACTAACCTTATTAAAGAAATCCTATAGTTTGAAAAAGCAAGTGCCTAAACATCACCATTGGTAAATAAACTAAATAAAAAACTGACAAAAAATCCCACAATCAACCATAGTATTATTATAATGGAGACAACTCCCAATAACCCATGCAACTAGCTATAACAAACACAAACCAGTATCATGCCCAAGACGTTACACCCACAATAGACCTATGATCCATTACCATGTCAATCGTGTCTTCCTCGATGAGTTGGGTATGAGTAATGAAAAACACAGTAAAGTGGGTATAATTTTAGGTCAACCCATAACATTGGCATTCTTAAAAGAAAATACTTAAATTGACAACCATGAATTCTTTCTGTGGAGAGACTCTTTTATCTTGATTGCTATTTTCACAACATATACAAAATATATATGGTTATAATTGGCATATATCAAATAGTTATCTATGATATTATTGATACTATATTTCATATTTAAGAGACTTATAATTTTATTCTATATTTCTTTTGAAAGAATTCTTACTAATAAAATGGTCATATATTAAAAATGATTTGTAGGAATACTCTTATTATTTTTGAGGTGATGGTTATGTTGAAATAATAGAGTATTTATGCAAACTAGTTTTAACATATGACCATTTTATTAGCACATATTCTTTCAAATGAAATATAAAATAAAAACTATAAACCTCTTAAATCTGAAACATACAATCAATTATATCCTAGATTCCTGTCCAGATATATGCTAGCTATGACAATGGCAATAGACTGGCTATAATAGCTGTCATAAAGCCTGGAAATGATTCAAACCACAATACCCTAAAGTAATTTTAACTAAAAAATCAAGGTAAATTAGATTCAAAGCATCATCATAATTATAAGATAAATTTATGCACACAATAATTTCCAAATTAATACAAAAAAGCATATGTACAAAGGAATAAATGGAAGGCATTATACAAGAAATAAACTTACTCTTTGTCCAAACATTATAGTACTAGACGTCTCTCCCCGATGGCGTGGAGATGGTCCAATTGTCACAACCAATGATGTTCTCGCGGTCCCTTTAAATTTTTCATGTTCGTCAAAATAATGCTGTAAGCAGTAAGATCTATGCATGGTATATTAAACTTATTTTCGAGACATTGACTCCAAGAAGTGCATTCAAATCAACGTTCAGTTCAACAATGCTTAAGGAGTTAAAAGCAGTTATAAGCTAGCAGCTAATGCTTTTGTAAAACAGAAGAGACCAGGAAACCAGAAGGATCAATTCAAGCATGTAAGAACAAATAAACTGTAAACAAACTATTCAAAAAATATTGGATTATATAATATTGAAGCAACTTTTCAAAGTAGTATAATTTATTAATGCTGCTAATAGAGCAACAATCAACCAAACAAATGGAAGGAAAAAGACGTCTGCTGCTCTCATTCAAATAATCAAAGCACAATAAGAAAAATAATGTTTCGGCAAGGGGCATGCAACCTGGTCCTAATGCCCCATTGCCATCTCCAACTATGGAGCTACTCCCACAGCAGACTTCTATTCTCACTGTAGAACTTGAACTTCTGCCAAGCTACTGGGGTGTTACGACTTTCAGGAGTGGGAAAAGGGTCAGATTCACCCAAGGTTCCCAAGCTATCTTCAATTGACGACCTCTTCTTGAGAACATACCCCATCAGTTCCACAGTATCTGTCCACTCTAAGCTCAAAGCATGACCCCATTTACCTCCCTTGTGGCTGCCATCATGACAGTTTGGAACATATTCTGACAAGGGAGGTGGCATGGATACCCAATCCTTGTTCTTGGCTGCCGGAGTAGTCTTATACAGAGCCAGACACATCTTCATGGAGGTGATTGCAGTGCCATGCTCATCCCAGCCCTTGATTCTCCTTTCAAGGTGTTATGGTAACGAATCCAGGCCTGTCACAACTACCATGCCACAAAGTCAGAGGCATTGCATACATGTTAATCAGCAGAAAATACAAGATCTAGCCCTGGAACATCTTCACCAATGTGGATTGTTCTGCTTCCGTCAACTCAAGAAGGCTAGTTGCCCTCAAGTGAGCCCTTGCACGTACTCATTTCCCCAGTTAGAACAAGAGGAAGTCAAACAAATGCCTTTCTCCATTTCAAAGAAAATAGTCTTAGTTCCAGGACAAATCCTTTACAACATACTTGTATAGAAGCTAGTTCAATCAAAACTATCCAATGATTACCATTACTCAAGCAAAGCAGAAGATGATGAACACCATGTTTGGACACAACTGCCTATTGAAATGAGCCAATAGAATTCTATCACAATATAAAAGATGTCTAGGAAGGAGAATTAGAACCCAAGAATAAAACCCAAGGAATAGCACCCAAGAGGCAATCAAAGATGGTGTTTGGTCTATCAGTTGGGGCCCAAATGACAAACTCATCCACAGGTCAAGGTTTAAATATCATGGCTCCAAAGTCCTTCGCCGTAGATATGGACAACTTGTCAATCTTTTCAAAGTTGCCTCTCATACCAATGAATCAAAAGGAACAAGGGAAGTAAATAAGTTACGAGTGAGTTCTTGGGACAATGAAGGGAAATTTTGTAGTACCAACAAGGAAATAATCGAAAAGGTTAAGTGCAAACCACATATCTCCTTCTACTAAACAAGAGAAGAGGAAAGCTGTACTGCAATAGTCAGGGATGAAATCAAAGGGTTGAGACTTGATCATCATCGTCCAAAGCATACCATAATCAGTGGTTCAAATCACACACCACCTCTTTGCAGTAATTCTCAGGAAAACTGGCCTTTTCAATTGTCATCATCAACCAATAAACTTACAACTCCCACAGTGCATATCAATTGTGCCTGTTTGCCAATCATCAAATATGATCACTACCATTCTTTCAAGTATCAAACTTCTCTCTTTGTTTTTTTTTATTTTACCCCAACTAGTCATAGGGTAACTAGAAAGTATAATTCAACTATTCTCACAAACCACTGCAGCTTCGCTAAGGAGAAGACATGTAGAATAGAATTGAGAACAAATAGGAAACATCAATTATTATTCTTATCAAAAGATAAAGCTAAAAAACTAAAGAAAAATTCAAAAGTGAGTCCTTAATATTCATCTCAAAAAAAAAATAGCGAGGTCATTGTAAAGGTTCACCTCATGCTTGAACCCAGTCCTTGTGCCTTTTCTTTGTCTGCTCCCAAATTTGAACTACTAAGTGGTCGCTTGGCTATGCTTTAGGAGATTGGCATCCACAATTTCATGAAAAGACCCTCGGCTGTAGCCTCATACGACAAAAGTTCCCAAAGTCCCAAGTGGTGAATGAATTTTACAACCTCAATCCAAATGGTGAATGATTTTTAGAACCTCCGTCAACACAACCCTAATCCCCTCTCAACAACTCCCTACAGGAATTAATCTTGCCCATATTTGTGCCTTAGCAAACAAATTTTGCCTGCAACTTGAACAATTGGTTTTAAGTATCATGGAGCTTTTAGGTCAGGGCAAGATTCTCGCTGACTAGCCCTTGGTTCACCTTTGTTATTTTAGAATCTTCTACTCAATCTGCAAAACTCCATGAACTTCTCTAAGAATGTGATAGACTTCATGTAGGCATCAAAGACATCTCACATATACATGAGGGTAGCAATTTGGCCTTCTTGGAGCCATTTAATCAACTTACTCAGCTCAATCTTTATCGTTATAATATCTACACCACTCCTTATTAAAGGCACCAGTATGCTCTGCACCTTGTTGGAGATTTCCTGCGTTTGGATGAAGGTACTTTATAGGACTTGGTAGGCCACTTGGAACCAGCTGTCACTAGAGTTGTCAGTAGAGGTACAAGAGATGATATTAGCTCCAAGCTCAAGAGCTCCAGTGCTAGCCCCATCCCCGGGAGGCCCAGCAACAAAATCTGAAGAGATGTTCAACACAAACCTTCTTCCTTTGTACCAATCAACACTCTTCTCACGATCCTCATTGACCCTAGGCAGTGGTTCTCCAGTGATCACCTCTAGCATTTGTGTAGTTGGAACAATATCATCAATAGCAGGTTTCTCTGAACCATTGTGACGGTCATCCATAGCTCTCTCCGTACCCTCATCAGGAGATAAACATACACCACAAATAAGTTTCCACCATTTAACTATAAATCAAAGCAAAGAGGGGTTCAACAATGAAGGTTGAAGATAAAGAAGTTCCAGCAAGTAAGAAGCCAAGATCAGAGGCAGCATGAACTAATTCAACATTGCCTAACCAAATAAATAGACTAAGAAAGATGACTGATTAAAATAAAAGAAAGCCCCTCAAACGATGAATGGAAAAATCAACGGCCCAGATTTTGTTGATCAAGGCTTGTTTCCATCTAAAGTTAGAACTTGATGTTATATAGATGAAGAACAAATAGCTAGGGAAAGAATGAAAACACAAAATCCAGCCTAGGCTAAATCAAGTTGTGTTTAGACCCATATAATACAACAAGGTCTTGGGTGTAACGAGTCATCCACCAACAGGTGACCACCAGCTACCAGTCCAACTCAACTTATAACCGCCGCCACCCAAACAGAGGCTGGATAGCCAAAGATACAGTGACGAAAGCAGCCAGTAGGAGCTAAAAGCCTCTTTTTTCATTGAATTGTCTTGTGCGACCCATGCTGGCAAAGACTGTAATGACCCGTTGCCATAATCAACTAAAGGTGGAATCACAATTTGAATCTAAAATTGAATAGGGCGAATTTAGCAACGAATTTTGGTCCTTGACGCATAATTTTTAGAGCCCTAGATAAATTGTAATTAATTTTTGAAGTTATTAATAAATAATATATATATATATATATATATATATATATATATATATATATATATATATATTAAATAAATTAAAAATAAAATTGGGATTTAAATATTCCGAAATTTCCCGAATGGGTTCATAATCTCCCGAAAACCATTTCCCACACACGGCTTCCCCGACGCCTTAAGGTTTCCAAGAGCGGTGATTTTGGGAGGGTGGGCGAATTGGTGAGGTCCAGTCACTAGACGGGCGACACGAAGGAAAAAGGCGACATTCGAAGGCCAAACGGTCTCCCATCGTCGAAAATTGGGAAAAAAGAGTGCTAGGGCCTCAATTCAAAGCACGAAAGAGAAAAAATTGAAAAGATAATTTTTGTTGATTTTTCATATTTTTCCCATTGCATGTGGATTTTTTTGACAGTATACGGTCCTACCGACGAGCATGCAGCGTTGTTTCGCCTCCGGCTAGTGGAAAAAAAAATATAACTATATATATAAAAAAAAGAGTAAATCAGACAAAAATAAAATAAAATGTAGAGAAAAATATGATAAGAAAAAAATGAGGGAGATTGTGTTGTAATTTGTGGTAGATTATTGCAAGAGAAAAAAAATAAGAAAATTGATTTTTTTTTATACAAAGGAAAAATTGCTTTGAAACTAATAAATCAAGAAAGCACAGTTTTGGTTGACAAGAACAAGTTTGTAGGGGTAAGTTTACATTTCAGCATTTGATTGATGTTGATACATGCAAGTGTAAGAAATTGATTAGATATTTAATTGCTTGCAAAAAATGAAAAGAAAAAAAAAGAAATTGAGAGAGCATCTAAAACAAAGATAAGTGAATTTAATTATTTGTAATGTAGGTAAGTATGATTTGATTTAAATTATATATGACATGATATTCATGATGCATATGTTCTATAAATATATATTGTAATATATCTTGAAGAAGAAAATAAAAAAATAAGCATATAGTATGATATGTGTTGTGTGATAAAGATAATAGGATTAAATACCCTGATGAAAAAAAGAGATAAAAATAGAACATGAAATTTTCCTAGACTTGTCCCCGTGATCCCTTAAAATGTGATAAACACTAGCACAGGATGTTGGGCATGACGAGATGAGCACCAGCACAGAATGCTGGGCATCATAGACACTAGTTTGATACTGGGCTATGATATTATAGGAGATGTGATAAACACCAACATAAGATGCTGGACATCATAGGCACTAGTTTGATACGGGGCTATGAGATGATATGACATCAAAGACCTCCTCCGATACCGCTTGCACTTAATGCAAGGACACATACTAATCTTTTGCATTCTCACGTTGTTTTTCCTCATCAATAAGAATAGTGTCAATGTCTTCTTGCTCAATCTCTTCACATTTAGGCTCAAGTTGAATTTCTTCTCTAATGTTTAAGATAGTCCTACATCAACACGTTTTATGTTTTGGTTTCTTGTAGCTATAGCAATTTTCAAATTAACTTTGGGGGTCGTGTGCAATAATACCCCTGATGACCTAAGTACTAGATAAAAATAAATATAGAACAAGTCTAATGATTGCTTTGGATACCCCAAGAGCTAACCTTTGAGTTTTAAATTTATTATTGGTAGGCATAAGCTTCCTAAATCTTCCTATCAATTAAGCTAAATTACCTATCTCTTTTAAAGATTGAGGATATATAACTATTTTTTTCTTGAATTTCAATCTAAGCCTTAAACCTATTGAACAACTACCAATCTATATTAAGACAACCTATTTTGGCCACTGAACTCACAAAGGTACTAAAACATTCTACAATAATAGGGTTCCTCGACCTTAAAATATGAATTTGTCCATACAATCTTTGATCATGATACTTATACTTAAACCTTAATATTTATTTTATCACAGGCCAAGTAAAAGCTCTTTGACCTAGTCTTTGTTCCTCAACTAATGTATTAGTCAAAAATATTTTAACATGACGTATTATTTTCATCTTTATAAAACTAATTCTTTGACAATTATTAAATCTTATATCAAGCATACATGAGCTAACAAATATAGAAATTTTTAATGTCATAAACACCATCAAACATTGGAACCACCATCTTAACCTTCCATGGATTCCAATCTAATCTTCCCTATGATTTATAGGAGGTAGTAGCCTCTTACCCAATGTATTCTATCTAGCTATATAATGATCAATTTTTAAAAGCTCATCTAAAAAAAATAAAATTGGGTTCTAATTCATGTAGATCACTAATTCCCTAAATTGTTTAGCTAGACCATTCAAAATTGCTTATATCATAATCAATCAATCAAATAAATTTTCTATTGCATGTAGTATCTTAATCACATTTTTAAAGATTCTTAGGTTTCAATTTCATTTGTTTTAATGGCATAATGAAATAATCAAGATATCAACAATTATAGCAATATGAAACAAAATATTTCTTGCCACAAGTAGTGATTTAGTAATAATTATTTTTTTATTTGATAATTTTAAATTTTTTTAACATTAAAATAGATTAGCTAAAGATAATGTTGAAAAGAAATAAAAAAACAAATTATGTAAACATGATAACTATTTTTTAAACATCAATAAACAATCATCAAATAACTTAAGTTTTCTCAAAAATAATCAAGTCAATTTTTCTTACAAGTAGAACTTAAGATCCTATATATTTAATTCGTATTTTTAGTTGTGTCGAATTTAATAAGTACATTATTCCCTTAGTTGTCTCTCGAGGGATAAAAATAAGTTGATTTAATTTAAAAATTGGCTAATTTGAAATGTAAGTTGAATAGAAATAGGGTCATGTAAATTGCAACCAAACATGCATCATAAAAGTCCCCATATAGAAGAAATAGTTATGTAAGAAAATCGTAATTGGAGTTTTCACAAGTTTATCTTGTTTCTTAGGCCATTGCTTGTGCTCTAATCTAGCAGGACATGAACTTTAGTCTCATGCATCTAAAGCTTTTTTGACCTTCTTGTGCTTTGTCAATCTTTGCATCCTCGCCATTCCCAATTCTCTTTTTACTAATGAATCCTTAAGTAATTCTCTCCTACTAAGTACGAAAAAAAAAAACAAATTTTAGAAGAAATACTAATAAGGATAAATGAGTGATTTGCATTGTTTTCATCATTGCAGGCAAGTAACTCAATGGAAGGACCAAACTAAATAGTTTTTCATAATACTTGGCTCCTAGTAGTATACAATATTATGCCAATATTGATTTCAGAAAAGGAATCACTATGCCAATAATGAAATCGTTCTAAAGTCATATATCTCAAATCTCAAAATTACAATAATAATTAAGCATTCATGATGGTTCCTTTGCCTTAATATCCCAAATATTTGAGTGAGGAAAAAAAAAATAAGCGAAAGAAAAACCAACTTAAGCTAATACGATAACAGCAAGGACCTACCAAAATATACTTAACAAACTATATTTTATTAAATGATGAGTGCATCATTTTATAGATCTCAAATCATTTTCCCTATCACCCATGTAGAATTGAAGCACCAATCAAGCCAAGGGAGTTCAGCAATACACTTTAGGACTTACCATCAAAAGCTTTAATTTAATCAAGAAAAAATTAAGCAGCTCTCTGAATTACAAATGATTTATTCTAGTGGCATGTCTTAGAGAATAAAAATTCAAAGAAGCATACTTGACAGAAGTATGGTACAAAGGTTGAATATAATGCAATAATCTTTTGAGTAGCTGCCATAATCTTTCAAGTAAAAGAAAAGATACCTTGACAATAGAAAACCATAAGGAATATAATGCATTTTCTTCAACAAATTTCAAGTTATCCATAGCTTATTACACTTATAGAAAAAAGATACATCTTCTACTTGGGTTCTTTTTCTTGTTTGTTAAGCAATATTATCATATTCATAATATAACTAAAGAAAGAAAATCAAAAAAGAAATCAGGCAAAGTAAAATTCTTCAACCCCTTACCTCCAAATGAGTCCCGAAGTAACCTCGTAAGCTTTGAATCACGAAATGGGACATGTGCACTACCTTCTGCAAGAGAATTGATGCATTTACCAAGTGCAGTCAATGAAAGATTGATGGACTTTGCTTCTTCTAGCATATGTCCCTCGCTTCCTAAAAAAAATAAAATAGTTAAAAATGAACTAAATACTTGAGACATCATAGATGGTCCTAAAAACTGACAAACTTATCAATAAATGTGTTGCTTTACGAACTTCCAAATACATAATGCAGTAATAATACAAGTTTGCAAATGAGGGGCAATTCAAATAAAAGTTCATTATGGATTAAATAACCTGAAAATTGCAAAAAAAATATTATTTGTAACTTCCAAAGACAACCATTAATACAATGGTAGTAACTCCAAGAATAATTTTGAAAGCAGTAGAGATTGCACTATGAACTATAGCACATAGAAATACAATTTTGAGAGGTGATAATGTGATTTTTAAAATTTAGCAAATAAAAGAAAACATTTCAAAGCACACACAAAAGTAGTAAACGATTCATTACTATCCTGGGTGACTCTGCAGCCAAGAACAAGATGCAGCATTCGTCAAACATATGTTGCACAACTGATCATCAAATAGTCAGTCAGAAGTCCATAAAATTTGCTAAAGGCATAAGACAAAATAATGAAAAGGAAAGATATGATCAGAAATGAAGAGGGAATCATAAAACAAGGGATAAGAAACAAAATACAGAATCAAAAAACATTAACCAAAAGACTATATGAATAGCTTTTACAGGAATATGGCACAAAAAATGCTTTTTGCAGAATATTTGTATAAAGAACACCTTCGGTTAAGAATGAAGTTTTCCATTCAACTCCAACATTTTATAATATACACTTGAGTTGCATACAAGTGTATTGTCAATAGGCTATTTTTATGATGGAAAAATAGCAGTGCAATTGCCCAAAACTGGAACATTAAAAGCAAACAAGGAACATGTGCTACATGCTACTCTTTTAACAAAACTTACCTGACTTATCTATTCGCTCTGAACCAGCAAGATCTACAACAACTAGTTTGCTTTTCCTGACTATTGGAGGCCTTAATGATTTGACCAAGGAAGATGACTGGCCATTATCAGAAGGAAAACTTGACTCACTATCATTCCTTCCATTGATAGACCTCCTGACATGAACCTATACCAAATGCAGCAAACAGATGCAGCATTTTATAAATTATTTTTCTAGATGAACACAGCTAGAAAATCAACACCAGTATAGCCCATAAAATGCATAGAATAAGCATTATGCACATCCAAGAGAAAATATATTCACCATAAGAATGGCATGACTACGTGATGATTCGGTGTTTAACTTCGTATTTGCAGCAAAACGATGAGCATCCCCTAATCTTAAAAGCTCTAAAAAACTCTTCTGATCTCTAACTTCGACAACAGTTGCCGCAGGTATTGAGACATCCCCCGACTTTGGGTCTTCTGCAATAGCAATGTTGTCATTACCTGGGAAAAGAAGGTCTTGGATTGTTTCCATATAGAGCTGTAACCAAAAAAAAAGTAAACTTAGATTTTAGGGGTTAAAATAAAAGAGTATAACCTGGTGTTGTACTTCTCAAATGAACAGCATGATGATAGGGGTAACTTTTGCATAATTGCACATGTAAATCTCTCAAGTTTAAAAAATACCTAGATAGACCCAGAAATTTCATAAATACAAAAATTGGGTTCCTAAATCATTTTTTCTTAAACTATCTTTCAAAAAAAAAAAAAAAAAAAACCAAATCTCCAATAAGAAAGAAAAGTTCAATAACAAAAGGTTAGTCGCTTGCTACAGTACCTGCAATGCTTATAAACTGTTTTTGAATCTAGAAAAACCTACCAATATTATTAAAAAAATACACAAGAGACCCATTTACAATTAAGTTTTACATTGATCTGTTACCAGCGGGATACATAGTTTAGAGTGGCATAATTAAGCAATTATATGTTGATATAAGAACATTCACCTGGAAGTAGGAGACAGATACAGAATCACTAGTTGGAGAAGTGTCAGCAAGTATATCCTCCATGGCACGGACCATAATTCCACGGGCTGCTATGTCTTCTTCTCCAAGTTTTCCAAGAGTAAAGGTTTTACCAGTACCTGTCTGTCCATAAGCCATAACTGTACCATTGTATCCCTCCAGAACACTCTACACAAAGAAATGATGCTTCATCACATGCTGCAAGAAATAAAAGAATATAAAAGTAATACAAAAAACTGTCTGCAAGCAGTCATCACAAAGCAGGAAACATTCCAAATACATTTTTCCAAATAAGCTACGCAACCGATCCATTTAAAATTTGCCCTCAAATATACTTCCAGCACATAAGGGTAATTGAAACATTTCCCTTTAATAACCAACTACATGTACCATCATACTAGCAAAAAAGTTTGAGATCAACATCATAATTAAGTTTAGAAATGTAAAAAATCTATACAAATAAATAAAAGGCCTGGATATGACAACCAAGATATCACTAGTAGGGCATAACAATTCTATGAATATAATGACGTGTAAGGAGTGGCAATGATCATCTCAAAAATAGATTACTTGATCAGAAAAAAGGACATTTATGCGCAAAACAAAGGCTTGTGAACGTTATATGTGCATGCAACAAGTAACAAATATAACAAATGAAATAAAAAGAAAATAATATTCTTAAGCATGAGAATTTAAGGTTAACACAACTTTCTTAGAAAATTGAGAGGATGATTGAGACTTTCTCACAATTTTAACACCATTAAATTACATGAGTCACAAAAATTTTCCATTATCCATCGTAAACTTTTATCAGCATACAATATGAAATCCTTGAAGTTGCTAATGTGGTTAAATCAAACTAATAGTGTCCAAATACATTTGAAATTGTGAAATAAAAAAAATTCATTGTGCTTTTTGAATTCCATAGTACCTCAATTGAAATTCATTTTGAATTATCATGAATCCTTTAAATTTAAAATTTAAACAAAATTCAAAACTTTTATCAGCATACAATATGAAATCCTTGAAGTTGCTAATGTGGTTAAATCAAACTAATAGTGTCCAAATACATTTGAAATTGTGAAATAAAAAAAATTCATTGTGCCTTTTGAATTCCATAGTACCTCAATTGAAATTCATTTTGAATTATCATGAATCCTTTAAATTTAAAATTTAAACAAAATTCAAAACCTAAACCTAAATCTCTTTTAGATAATCTCCCGCATTCCTTCCCTTCCCTCATGTTTGGTCAACAAAGTGAGTTTTCGTGTAATTCAAATCTCAAGCTCATACTTATCATCGCTTCACCTTGCAGAGGAAAGAGAGAATTGATTTTCACATTAGCATGGTGACTTTGCGAGTTTCCTAAACCTTATTTGCACTCGCTTCTCACTCTCACTCTCTCTAATTCGGCTATTTGATTCTTCCTAAACCTTATCAATTCTTGTTGATCTTGATTGGGTTTGAAACAATGAGATGCACTAGAAGCTTCTTCCGAGAAAGAGGTAACTTGGTTGAAATTTCAAAGATCGAATAAAAAGGAGGGGATTGCACAATAATTTTGAAATAGGTAAATTCTATTTCAATATAATAGGTTATATAATGAATTGTGAAAATTAAAATACTATTGTATGCCTTTGGATATTGTTAATAATATAGCATGAAACATATTATTGTTTTATGCATTAGATTGCAATTAGTTAGGTAGCATAAACTGGGATGATTTGTAATACATGATGTGTAATACGATACTAATAATACTATCAAATGAAGTGTGCATTATATTACAATAATAAATATATAATTAACTATTGGTTTGGCAAAATGTTTATAATGTTACAATTGATTTATTATCAAAAAATTGATTATTAAACTTGTATTAAGATACATGATATTATTTTGGATAAAAAAATATGTGAATGATTTGATATTAAAAGGTATAAAGAAATATTGTTGAATGGATAATGCACAAAGGTGTAGAAAAATGATTGTCAAATATTGTATATATATTTGAAATGTAAATAAAACAAAAAAAAAGTTGTGTGTGCAACAGGTCATCACAAGCTCAAGCTTTTATTATGAGATTTGGTGCAACGACATCCAGTGATAGTTATGGCTACTCATGTTTGTAATGATGACCATCAGTGTGGTAACATAGTTACTCCGATGATGTATTGAGAGGCGCCCATTGTCGTTAATGTAACCACTACAACGCTACGTAAGGAGGTGACAATCCCTAAGAGTTGTGGTCGATGGTTTGGCAGAAAACTGAGCCCTAAAGATAACCAAACAAATATGTTTAATAATAAATGATTATAAAGATTTGCTTATTGAGCCAATAATTGGACCAAACATATTTAGTTATTATATTTCAAATGTTTTACCATCACCACAATGAGATCGATGGGAAGGGCAAAGAATAAATTATTGGTGGTTAGTTGGTCGAGGATAAGTGCTATTTCTTTTTATCTACAATGACCTAAGGTTAATTGCGTATGAAGTATATGAACTCCTATATCATGTTAGATGTTTTATCTTATAACTCATACATTTATTATTATTTCTCTTTACTTAGCCTTTTTCTCTACATAATCTTCCTATAGATAATCTTCACTCTTCTTTTCCATTCAATTAATTCCGTCACATGAACATCATACTTTCCCTTGAGCTTCTTCACCCTAATAACTAAGCTAAATATGTTGCTTCTTCCTACATTATGGCATTTTATGCATTATATACACCTAATTATCTCATTTTGCTCAAAATTATGGATAAAAGCAAAACAAAGGCTGATAGGTCTACTCGGGCATGATTTTTATCATAAAACAACTTAGCCACTTAGACTGTATTGTGTAATGCTAGCTTCATCAACTCAAATTCAAAATGAGAATCAATTCTTACTTCAATTGTAAAAAACATGTCATGTTACCACCCAACAAGCACAATCAGCTCCATGTAAATCAAGCCAATGTTTGACACTTTTAAGGACATGGACATGGACTACACCATGACACAATACATGTGACATGTCAATATAACAATAAAATAAAAAAGTTAAAGCTAATACACCTATGGATAAGATTTGATATTTAACAAACATGCCCAGAAACTTTGAGACACGTCGAAATACTTGCAAAAAAAAATGATTGGATACTTGAATGTACACAACTTATACCTTAAAAAGATTGAATCATTTAAATTCAGATGAATAAGACCAGTTTCTGCATGAGCCAAGATATGTATTTTTTTATCCTCACAAGTACTTAAAATCCTGGCATCAAAATTCTCCTTACATTTCCTGCACTAACACATGCTTCCTCTAGCAACCATGCTTCCTTCTTATCCACGAGGACACTACAGCCCTAGCTCCTTTTGAATATGAGAATTGCAACCTTAATCATTTTGAGGTTTTCTTCCCATTTTCCCTATTCAACACCAATCACTCCTCATTGAGAAGTAATTAATAACAAGCCCACAACTATTCCTAATCTTTTATTCTGACTATTGAGTAATGTTTACTTCAACGTTTATATATTTTGTCAAATAGGAACCATTCATTGTGCTACTTAATGTATGCAAGTTATATTCTTTTTTATTTGTCATCTCATGTCATGTTTTGTTTTTCATTTTAGAAAGTTGTCACATCCCCATGTTTTAACATGTCATGATCCCATGTCCCAATGTCATGCCAGTGTTTCACAGATTGTCAATATCATAGTAAATCTAGACAACCCCACACCATTGAAGTTGGACAGTGCAAGTAATAGTAAAAGCATTTTAATTCAATTTTTATTTTGAACTATTTGGTTTCACAATTTTTAGACCTTACTCTTATAAAATTGTCAATATGTATACTGTTATCTAAAGATGTAGTAAAACCAAATAACTAAACTCTGTAGATAACATCGTATATCTACATAATACTGAACTACAGAATCATTTAGTGTTAATAACATATTTTATCTAAATTCTCTAGAGGTCAAAACATAGAAATATGTTGCTCTAAGGAGTTTTTCATTAAAAAAATGAATAATGCAACAAAACTACATTTTCTACACATGGTCAGTGAAAGATATCTAAGACATTATTACATATTATTCTCATACAGATGAAATGGAAGTAATCAATTAAAATACATCCAAATTGCCAGGATTGAAAACTCGAAGCAAGTGGTATGAACCAAGATGCTACAAAAGATCAGAACTATGAAGCACGACTGATAATAATAGAATAAATCACACCTCCACCACTGGCTTGGCTACAACCTCATACACACGCTTCTGGGAAGCTGATTCAGTAAAAACTTCATCAAATTCATAAGTTTCCAACTCCCAATTGTTTTTTCGAAGCTTTAACCGTTTAAGCTGTAAAAATTCAGTAAAGCAGCATTTGGTATTGAGTATAGTGTATGAAAAAAGAATATCTTTCTTGACAGGATCAAGTATATTAGTGAATTAGCACGTGTTGGGAGAGGAACCTCAGGCTGCAATTCAACACAATCAGCAAAATCTGCATCAGCTACAAGCTCCTCAGAATTACGAGGCCTGAGACGTACAGCAACACGAACCCTACCAGGCACTGCTAAATAAATATTGTAAAAGAAACCAAGGTCAACAGTATTCAACCAGAACAAAATTTTAAGGTTCTGTTGGGTGAAGTTTCTCATTCTCTTTTTTTTTAGATACCTACCACATAAAAATTGAATTTGTAAAGGAAACGCACAAGAAAGGCATATCACTTGCAACAAAATAAAGCTGAAGAAAAACTTCGCAAAGAATAGCTTTTATTTCATAGTTCATAACGCATAGAACAGTAAAAGAAAGAAAACAAATTCATTACAGCTAATAAAAACTTTCTAACTTCTATAACTTTGTCCATTAACCTGAGATTACTGCTGTTATGTGGCAACAAAAAAAATGTTACTGCAAAACAAGAAAAAAGTTGCCAATAATTAAGAACTTTAAGGGAAAGCACCTATGCAATATTACGGCCTTAAAGCATCTTAATGACAAATAATTTGAAATTTACTAGGTTATTAGGAAACAACATTGAAGAAAAATAACTGTTTTAGTTTTTGTTTCGGATAACCTTCCAAATTTTTTATTTCATTCATTTTGGTAATTTTGTTATTTACTTTCGGTTTGGTTAACTTTAATATGAATTATATGTAACATTCCTTTTTGAAGGGATTCAAAGATAAATTTAAAGCAGGCTTCTACATTTTTTACTCTTAGACCCACACAGTAGATGAATGCAAAATTGAAGTGTTTGTAGAGTTTCAACTCAATCTATATTGATCAAGCTTGAAGTTTTTATAGAGTTTCAACTAAATCTATATTGATCAAGCTTGACCTTATGCGCAATGATGAGAAGTCCTAGTTGAATATGCCTAATAAAATTCATAAAACAATTAATTAGGCACATCAGTGCTCTCATCATAAGCAAAAGGAATCCCCAATATTTTGAAGTAGTCTTGGTTGGTTTTATTCTTTTTTTTTTTTTTTTGTGAATTGTCAAAGATAGCATGTTTGAGGTGATTTTCAATAACTCTTTCCTCAAGACCCAAAATAATCCAAAATAGCTAACTAAAAGTAGTTCAAATGATTTGTAAAAAGAAAACCTAGCCTACTTCATATCAATCAAACAAACATGCTCTAAGCTGACCAATATGAATGCCATTTTTTAAAATCAAACAGCCTAAATCGCATAAGATTCAGCCAACTATTTTTAAAAGCAAACAGTCAAGATGCTTTGATAGATTTCATCCAGCTCGGCTGAAATCAACCAAAAACTCTAGTTCTTGGTCAAACCTATCAAATTAGCCAAAACCTAGTTTTCAACCATATTTTAATCAGCATCATATCTAAATGGATGATTTCAGTCAAAACTTAAACACGAGAAATATTCTTACAAATAGGTTTAAGGATGAGCCTTAAATTTCCTTGAAACTTGCAAAATTTAAATTCCCCAATTATTTTACTCTCAGATTTATTAATTTGAGGGAGAAGAAAAAAAAACAATCACATATTACTCTCAATAACTAAGTGATGCAAGAACACTATGAGAGAAGGGAAGAGAGCAAAAGCAAGAAGTATTGTAACTTGCGCAAATTGGAAGATCCTTATTTACAGATCAAAGATCTTATTACAACAATAACATTTCACACACAATTATTCTAAATAAGAAATACAAATGAATCATTCATGCAAAAATGATGTTCTAAATAAGAAAGCAAATATTCTAAATAAGACACGTTTCTATACCCAGGATAAACTAAATATAAAACCTATTATTATGCATCAAAAAAATAAGTAATTCTACGAAATTGTGGTAGAACTTTGAGACTATTTAGATGATGATGTCATGCACAAATTACTAATTCCATGTGAGTATTGTGGATGTTCTCAATTAATTCCTTCGTTCTAATGAAAACTATGCTCTGCTGAGTGCAAAATCACAGCATTGCTCCAAAATGTTCAAAGCAATACGATAAATATCACTAGGAAAAATCCAGAATGCATTGGAACAAGGTCAAGCCCTCCATTTCATAAGGTGGCATTCACCTCCTTGTTTGTTACTATCGAATTAAATGAAAAATTACTAATACTGGGAAAACAGAAATTCCAGGGAAGAAGAAAAAGGAAAAAGAATGAAACTTCGAAGGCTCAAAGGTGTTATGGTAAGTTAACATATTTGCAAAATTGAAAATAAGGTTAATACTCAAACCATCAATTAATTCAAACGCATAAGCATTAATTTCTAGTTATGCAATAAGGTTCAAAGAACATACATGGAGCTTCTTAAAGGAGTTTTATCAGAAACACTCTAAATGCATGCAAACAAACACAATCTCTCTCATTAAACTTTTGACCTTGGAAATGAATACCATTAAAAGACTTATAACCAACATTATTTAGCACAATTTTCCAACGAATTTCAGTATGAGCATTGCAAATGCATACAAGAAAAGTTTCAGCAGTTCCAGTTAACAGGAGAAAAACAATGCAGAAGTTCAAAAGGAATTTTCATGTTGCCCTTGAACTGAATCATTGTAGATAACAAAAAATTTAAAAATAGTTTCCTATACATAACCAAGAAAGTGAACATCATCATTAGATGCAGCTGAGATAGGAAATCTATGCATACAAACAACTTCAAAAACATCTTGGACACAAAATAGACGTTAACAATGTGAGAACAAGAGATGAAATGGATCATCATAGACTTGTCTTCAGCAATCCTAAGATGATACCATTGGAAAAGGAATATATTATCCTATATTATGTTTTGTCAGATTATCAAGCCTACAAATTCTACATTAGGAAACTACCCTAGTGACATCCTTTTTTTAACAAACAACTAACAAAATCTATCTTCTCAGGAATCTTCATCCAATTTAACAAGTCTTAAGGTTTTTTCATAGCTCTAATGATATTGTAGGTAACCTTAGTGTCACACTTGAAACAAGTTGGTTTATTATACTTAGAAGAAAAAGTATCACTGACAAAAAGTCTCACTGACAAATACTATTACTCATAAGAAACGGTGGTTCTTGATCAATCTTACCAAAAGAAACAAATCAAGGAAGCTTTGCTTGAGAGAAATTCTTTCATGCCAATGCAAGTGTTTGACATTCCTCTACCACCAAAGCTTTTTGATGGAGTTCAAAGGCATGCAGTGAATGAAGATCAACTTTGTCACCAATCCAAAACCGTCACTCATTCTCAAAACCAGTTAGCATTACTATACATACAATTACATGTAGTACTAGTCAATAATTCTTTAAAACAACTCAAGTGGTCACTTGCACTCAAGGATTCCTACTTAAGATTAAGCATTTGCATTGCTAATTGCTTCTTATAGAAGAATGGCTGGAATTTCTTCTTTAGTTTGTCCACATTCAACTGCAAAGTAAAAGGTCATAAACTAAATGTTCTATTGCACAATTTGAAAATATTGCTTAACAACATGCACCAACTTCATTTCAACAAGAAGTCATTAGGTCTTATTCATTTTATACTAATCAAAGGAATGTTCAATATCAGCTAACTAATCTACAAATGTGTTGGGGATTAATTTACATTAAAAGTTGGAATATTGACCTTGAACCTTTTTGTGGCATCTTATGTTGAAAATATTGTTCATCGTTGTGACACTACCTAAGATTTCTATGTAATCATCCAACAGGTCATTATCTTTATGAATTAGAACATTTAATCAACATCATTGGGTCATATGAGTGGATTGATTATTGTCCTATTAGTCTTACCTATGATATTGTGCTCTTTGTCCAACAATGTTACAACCTTCAAGTGAGATAAGAGGAATTCTTACATAGGTGACATTCTCATCCATGGTATTGGTGCTATGGCCACCCTTAAATGCCAACTGATCTTTTCAGTTATAAAATGCCTTGCTACGCTGTTTGAACTGAATAGCAAATTTCATAGGCCCTGGTCTATGTTTAAAGTCTTGATTCATGCTATATCTATCCATTCTTCTTAAGCATTCAAAAAATTTCTCGTTCTCACTTGAGTTACATGGAAGGAGAAAAATGCCATGATATTCGTTAACTAAAAAGAGAAAATACAAAAAGCCGATCCTCACAAACGATTGTAAAAAAGTTATCTGGGAGAGGCACATCCCCATTCTGCAATTCAAAACTCAATACTATGGATACAAAATCTGCAACAAGTTGGCATATTATAAACATAAGAAATCTTATGATGTTCAAAAAAAAGTAAATTAGAAACAATCTCTTACATAAACCTATCACCCTAGCCCACATTGGCCACACCAAAAATCTATACTATGGTGGAAGAATTGCCTTCAAGCCAAATGCCATCCACTTCGTTAGCTCAAGGTTTGGTCTGTTACATTATCTCTAAAGCACCTAAATGCTTTGTAATAACAGTAGCAATAGCATGAGTGAAGAAAAGCTTCTCCATAACATCCAACAATCTACCCGATTGATCCCTCGTCACAAAATCACCAATGGTTGAACCTTTCCAACTCATAGACACACCAAAGTTTAGTTTGATCTAATCTAGATATGTGAAACCCAATTCAAAGAAGTTGGATAACTATTGCCATAAAGACAAAGGGGATCCCAATTCTTCAAATTAAAGTTGTCCTCAAAGCTCCTTCAAATGACAAAAAAACACAACAATCATGCCCAAGGAAGAAAATTTGCTATCATACACCATATCTTTCTACACCCTCCATATTTAATACAACGCACACGGCAAGACAAACGATAAGAAGAGTTACAAAGGATATAAAAAACAGTGAAGTTTGTGAACTCGCCAACATGGGTTGGCATGATAAAATGAAAGATATACTAATATCTTTAAAGTAAATCAAACAAGAAAATTTGCCCTTGAGTATTCCATAGCCCCACGAGTAGGATAAAAATGGTGTCAAACCTCTCCTAACAAGCCATGCCATGGATGGGACAACATCATTACAAACACTTCATATGTGAACCAAAAACCTTGGTTGAGTTCCATTCCAGCACCACTTGCCTCTAGTAGGTAAGTCAACAAACACATGGAGTCTTTTCACTATCATGATAACGGAATGAAAAGAAAAACAACAATAGAAAGAAAAGGAATGGAATCCCATTGAAGGTAAATTGTACAAATAAAAGTGATGTTATTCTTCGAATACCATCAAGCTTCGAAATCTTCAAAAAGTAAATAATGATCAAATGTCAAACAAAGATAAGATTTAAGCCAATAATAGTAATAGTGAATTAAAATCGTAAGGAAAGGTTGAAATCTGGAGATGGGATAAATGAGAATGCAAAGCAATGCAATACTAGAAGTAAAAAGTAAAGCAGATCCTACAAAGTTGGGATATACCATTATTTCAAGAACTTTCAATGCCCAAGTTCCTAATTATGTGTGCTAAGAAATTACCACACTTCAAAGATATTGACAAAAGAAGCTTCCTTAGTAAATAGTGATAAAGCTCCTTGAAAACATACCATACAATATTTTTGGCAATATGAGATCAACATAAACACCATTAAAGGAGGATCTAATGACAATGACTAGTGCTAGAACAATTGAGGAAACCGAAAATTGTGTAGAACAAAGATAGTCATGCAAGGTCAAAATAATATTAGTTGCATAAGTACATATAAATGATAGCCAACTAAGAAGTGAGGAACCAATGACTCTAGCTAGTTAACAAGTGATGGAATGATGGTCAAGTGTTTGAATCTAGCGTTTAGTCTCTAAAAGCATCTCTCCTCTTTGGTGGTTGTGTGTGACAATGGAGCCGATCAACAAACAATGGAAGCGATCAAGCAACAAAAGAGAAAAGATCCCTTAATCGAGCAATCATGGTTAACAGTGCATAGCTAGCTTTGATCAAAGACTACCATGTTCAAAAGCTTCGTTGTGTGGCTCAAGTGTACAAAATGGTAGTAAGGAGAGCTACATCTCATCAACAACAATCGCATGAAGAGCAATCCTACAATGACCACTTGATGGAGAAATTACGATGACCAACAACTTAAGTTGTTGGGCATAGGAGAAAGCAAAAAGTTTTTCCTTTTTGAGACAACTTGTTATCATAGAACATGCTACCATGATGGCATACATGACGTGGTTTCAATGAGCGATGAGAACAAATCAAAGTTGATGTTATGCTAACTAAAAATGGATTGACAATACTAACAAAGGATCAAACTTCAGGCTCTAATACCAATTAACATGAGGCAATTAAAAAAGATAGAGGGTAGGAGATGAGTTTTATTATTTGCACAAATTATGATTTGTTATGCATGAAAGCAAGGAATAGAGATCTATTTCTTCCTCAACAACCAAATAAATGAGAATGTAAAAGGTCTCAATGTCTAATAAAAATGAGTTAGTAATAGAAAAGTCATTCAACAACGAAATATTCATAGCATAGATTGACTTTTTACGAATGCCTTGGAGCGAGATCGTTTCAACAAATCAAAATAGCTTTGTAGAGCAACTTTTCTAAAATTTGAGTAGTATCTTGAAACTCGATTTGGATTTCGAGATGCAATGCTGCGTATTGATAGAGGACTTTAAATGAAACTTAAAGAACATAAGAACATACTACAACCATGGCATGCCATGCAAAAGTATTCTAAATAAGTAATAACTATGAATCATTTCCAAAACAAGATACTTAAAATAAACAAACATTCTAAGAAATCTAAGTTTATATATTTCATTTCAACACATGACAAAATAAATATAGAAACTTATCATTTAAGGAAAATTACATCTATGTCATAAAGGTTTGGTATAATTCTAAAATAGTACTATCTATTTTAAATGTAAACAGCTAGAATCACATATATCATAAAAATTGTAAATAGATCTTTCCAAAATAACAAATCAAGACATATGTTAAAAATAACATTGTCTTCTTCTTATTCTAGTGAAACCCTTGTCCTCTTAAAGCATTAAAGCTAGACAGTTTTTGTGAAGGGGGATAAAGAGATGCAACGATGACATGGAAAGATAGCTACATATTTCTAAAATAAATAAATCTACTAGAGAATTAATCCAAATTTTGCAAGCCTATTTATTATTTTACAAAAAATATAGAAAGCAAATATGTGAAAAAATGGTGAAACTTCTATTAGCTTATTTGGATGATGATAATGCAATGTGCAAGCAAGGCTAGCTAAGGTTCCATAAAAGCATCGTGGGAAGTTAAATAAATCATAAAAAACTATTAATGCTTAGCAAAATACTAGTAAAAGAAAAATTCGATTACAACTACATGTCAAACATGTGAGAAAGAGTCAAACAAACAAGGTACATTCTACAAAATAGAATTAAGTCATTTCATAATCATTATGAATTAATTAAGATTCAATTTAATCTAGAATTGAGTATTATAAAGCCAGATTAAGAATCAATTCAATTTAACACAAGCAACGATAACCCATGTCAGATCCAATATTTGATTCTATAGTTTGGAGTTGACCAACCAAGGTTTATTTTCTAACAACTGTGATCTTGTATCCTTATCAAAGTAAAGAACGAAGCCAAACAAATGCTTTGTTGATAGAGAAGAATGACTTTTATTGGATTATTGTTTTCTTTCTCCTTGGTATGCATCTTGAAATCAAACATAAGTTTAACTTACAAGTTTAAGACTTGAATGAATAAATATGAAACTGGATAACTCTAACAAACTGCTTAAATAGATAATTTTAATCATCATATTCCTTAACTCCAATCTCTATGTGGATCATCACAAAAGAAAAGCATCATTTCTCCTCATTGACAAAGTGGTTCCAGGATGACATCTTGGGCATAATGTGGGATTTGATACCTTTGCATAACTTGATGCTAATACTTAACTTAAAAAGATACAAAATTAAAAGAATGGTAATGATTAAACAGCAAGGCAAAATATAAAAAATTCAAAAAAAAAATTTCTTTTATAAAAAGTTTATGAAAATACTTATGCTTCAAAATTTATGTTACAAGGAGCAATATTTAGACAACAACAAAATATTTTACAACTTATTTGCAAATCCCTAGCTGAAACAATAAAGGTTTATTCCATGGAAAAGTTGTGATACCAAGAAGAGGATATAGCAAATTATTAGTATAATTGAATGAACAATGATGACAAAGTCAGAGTATAATTGTGATGTGAACGACGAGGAATCAAGAGAACCCTAAAAAAAATGTTAAAAGAACTACACCGAGCATTGTTCACTTTGCAACGCACCCAGTTTAGTAAGTAGAGCTAGTTAGACCTAATATGGAAATTGGTACATATGTTTCGACAAGAGCGGGAATAACATAGCCTCTCCCACAAATAGCCGTGTTAGCTTGCATGCACAAGGTTCACAAGGGTGTGGTGCATGAGCATGCAAGGACAAACTTTACTCAAGCTCAAAAGAATGAAGAGAAAGACTTTGGGGTTTTAAAAGACATAGAATTGGTTGTAACTTGGGTTTCCTTAAAGGCCCCCCTCTTGTTGCATATGGTTGCGTATAGTTATCTGCCAAAAGTGACAAAAAGCTAGGTGTACTTTTTGTCAATCTTGTGAGGGATACTTTTTTGTGTATTTTTTTTATCTCCTAAAAGAGCTGTGGATACTTTCTTACGCAAGCGCTAATACAGCAAATTGGTAATGCATGGACGAGCAGGTTGATAGTGTGAGGATGGGCAAGCATTTGCACTCGAATGTGTGTCGGTGCTACATGGATGTTGAGCGGGCAAAGGGTGCAGGGTGCAGACAAGCACTAGATTGGTCCAGATGCACAAATGACAATGCAAATTCTATAATAGAGAGGGAGGGGATAGGAAAGAAATCTAGAGAATTGGAAAGGAGGAATGCAAATGATGCATAAACACTAAGGTTCGGGAATAGGGTAATGGAATGAAGAAAAGATGACCAATACTAACGAAAGTGTCATAAAAAATACTCACTAAACTATCATCAAGAAAGAAGAAGCCACCAAACCTCACTCAAACTCAAGCCACTAAGCAAAAATTCAATGACAATAACTCAACCAATAAAAAACTCCCCATTCCATATGTTTAAATATTTATACAAATACATACATTACATTAATGTATATTTAAAGTAGTTACATTTAATAAACCTAATAATAACCAACCACCATTTTGACTTCAAATGGAGTGTCCCTTAAATACCTCCAGTTATATCACAAATTTAGAAGCGTTATTTGATTTGGTTAAATATTGGTCTATCATTTCCCATGATTGATGAAGTTTTTTCTTTGATTGACCCAAAACTAGCTTCATATAGACTTCCTTAACATGTTTCATGTGATGGGCCTATAATACACACTTTTTTTTTGCATTTGTGATCTAAATTTCACTTGATCATTATATAATTTACCCTTTCTATAATCATGCACAATGACCTCTTCTCATCCTAAATTATATTGACTATAGTAGAGGATAAATCCAATAGCTTAATCCTTTGTCAAACACCCTGCACTATTAAGAATTAATTTTTATGAAATATATGAATATATTGCAAAAGGTAAAATAAGCATGTCATAAACCTACAAATAGGTACTTAGTACTAGTACAATAATCTTAGTCTCCCAAAAAATGTTTACCTAGATTGGGAGATTAAAGGGTCATTTGATTTGGTATCTTTTGAGTAGTTATGTAGATAAATGTATCATTTCAAATTTAGAGCAATATATCGGCATGTTGCTTGTTTGGTTCATCATAATGATTATTTTTCCTACATAAAAGCAAATCAAGAAATCTGCAACGTAGATGAGTAGCTCTAAATGGCATCAATAAAGAAACTCAACCATCGTTTTCAAAATTTTATAAAAAAATGATTTCTTCAAATTTGGTTCATATTTTTGGTTGATAGCATGGCTGAACCATGAAATTTCTACTTAAGCATAGAACCTTGTTGCAGGAACTTTTGGCCCACCAAAAAGAAACTGTGGGAAACAAATTTTTTAAGAGCTTGGGGTAGTTAACAAAGTCTAAATTCAATGTCTCTCACATGCTATTAAGATTCTATCATAAACTTCCATATAAAGAAAATGTATTTTTTATTTAGGTTCTTCATATCCTCATGCTAAAGAATTTAGCTTAAAGATCAAATATGTTTAATTGATTTTGACTTTGATCAAGTTTGCATCAATAACAAACAAATCATTCCTACCTCAGACCCAAACTTAGTTGTCCAAAGCATAGATCCAATTGAAAAGCCCTAACACAATCTTGATTGGAGGTTAGAATGGCTTGAAAGTGCATTGTAAATTTGTCTTTATAACAAAATTAGGCTTACAAAAGTTTTTTAGTTCTACTTCCAAGTGGAATCTCTATACTTGTCCTTTCATTATGTGTTGTCTCTAGAGTTAAAGGGCTTCTAAATATTGTTGAATAGACACAGCTTGGTTGATGTTTATTTTGAATGGATGCAAGCACTAAGTAACCCATTTCCAAGAGAAGGCACACGTGATGCCTTGACAAGTAAAGGCCCATTCCCAGCTGTGATTGATAAGGATCCACTACAGCTTTCATGTAATTTGGCAAAGGTAATTCTATTAAAAAATATCTCATCCCTCTTTCCATCTATTCCTCCACCTTGAATTGTTTCTTCTCATTTGATATTAACGGTTTTCAAGACTCAAATATTTCTTTGAAAGATTGTGTTTTGATTATTTGCTTTCCCAACATAAATTTTTCATTAATTTTGTAGGATACAATATGGTAGCTATTTACCTTAATATTCAGGTAGGAAAATCAAACATTAATAACTTGATTTTTGTGATCACTAAACAAAGTACATTAGCTCTCCAAAATGTTAGCATTTTTAACTCTAGATCCCTTGAATCTTCAATGCCTTCTCTTACGTCTAGTCTATGTAAAATTGACCTTTATCATGGATGGCCATTTTTTTATAGAATGATGGCAAAATTGATCCTAAAATAAAGGATGTGGTAGAGAACAGCAATAATAAACCGAAGCCGCCAAGGTTAACCGCAAATACAGCACGAAGTAATTCAAAGTTTACTAAAGCTTTATTTTTTTTCAATACAATGTTGACAGCGCGGAACCACAAGAGCTTAAGCCATTACGCCAACCATTCATCAGATCTAGCTGAGACCAAGCACACGACGAAAACAGGAGATCACTCGAAACCAGATAAACTGACTACGGGAGCGTCCATAACGAGATCTCACAACATGATGAGAAAATGGAGGAAAACGGGGATACCAACCATGTGCATCATCCTTGGCGACGGTGACTGCCGAGCTGTTGCGGCGAATGGCAGCGCCACTGCCAGCAAGTCGCGACTTGCCAGCTGGCTTAGGCGTGGCGTAAGTGGAGGATAGCGTTCGGTCGAGCTTCGCAGCCTTGGTAGCTCCGTTCCTGTAGGTTCCTGAAGCCATAGCATCGAGAGAGAGAGAGAGTGCGTGTGTGCGTGTGCGTGTGCGTGTGCGTGTGTGAGATCAATGAACAACAAGGGGCGAAGCTCCGGAATCGGAGTAGGAATCAAGGCAAGGGTGAGGGTGAGGGAGAGGGATGATGGAGACGGGAGAAGCCGAGGTGGGGCCCGGGTTGAGGCCCGAGAAGCACCCCGAGGCGGGACTACGAAGACAGGATAACAGATAAAAGTAGGGACTATGCAAGAAAAAGATTTGGGAAGCGGCCCCTCCGTCTTCTCTGTGACACCTTTTTCTTCGGGGTGCTTCTATTATTTTTTTTTCAACTTTTTTGGATTTTTTTTGGACTGGCGATGTTAGGAGGGAAAGTATTCGAATTTGATCACGATTAAAATTTTAAACTAATTATATAACGTTTTTAGTTTGCATAATCCATTCAAATTAGAAACTCTTGTATATAATTAACATGACAGTTAAAACTCCTTTTCATAAGCATTTTGGTCATAAGATAAACTCTTCTTTTAACTTTTTCTATCATTCTTGCCCATTTTGCCAATTTGTATATATCATGTCCCTTTTGTTAGATTATATTTCTTTAGTTGAAGTCATTTGAGATTATCTCAACAAAACATTCTTCCTATATATTTGATTTCTTTATGATGTTTGATTTAGATTATTTTTCAAAATTTTTTCATTTTAAAATTTATTTAAACAAAATTATTTGATGAAAACATATTCAATCTCTTGATTAGATTTTTTATTCTCATTCATGAATTCATAAAACTTCTTTCCAATAGGGCATCCCGCACGTTGCTCTCATAGGCTTAAACAAGTCACATTTGTTTTAAACTCAACATATTAATTATTAGTTATCTACGCATTAAAGGAGCACTCTTAATTTTATGAATCTTTGTTGATTTTTGATTTTTATCATCTGTTTTAGAAATTTGAAATAATTTACTAATAATAATTTTCTTGTAAAATGATTCTTTTGTCTTCCATTATAAAACCAATCTCAACTTTAAGAAAAAAGATATTTTCTTATCTCTCTCTATCTTAGACTTGAAACTTAATCTATGAAATTGTTTTTACATCTCGAATGCTTACGTTTGTAAGGCTTCGATCAACTCGAATTTTTGTTATTATTAATCTTTAATTATAAATGGTTAAATGAAACAATCTTAAATAAATGTTTTAGTAGAATGGTCATAGTGACCAATATATATAGAAGATTATCAAATGATGAGTTCTAGAATAGCTCTTTCTAAAAATAGTTTAATGAATTGATAACATTATTTGAAATGAAAATTATAAGAAATACAAATATTTATATAATTTTAATTAAAAGAAATATTCTAATGCCTTACATTAAAGATTCAATTGATCATGGAGAGAGAAAGGATAAGCTTGAAATAAAAGTATAGCAATTAAGGAATGAAAAGACTAAGAGAAGTTACGAAAAGCTTGAGAAAAAATGAATTTAGTAGAGGGAGATTATCCTCAAAGAAATGAAACAAAAAAATTAGGTAAGCTTCACAAGTCAAGATATGCAAAATTGTGACAAACAAGTGAATTTAAGTTGAAAGCATGCATAGCTTTATGCATTGTTCTTATAAGGGATTAAACCTTAGAAAACATACGTATAAGGTAGCAAAACTTGAATTTGTATGCATGTAAAATCTATAGCTCAAGAAATAGATTAAATAATTTGACTACATAATTAGACAATTGATTTAAGTAAAAATGGAGTTGAGTCTCTATCAATCACACAACAAAAAGATTGAATGCTAGTCTGATGTCAAATGAATGATTTGATGAAGCATCAATCAATCTGTTAACTTCATGAAATTAGTGATAAGCCTTTATCAAACATTTAACAAACTATTTGATGTTCCTTTTGTAAGAATATTAGATAGTTTGATGAAGATTTGAGAAGAGTAGAATGATGGTTTATAGACATAGCTAGATGATTTGGTGTTCACACAGATGCCTTAAACAATCTAATGAATGGGATCAATCAATCCAATTGATTCACCACTGATCTGATGTAAGTAAACTACCATCATTTTGATGAGTCAACTAAGACTCAATTTATAGAATACAATATTGTAAGCACCATTAGAAATGTGGAAACAAAAAAAAGACAGCTAAAGCATAACATATATTGGAAAAGTGAATGAATCAAAATATATGCCCTATATGTATGGTTTTAAGAATGGGGAAGAAAGACAAAAAACAAACTATTAAATTTTTGATAGATAAATGACAAGATTTATTTGTACATCCCATGTGATATAATGATATTATTGATATATAATCTCTTTTATATGTAACAATAATATATGAGAAATTAAAGGATAAATGATAATTGATGCATGAAAATATTCATACACATAAAGGAAATAAATTAATCTTAATAACTTAGGATTAGAATAATCAAATTTTAAATATAATAAAATGATACTAATGATCTAACTAAGTAAGAAATGATGATAAAACATACTCTAAATCATGTTCAAATCACATAATTTTTAAAATTTTTCCTAAAAAATTATTGTGCTTCAAAAATCAAATGGATTATTTTTTTCTAAAATTATGCATGTTTTCTTTAAACATGTCAATAATCTATAATAATAATCATAAGAGATATATAATATTCATAATAATAATAAATTCATAAACAAAACCAAATAAATCATCATCAAAAGATATCATAATTACTAATGCTTTTTAATATATCAAAATTCATAACTTTAACAATGATTCCTAGAATATTAGTTGGAGTTTACAAATCTAGTTATGTATATCAAATATACAAATATAAATACTTATATCAATATATCATCATAGATATAATCATCCACACATCTTTTAAAATACATAAATGGTATTCAAAAAAATATCATAATCTTCTTTAAAATAGATTACCAAACTTAAGTATAACTAAGATTTTTTATCTTTTAATACTTTAAGATTTTGATCTATAATGTAAGTATATAATAACCTTGAAAACTCAATAAATAAATTTACTTCTAAATAATAACATGAGATAAAATATGATAATAAGATAAACTATAAAAAAAATTAATAAATATTAAATAAGAGCTTGTGATCATCATCTAGAAATGTATATCAAATAATCTAACACAATCATGACATTATTAAGATATAAAAAGCTATATGAATAAGTAAAGACATTATATCAAAATATAAAAATATATAAAAAAATAAGCATATAAAAAGATGTACAAATATTACTCTTAATTATGTTCACTTATACACATGCCTCTATCCATTATAATTTAATTTATCTATTTAAAATCTAATATCCCTATACAATTATAAACTAACTTTTAGTTCTCATATTTTCTTAATTTTTATATCCTAATATTATTTCTTATCTATTTTATAATACTTATACTTATCATAAGAGCTCATGTATTTCTTAAATGATCATTATTCTAATGTCATGAGATTTTTTCATCTATATCATATTGGCATCAAGCATATAATATGTAAATCTTATATCATATCATCTAATATTGCATCATAACACACACACACACACACACACACACACACACATATATATATATATATATCTCAGCCTATAAGTATATCACATTATGTCTATCTCATAGTAAATCTCATTTTTAAGTTGTTAAATCATATAATAAGAAGTTCAATATATATCATGTTTGTATCATAATAAATCTCATATTTAAGTTGTTAAATCACATAATAAGTATATCAATCACATTTTATGTTAATATCATAATAGATCTTATCTTTAAACTGTTAGATCATACAAAAAATAACTCATCATATATCATATAGGATCTGAAGTTAGTAGTATCATATCATAATATATCATTATCTCATCTCTATTAATAATAATAATAAAATATAATAATGATAAATAATATCATTAAACAAATACTATCATTTTTATCATAACTTATTCTAATCACAATATATCTATGATAAATCAATATCATCACTAGTATAATCATCATAAAAAACTCATAACTTAAATTATATCAAATATTTATACAGTCTTATGTCATAAGTATCTATCTTTTATTTTATTCTTTTTAATTCTTATTTTTAATCTATTTTTTATTCTCTTTTATATTTATTTCTCATATTCTATATCATTAGTATTAATAAATTAATATTTATTTTAATTTTTCAGTCTTAATTCCCATCACATATCATGTAGTAATGATATAAAATATGATGCATAAAATGATAATGTCATAATATTGATGACGAATAATTATAAAATAATATCATACTTATGTTATAGTTATTTAAAAGTTATCTACTTACTCTTCTTAAAAATATTTTTGTATTAACTTTTTTCTTTTAGCTTCCTTTAAATGAGTGATTAAGAACTTAATTAAAAATAATTATCATTATATTAACATTTAATAATGATTCAAATAATATTTCTAAATCTATAAATTCATAATTTAATTAGACTATTAATTATAAAATTTAAAAATCACTCACATTTGAATAATGTTATCAAAGTTACTAATATGATTTATAGTGATATTTTAATATTACAACATAAACCCAATACTCTTATTATAGTTTTACTATATTTAAAGCAATATTATTGAAAAGAAAGTCTTATGTTAACTATTTTAGCTTCATTTTCACTAATGGCTTGTATTGTTTTGTAAAAAACTTTCAAATTGTCTAATTTGCAATGGGAGATTTTGTAATATTGCTTGACAACTTTGAAGTATCATTAAGTTTCTCCTTATGTTCATCAAATATAAGAAAATACGCAACAACTCATTGATTATCCCTTCAAAAGATTTGGCCATAAGAGCTCCTTAAAATGAAGCAAAGATGAGGAAATAAGACAAATCTCCCACCATTGGAGCCCCTTTTAATGGCATTGAACTAAGATTTCGATAGGTTTTTCCCATTCTTACAGCAAAAGTTACAAAGTACAACACTTTATAATAAAGTAGTAAAGCTCATATTTGTAAAAACAACTCTGTTCCATCTCTATTTTGACATTAAATCCTACGAATCAATTATTTTCATCTCTTCTTAATGACAACCATAATCTCTCCTCTTTTTAGTGACCTTTATCTTGCAGCTATGCTCTTTTCATTAAATTGAAGAGGAAGATAACAACAATAACAACACACAAGCCTCAAAATGTGGTAATAAGAGCTCTCTAAGGTGGTATGATGGTGAGGAAGGGAGTAATGAAAGCCAGGGATTGGTTGACCACGTGTATGAGAGAGAAAGAAAGAAATCTTACACTAATTGGGAAGGTCAACGAAAGAAGGTAGGGTTTTTTCTTTTTTCTCTTTTTTATAATTAATTCATTCATAAATTATATATTATTACTAATTTCTTTTTTATAAATTTGTACAAATTCTAAATAAACTTAGATTATGACATAACAAATATCGATGAACTTATCTTGATGAGCTCGATTAAATGCTATATTTATTTTTTTAAGCTAACATACTTGATAAAGGCACATTTTATGAGATAATACCAAACATTATTCTTTTAATTCACTTTTTCAAAAATCAAAATCTCAATTTCATTTATTACTTAGAATATTCTTAAAATGAATATTAGAAAAATCAAATTGTTACAAACTATTTGATATATAATACACATAAAAGAATTAATTATATGCTATCATACAAGTGAAATACAATGATCATGATAGAAATGTAAGAATAATGATATGCATGAAGAAATGATTAAGGAACCAAGAGAAAGAAAAAGTTGAAAATGTCATGAAAATGTGTAAATCGAAAAAACATAAACCTCATGTGAAAGTGTGTTGAAATATGAATAAATGGAATAATTTTATATTGAAAATGAGGTATATACAAAATACCTCATGTAAGGTTATGTTGAAATGGGATTATGTATGTAAATTCTTACAAGGATGTACATTAAGATGGAAAAATTCTAAATAATGACCATATATAATTAGTAAAAAAACAAAATGTATGTTAAATGGAAAAGGGCATATGTAACACTTAAATAGAAAAGAGAGTGATCGTTATGTGATACTTTAAGGAAAAAAATCACCAAATAAAGAGCAGATCATGTGTAAGATTTCTAAGGACGCAAAGATGAATATTCTCATATTAGCTATGAAAGTAAGATCCTAAACCTTATATATGATATTATAACCTTGAAATGTTAAGGTATCAATTATCTCTTTATAAATGTTATGGTTAAAGGTTGCGCATATGGTCATAAACATATTTCAGAATGCATTTCAATAGATGACTATCCATTAGTTGTTCTACCATCACATGTTAATTATGCTCAACTTTATGAATTCTTTATATATTAGATTATATGTATATTTTTTACTTACATGATAAACTAATATTATATTCCACTTTTTCAAGCAAGCATGCTAGAGACAACTACATAATTTGAGACATAAAGACTTTGATTCATCATATGGCCCCAATTTTTAAAGGGACTATAAAATGCCATGATAGGTCACCTTCATCAATTGACTCATGTTTTTCTAACATTAACGTCTCATAAATTTAATAGGGCAATGGTATCCTAAGAGAAACATCTCTCATTTACTAGTTTATAAGATGACTATGACATATAAGACAATATCATAAACCTTAGGCTCTATATAGATGGTCTAAAATTCATATGATATAGTTTGTTTAGACTTGAACTATAGTGGGACATCAGAATTTATTTTTATGATGATTTTGTGCACTTTCTAGAAAGAGTTCTGTATAAAAATTCTTTAGATCTCCTAAATATTTTATTTTGTTACATGAGTTAGGTGGCACCCTAAACATGTATATATATTAAGTTCTTACATTGTAAATTTTATCAAGAGAGCTATGCAACCAAGTCTAGCATTGTTTTTCCATAATGTGTTTAAGCATACATTATGCTTTAACGAGGTTGTTTTGTACTCCTTAACTCCTTGTGTCCTCAGATGCACCTCAATAGTTGCTACTTATGGAGGATATAGATGTGTTTATGCCTTACTCTATTGACAGGACTATGTTTACACAATAATATAGAAATGTGTGATGGAAAATCACAACTCAGCACTCAATGATCATAGGATTTATACATTTACTATAACTTTTGTTTTGGACATGATTGCATGTGAGACAACTTTGGAGGGCACTTATGATGAGGCATAATTTATGAGGATGCTGAGTTCGATGGTTCACTCATTTCAATAGTATTATGATACTAGAACTTTTTTAAAATAAGTTTAATTTATAGATTCAAAGGCAGCTTGCCTAAGAGCCATACATTACTAACATTGTTATTTAGATTTCAACTATATTATAAGAGATTTTACTTTTATCTTAGTAAGGTATCACTCATAGCTTGGACAATATGATAGAGATGATAGAACCTAAATTATTACCATGCAAATTTATTACAATAAGATAATTACAAAAATAATCTAACATAATACACTAGAATACTCAATTATTAAGGTAACCAACTTTTAAAGATTAACAAATTTTGCTTTTTCAATCAACTAAATTTGAGTAATTTAAGAACTAACAAATAGCTACAAGCAATAAAACTAAGTATATTCCCTTTTATTTAATGCTAGTATTAAAACATTTTAAGACTATCAAAATATTTTTACATAAGTTTTTAATAATATAATGAAATATTTTTTAATGTCTCTTTAAAGACACTCCTAAAAAATTGTCAATGGTGCTTTTATCAAGAGGATTAAAGGACTTAGATATAGATAATTATTCATTTTCTCTAGTGGACAATGATTTGCATTATGTTCTCTTGAAAGAGAATGACAAAAATTTTTACATATATTTGTAGTTTAAAGCCTTTCTATTTATCTTCACTTGATTTTGCCTTCTTTTTTTCTTTTTCAAAGATTTCTTCAATCCATGTTATTCAAGATATAGACAATTTATTCTATAGCAATTATTTGTCAATAATGATTATACATAGTTTGGTATAAGAAATATTTTTTGTAATGATATATCCTATAACAATAATCACCTTTTTCTTGCTAAACAAATTGGGTAGGGAGTAATAGTTCACATAATATGCATAAAACTCTATTTACTATCTTAGGATAACAAGTAGATTGTGGGCCATGAATGTGTGCATCCTTAGCTATCAATAATTTTGAAAATTGGAGGATTAATAATGTAATTTTTAATTCTTACACTTGGGCAATTATTTACCATTTGAATGTGTGTATACTTAGCTATCAAAAACTTCAACAATTGGAAAATTAAAGATGTAATTTTAAATTCTTATATCTAGGTGATTATTTACGTTTTGATTATTATAAAAATTAACAAATCAGATTATATTCTAACAAAAATCTCATCATGCATATTATATATTGATGGTGGAGGGTTTATTATAGTTTTCTCTCTTTTCGAAGAAGTCCCTTGCCACAATGAGTTTCAAAGGGATTTGTCAACAAGCATTGATTCTTCAACAAAAGTAAGATGATTAGTGTGCCATGGCTTTACAAGAATAAAGTTGAAAGGAGGAGATTTAAGGTTCAATACCTTGTCGAATGAGGATGTTGAGTGACTCTTCCATAAAAGAGTATAAAAAACCCTAGATCAAAATTGTTGATGGTCTCTCAAATAAAAAAACGATAAGAACAAGACCAAAATAAAATTTCTTCACATAAATCTATTCTCAACCATTAATTTTTGTGGGCTTTTTAGCCATTTAATTCCATTTCATATCTCATGGAGTGAATAGTCATTTACTTGACATTTCTCAAATATTTTTGGGTGTTGTTTGGTGTATTTAGTTAACTCAATATTAAGTGAATGAAGTCAACAAAATGGTAGAAAAGATGTTTCAAATTTATTAAGCTTGATCTATCACTTTTTATCAATCATTTGAATTTATTTTTACTTATGCTTAAATAAAAAATATAGATAAAGAGATGAGTGAGTTTGATAGAAATTTCTGTAATAAAAATTTAGTTTTTTCATAAACTTTGCAACATGTAAAGTCAATGTCCAAGTCACTGACTAAAGAGCAGATGATAGAGCTTTGGGGAAATCAAAGTTCAAGATCTTGTGCACCAATTGCATAAAAATGTCACCTTTAGTTCACTAAAATGTGATTCTTTAAGTTATGATTAAAAATGCTGTCAAATACATGCATTAAGTAAAAACAATTTAGAATGGCCTTGAGTTATGAATAAAGATCTTAATGTTTATCCTTGGAGTGGTTCATTCTCTTAAAATTCTAACAAATAATCATTGATTTTGCTAGCTAGGTTTTGAAGAATTTAATTGAGATAGTTTCTTCTTTGTGTTATTATCTGGTTCTTCTATGGCATATTATTGAGCTCAATTCTCTCACTATTCTTATCATAATAATTTTTTTGATCAATTATTGGGATAAAAAATAAATTTAACTTGATAACAAGATAAGTTTATAGGCTATGTAATACTTATTGATTACTTTTCTAATTCTACCCTTATAGTTAATATTTATTGCTTGTCTTTGAAACTTGAGAGTATAATCCATTATCAATTATCCTTATTGTTGTCTAAAACATGCTATCTTCTCTTGACTCCTCATCATATCACATAAGATAAGAATGTTTTACAAATGTTTTCTAAAATTATTATAACTACACTTTATGATATATTACAAGGTAATTCCACCTCGTTAAGGGAAGATACTTGAGTTTTTACCAAGCTAACTCTACTTAATCTTTGCTTCAATACAAAGGAAATTAGTATTCACAAAATCAATTAAACAATTCTACTTCTTGACATTTATCCCTCCATTATAATTAGGGTTTTGTATCTTGAACAATCTTTGCTTGTCATCACTAAACTAAGGATAGGTGATACCAAAGTTCTTTAATATAAAGGCCATTGGATCATTCCACACCATTGACATCAATTGTATTCTTTTCTTATGATATTATGACTATTATTTAATATGAGGCTCCTTAGATTATCTCATAACATCAATAACAATTATATTCCCATACCATTGTCATTAACTATGTTTCATCTCCTATTGCTATTATACTCTTGTTATTATTGCAATAAAAGTTTTATTAGTTTCTTATCTCTTAGTATTTCTAATAACATCTAAAATTGTTGGGTAAGTGCTATAAGCAATGCTTCTTAGCCTCCCTTTAAACCATGGATTTTTCTCCTGTCATTGTAAATAAAATTACTATAACTTAAGCACAATTTTAATACTTGTTAGTTGTTTCATACAATGCCTTTCAAAACCATAGCATACTAAGTATTAAAACATAAATAAAAAGCAATTTGAAGATAATCTCAATAATTGTTAAAAAAAAAACTTTATTTATAATTTTAGGCTTTGGTTATTAATCATATTTTAAATATTTTTTTTTAAAAAAATTATTTCAAAACTTTATTTTTAATAAATATTTGTTTATCAAAATTCTAATTTACTTTGTATTAGTTTTTTAAAAAGAGAATGTTTTTCAAGTCTCTCTTCTAAATTAACAAACAACACCTTAGTTTTTATAGTAACAAGACAATTACTCTTTTGTAGTCTCCAAAACAATGTATGATTTTTTTTTGATGAAACTGTTAAGAATTATTTATTCAACAACCTTGATCAAGAATTATTTAAATAACATTAATATCTATTTTATTTAATTTAATACTATATAAACAATTTTTTATTCTATATTTAATGTCAAGATATATGAGATCTCAACCTTAATCGAATTCAAATCATATCTACACATCAATTTTTTTAACGACAATATCTTATTTTTAATTATGTATTTAAAAGTACATCCAATCACCATTTTCAAAATATTTAAATAAAACTATATAATATAATAATCCCATAAAATCAAATGAACCCCTGATCTCTTCATTAATTCAATGCATCACAAAACTCTTTTAAATAATAATTAAATATTCTTCAAAAAATTATCAAAAAAGCACAAACGTCTCAGAAAGCTCTTTCGTCACAGCGATGACCCACAACGTGTTGTATACAAGCAATCGTGTGAGGCACGATGTGCTTGCAACGTATGTCCGGTCGGATCGTACGACCGACATACTTAGGAAACCCATACATTTGTTTACAGCCAAATTATAAGTTCCCCAAACAAAAGACATACTAAACAGTACAATACAAACAAACATAAAAAAATGCAATTTTATTGAATATTCCGAAAATAAAAAAAAGGATTGTTCATAACCATAATTCAGAATTTTTTAAAATTTATTTTTCAAGATTTGATTTAATAAAAATCTTGATTTTCTTATATGCATGTATTTTATTTCACAAAAGATATAGATAAAATATTTTGAAAATTAATATATGTAATAATTCTTAAAATTTTATTTTTAAAATACCATTTCAAGCATTCCTTTTTACTCGTGCTCCTCGGCTAAGATCTCTCTTCTCTTTAGTTCTCGATGTAATGCTATTAAAATTATTAAAAATATATATTTTTTTGTTTAGAAAAACAAAAAAATATTATTAGATTTTTATAACAATAATAGTATTAATTATTATTGTTTTAATATAGCTAATTGGATGGTCATGATAAGGACGAATGAAGGAAGCATCAAGAATGGATGAGAATCAAATAATTGTGGTCCAGCTCTTAAAAAAAAGTATCATTGAACTTTAAAACAATAATGCATCTGCTGTACTCCATCATCAAAGGTCGATCGATAAATGCATTAAAAAAACATGAAAAAGGTTTGTTTAATGTATATTTAAAATAATTTTTTAAAAATTATAAAAAATGTATTTAAGAAAAATGGTTTATATGAAAAAAATAAATAAAATTTTAATTAGAGTTATTGGCATAGCTTAAAAAAAAAACAAACTAAAAGTACTATTCAAAGCAATGCGTACCACAATTACTGTCCATATTAAACGAATAATAATTCAATATGTAAAATATTGTAAGATTATTGGTTTCATTTATGTTTATTTATATTAATTTGAATTTTTAATAAACATTTGGCATACTAAAAGGGAAAATATACATCACCAAAGAGGATGAGGTGATTATTAGTTTCTAAATATTTCTCTTAATGTGAGATTAAATAAAAGGTCTAAATAAGCCTATTAAATAAACAAGAATTTTTTTTCTAAGTCATTAAAATATATAACTTTTCATAAATATGTTTAAAGTAAATTTGAGATAATAGCAAATACAAAATTTAGGAAGTAAGATTTGACATAAAAACCCTAGTTGATCAACATGTGTTAGGCTATTTATTTTGAGTAATATGCTAATAATTTTTTATTTCTCAAATAAGTACAATTGATAATATTTTCTAAGTTGATAATTGTTCTTTTTAAATTGGGAATTCATAGTCATCACACAAATAGCAATTTTTTAAAATTGTTGTCTTCAACAATCATTTAAGCTTAAAATTTACATAATATCCTCCATCAATTTAAATATATCTATTTGTATCCTAAATTTATTTTAAATAAATAATATTTGAAATTGAAAATTTAAATGTAAAATGTTAAGATAATATCTTGATATCATTTAGTGTACAAGATTCATTTCAGTTGAAATTTTTAGCAATATTATAGTTTATATAAGATTTTTTTTTGTCATTTGAACATAATAAAAATAAGAAGATTCTAATTGAAGATTTCTATTCAAACCTATATTAATAATATAATACAGAGGCATTTAATTCATTTTTACTACATTAATGCACTTGCATAAGCAAGAAAAACATGTGATCTTCATTAATTTCTTAAAATTGGTTGATAAGAATGAATATAGGCCAAGGACATCCTAGGTTTTACAAGAGCTTCTCATGTATAGGCATAAGGAGCTTTGGAATTAAACAAACCTAAATGAAATTAAAAAATCACTATGAAATTTGAATAATATAAAATTGTATTTCATATGATATGATAATTGTGATTGAGTCATAGTTATGATTTACAAATTGTTTAATGCCAAATTGTGATTTGTACAAAGCGATATGTCAAATGTGTAAAGTTGTTATAAAAGGTTGGTCATGCAATTCGCTTGTCAAGGGGTGGCATGCAAGTCACACCATTACAAATGGGACCATTGTTGTATCAATTTGCAAGTTAGCTATTAAAAGGGCCTTGCCAGCAAGTCACCTATCAATATCAAGATATTTTAAGATAATTAAGCAAGTTAAAGGTTTTGGTTTGGCTGGTTTTAGAATTTTTTGTTTGTTTAGCTCTCTTTATTTATTTTTTTTAATTATATTTAATATTTAAAATAAGAAAAAATTAAGAAAAAAAATGAAAAAAAAACTATTACAACCTAAATGTTGAAACATGAAAAATTATTGACTTAAATATTGGCTATTGGGGTTAGACTATAGAGTTTGTTTTGGATGTTGATGACAAGTACAACTCTTCAATGGTGTGCTCTAGTTCTAGTTAGCAATTTTCATCTCCTTCCAATGGTTTATATGATGGTATTGTGGTTTAGATAGGGTTTGTAATTGGTGGAGATAGGTTAAAAGATTTTGGTTCATTTCAAAATTACATCTAGTACAAAATTTGTAGAAAATATAGATTCAATATAGTTTATTCCACTTGATGTGACATAATAGTTAACCATTAATGGCCATTATAATTTAGTTTTACCACTTTATCTATTTTATTGTATCTTTTTATTTTAGATTTGTGTTTTTTATTTGTGTTTCAAAAAAGAATTAAAAATATAAATTAAATATTTTGTAGAATCATAGTTCGTTTTTTTTTTTGAAAAGGATATATCATTATATCAAAGGTGGCAATGCCACACAGGTTTTACAGTAAGATCCTCAAGGGGGATCAAACAAAAAATCAGACAGCATAAGTTTGAGGAGAGACTGGGGAAGAGATCCCCCAGGAACCCAAACAAACTCATGAAGACAAGCATCACGGGCAACCCAGTCAGCAAGCTCGTTCCCCTCCCAGAGAGCCTCCATATCCCTAACATACTGAAGAGTAACAGCTAACACCCCCTCCCCATTGGGGTTGGTAACCATATCCCGAGCCACCTAAAGTGCAGTCATCGAATTAGACTGGATCTCCACGACGCGATACTGGGGAAGGGATCCCCTAAGAAGGTCGAATGCCAAAAGAATGGCCTAGACCTCCATCATGTCAGCAGCCACTGAGATCATCCTCTTGCTCGCCACCATGAGAGGTCTACCCAAGCAATCTCTCACAACTACACCAATGCCAGCTATGGAGTCACCAACTGCAGCATCACAATTGACTTTAATCCATCCTGTTGGGGGGGGGGGGGGGGGAAGCCAGCCATGCGTAACAAGCAAATCCGAAGACCTGCCAGGATTCCCGCTGGACAGAGATGAATATACGAGATGCCTCCTGAGAGCCGTGCTTATCTCGAACTTGATCGTCCGTGACAACGAGCAGGGTGTGGGCACGTGGCAGTTGTGTTTGAACGCATTTCTCCTCAACCATATGTAGTACATGGTAGTGGCAAGCATTGCCACGTGTTGCACCCCAACGCCACGCCGCGCAGCAGGAGACCCCATAAGCCAGAATAGCATGTCCAAAATTCTGAATCTGGACGCCGCACCCGTGGGCCAACCCAGCTCCAGCAGCACGTGACGTGCATGGCTGGTAGCCCACATGTCACGGGCACGCGGGTAGTCCCACAGCGTGTGCTGTAGGGACTTCGCCTCCGTGCAGCCAAAGGGAGACAAGGAATCCCGGCCAATTCCCCGACTAGCCATCCACGTCGCCGTAGGTAGAAAATCGCTGGCAGCCCGCCAAAGGAAAACCCGGACCCTCAGCAGCACCTTTAATTTCCAAATTCTCCCCATGATCTCATCAGGGCGCCGACCACCAGCCCTTGCGGAAGACCACTCGTTGCACTTGATATGCGCATAGATCCAGCCGCTGTGAGCCTTTGCCATCTCGATGTGCGTTTGGAGCAGGATGTCCTGGACATCCCAAGCGCGCGGAAGATGCAAAATTCTGTCAATGAGTTCCGCGCCCGCCCAGTTGGAGATCGCCTCAACATCCCAGAAGCCGTCGGCCCTGATGCACTCGACAACACTTTCAGGCCAGCAGACGAGCATATTAATGAACGTTGGCCAGCAACTAATAGGGAGGACGCCGAGCCAATTATCCTCCGCAAACCTCACCCTTCGGCCGTCACCAATGCGCCACACAAAGCACGAAATCGCCGCCGGCATAGCTTCCAGGATCATCTTGCACACAGTAGAGGCCTTCCGGGGTACCTTCATCAGCGAGTCGTTGAACCCATACTTCCTCCTCATGATGTCTACCCATAAGCCTGCATCACGTCCAAGGATACGCTTACAGTTCCCCATTTGCAAGGCCTGGTGCCAAATGCGAAGATCCCGAAGGCCAAGCCCTCCGGCCGCCCTCGGCATAGTCACGCAGTCCCAAGACGCGTAGTGCAGCGCCTGCGCATTACTCGTGCCACCCCAGAGGAATTGTCTTATGCGTTCAATGTCAGCAATAATCCCCGCCGGCACCATACAGTGCCACAAGATGTGGTTGGGGATAACGCACAAAACAGAGGACGCTAGCGTTGCCCTACCGCAAAGCGACAGCACCCGGGCGCGCCAGCTAATCACCGTAGTGTCGATCCTTTGGACGAGGAAACTCAGATCATGTTTGGTCAAACGCTGCGCAGTAATTGGAACCCCCAAATACGTCAGGGTCCGACCAAGCTCCATGCCAAGCTTCCGAGAAATGAGGCGGGACTTCTTCTTGCTAAATTTATTGCTGAAGTAAACGTTGGACTTGGAGAAATTAACCTTCAAGCCAACGCTGTCCCCGAAGGCCCACAGAATGCGACGAACGGAGCTTGCAGCCTCCCTTGATGCAGGAGCAAACACCAACACGTCATCCGCAAACAGGAGATGGGAAACCCGCGGCGCGTGCATCCCCGGTCTAAACCCAAGCAACTGCTGGGATTCATATTCCCGCATCAGGCACGACAGATACTCCATGGCCATAACAAAGAGGAAGGGGGAAAGTAGGCAGCCCTACCGGAGGCCCCAACGCGCCGCCACCCAAGGTAGCCGCGCTCCATTAATGAGAACAGCAAACCTCGAACCAGAAATACACGCTGTGATCCACTCGCACCAAGTAACAGGGAAGCGCATTGCCTTCATAACCTCGAGCAGAAAGTCTCATCGAACCCTATCATAGGCCTGCTCCATGTCGACTTTCACTGCCACGAGGCCGGAGGCAGCGGTACAGGAGCGCATCCTCACTGCCATCTCCTGGGCTATGTTTATGTTATCCGAGATGCTCCTCCCGGGGACAAAAGCAGCCTATTCCTGCGAAATAAGACTAGGCAGCAGCGTTTTCAACCTGCCAACAAGAATTCGAGCCACCAATTTATAGATTGTATTGCATAAGCTGATCGGCCGGAAATGCTCCGGCCGGCAAGCGCCCTGTTTCTTTGGAATAAGGACTACAAGGGTGTCCTTCCAGCCCTCCGGCAGTTTGCGATCCTCGAAGAAAGCAAAAACAACATTAATAATATCCCGCTGTGTAATGTTCCAATAGCCATTAACAAAGTCCATTGTGATTTCGTCAATTCCCGGGGCGCGATTCCTTCTGATACCCCTCATAGCCACCAAGATTTCGTCTTCCGTAACCCTGCGGCAAAGGCTAGAACCCAACTCATCGCTAATGGATCCCGGAAGCGAGATAATTGGGGGCAGGGGCGTCTGGTTGCCATCGCCCCATTTCCGTTCGAAATAGGCGAGGACAAGTCGCCTAATGCTGTCGAGAGAGTCCACATGGTTGCCGTCATCATCCCTCAAGTAGGTAATGCGATTCTCCCTTTTCCGAGCCGAGGCAGCAATGTGGAAGAACTTCGAGTTGCAATCACCAAGCTGCGCCCAGTGCACCTTGGCGCGCTGCCACCACCAATGTTCTTCGTGAGCACATCCCCGGTGAAAGGCAGCAACCATATTCCCAAGCCGCTTGTGGTCCTCCTCCGACAGACCCTCGCTAGACTCCCTCTTTTGAAGCTCGTCGATGTCCCGTTCCAACTCCCTGTTTCAATCTATAATATTCCCCACCTCACGGCTCCATCTACGCAGTGCCATCAGCGCGCGCTTAAATTTCGTCATCACAATCTCCATACTGTCACCCTTAGCATTTCTCCTCCAAGCCTTTTCCACCACCTGGAAAGATTGAGGAAAATCCAGCCACACGCTGTCGAAGAGAGACCTGCCGGATTGCTGCCAATGATCCCCACCTCCCACCTTAATCAGCAGTGGACAGTGATCCGAACCCAGCCTACTAAGTTGATGAACCGAACACCACCCTGCTTCCCGTTGCTCCAAGTAAACCTATTGCCGAAGAAGCCCAAATCAACAAGTTGGAGCTCCTGCATAAGGTCCGCAAAGTCCTGCTAATCCCTACCATAGATGAAACGTCGCCCACCACACTTTTCCTCTGGTGCCAAGACTAAATTAAAATCTCCAGCAACGAGAAGAGGTTCGTCGCCACCGCAGGAGTTCCGGACAGCATCCCAAATGGCCCGGTGCATATGGTGATGTTTGGGGCCATAAACAAAGAAACAAGTAATCATGCTGTCAGGTAGGATTTTGACTGTGCAAGCCATTGCATGAGACGAAGCCCCAGTTACCTTAAGGTCCACCCCATTCCTCCACAGAATAACAAAGCCAGCAGACAAGCCCTCCGAGGGGTAGGCCTCAAACTCTCAGCCTCTCCCAAGGAGCCAATCTGCATCTTGTCTAGAAAACAACCGTGCTTTAGTCTCCATTAACGCCACTACAGCGACATTCTGCTCACGGAACAGCCTGCGCAAATAGCCCCTGGACTTCTTCTTAACGCCCCTTATATTCCACACTATAACATTCATAAATGATAATGTCGTTAGAACAAGAACCTGTAGCCGTGCATCTGCACCTCCCCGAACCTCCACCATCACCACCTGTGATGGCCGCTGCGCCCCACGAAGCGCAGCCATGGCCCGCCCTCTTAAGCCATACTGCCGCCCAGGCCCGTGGGCGTGTCCTTCTCTCGAGCCGCCATAGACACGGGTAACTTTCCCCTATCTCCGCCCCCACGGGCCACCCACTCTGCACCTTCCGCCGCCAGGCCTTGATCTCCCGAGCATGCCAACTGTTGAGCGCGGCTCCTAGATGGTGAACCCCGCCTGGGTCTGCTCCTCCAGCGTTCCCTCGAGGGACGGCTAGCACCCCTGGACGAGCCGGCGTGCACCCGCCCACGAGTTCGTTTGACGTCTTTCCTGGGGCCATGGCTAACCGTGGCCGCCGGGCCACTCCGAGCATTAGCACCTGTTTTCCTTCGTCTATGTTGAACTAGCATCCAAGGCCCTAATCCATGCGCCTTTTCCGTTACCTCGGGATGGTCCTCTCCTCCTTCCCTCTGACCCTTGTTCCCGCTCATTTCAGAACATTCGCCGTCACCAGGTTGAGTCACCGCCTTCGTCAGCTGCACGTTGTCGTGGCTAGCTAAATGACCCACATGACTGCACGAGAAGCAAATCCTCGGCAGCCCCTCATATTTGAAACTTTGGTAGATTCTCCCATCGTCCCCGTTGAGCCAAACGCCCGGCTTCAAGGGTTTGGAGAGGTCCGTTCGTACGCAGACCCGAGCATAGGACGATCTCTCCATTGCCGCCGTCCACCCGTCGAGAAGGAATGGATCTCCTATAGCCTTCGCAATGCGCAAAATATTGTCTACATCCCAGTAAATCAGGGGCAAGCAAGGGAATCGCACCCAGATCGACGCGCATATCGCGTGGGAGTCGCCAGGTTTGAACTCATGCGACCAGACATCCAGACCCATAGCTTCGCCCGCGATTTGCCTCGGCCCCCCAAGCTACACATCATTCCGTTCCTCCATAGATTCGAAATGTAAGCAAAAGCAGTTCGAAGATAGATCAAACATTTTGAAGTTCTTGTGATGGCCCCAGCATTTGAACAGCACCCTAGCGATGATCGGGAAAGGCAGCGTGTTCCTTTAAATTTGACCCACCAGGTCGAATTTGTGAAAATCTATTCGCCGTTGACAAGCTTCAGAAGAGACGAGGACCTCACCGTCCTCAGCAATGTCAGGAATGGCCGCGGCACGTTCCTTGACATCAATATTTGCCGGGCGCATAAAGGAATTCACCATGTTACCATTCTGATTATTGCAAGCTATCAAAACCTCTCTAAAGCTGGCCTTGGCAGGCAAATTCTCCGCAGCCCTCTGCATCTCCGCATCTCCGGTAAATTTGTTCGCCTCCGCTTCCACACCTCTCGTCACAGTGTCCTCGGCCTCCAGTATGGCGTCGTTCCCTGAGAAGCCTCCAACCTCCGAATCGATAGGAGGTGGGGGTCCCCCGTCAGATGACAATCCTCCTTCAGACGATGAGGAAAAGTACTCCCGCACTGGGGAGTTGCTCGCGGTAGTCCTTGCACGCCGGCTGCTCCTCCGCAGCGTGCTTCCCGCCATCGAACGACCGATTAGGGCTGCAGGGTCCGTGGCGCAACCTTGGGGACGAAGGGTCTAATGCATCGCAGGAACCTGAGCCAATCAATCATGTCCCAGCGCACCCCGCGTGAACCAGAATTCAAATTCAAACACGAACCCGATCCACGCACGAACGGTCGAACACCCCACGTGCCACTCACGCGTGGGCCGATGATCGCTGACCGTTGACCGTTGACGGCCGCCGCGTCTGAACAACACACCTCCACTCCCGGCCACGCGGTGTCGCCGGTCCCTAAGGCCCACCGCGCGGCGCCACAGTCTCCACCTCCGGTACCGTCACAAGGTTGGACAAGGTTGGACGCTGCGCCTGAGTAAACCTCGCCTTCCAACACCACCCCACACCAGACGAGCCACGGCCACCTCCCGGCACGTCCCCGCTCCTCCGCCGTCGCTCCTCAGTCCACCACCCCAAAATTGTCATTATCATAGGTCATTCACAACAAGTAACAGGAAAATTGATAATGATACTTGTAATATACAACCCCTATACTATTTGGCTCTATAGCAAGAAATCAAATTTGTTCTAAGTGAAGTGTAATGGTGCAATACCATCAAGTCATTGAGCTACTCCACTTTAACTTAATAGCATGCTTATGAGCTACTTCTCATCCTCTACTATTCCTTGAGGCTAGCTAATGTGCAACCTTGTCCAACACAACAAATTTGGGAGATGTCATGCACTCTCCAATCAAGCAATAGCACTAATGCCACATCCACATCAACGATTTTGGTACTTTGCTTAGTGTTCTTGTATAGTGCCAATGGTGAAATTACTAACTAAGCCATACTTTTATCATATGTATTTAAATTTGAGAGGGCTCGAATTGAATCTCAAGCGAGCAAACACAAACTTAAAATTGTCCTTGCTTTAGCTTGATTTGGTTGAAATGGTTTTTATTCAAACAAAATTTCAACCATTGGTTTGATGGATCTTTTACTTTTTTTCCGTTCTCAGCACTCCATGAATTGGATATTAACACTGCTGCAGCGTTTTAGCCAAATTACTAATAATTCATTTAACACGCCAAGCATGATGAATGTGAGTCTAAGATCAGCTATTCAATTAATTTTCCAATATTCTTCATGTAGGCTAGGTGTCAAAGACTATTATTTCATATAATTTCAATTAAATATTTTATTAATAGTAATCAATTAGTAATTATTGCTTCAACAAGACATTTGTATTTGCCTATCAGGCCAAGCAACCCCGCCCAATGTTCGCTCCAATGCTCCAAATCGGTCAGTGAACCATCTATTCATTGGCTTCAATACTTGGTGGCTGTTGTCGGCAACCCTTGAGTCTATCGTGGGTTTTTATCTAACATGGTTCATTGGGCGTTTATTCTGTTGGATTAAACTCCCATGGCGCAAAGAACGTTCAAATGGCGTGCCATTCACGGCCGGCAAAGCCTATCATAACTACCGGGTGAAGCGGAACTGCTCGCCACAGGTACGCGGTGTGACAAAGAACCCGGTGGATCCACAGAGGATGTAACCATCAGCAGATCAACCACGCATCCACTGCTTTCCGCGAAGCTCCTCCGGGGCATGTGGATCGCCTCTAAGTCGACTGGGCGACTCAGGATGCATCCACTGTTTAAAGTCAAGCTTTCATTTCTCTTCTATAGAATGTGATTTTCTTGCCACTATGTTATAATTTGTTGCTAAGCTGAGGTATTTCTTTTGTATAAAAATAATTTCATACTAACATACAACTGTTTCTACGTAGTAAGAGCAACAAATAAGTGCTTTTGAAAAGCATTTACATACAAAAGCTTTTAACTGCAAACAAAACAAAAGCTGCAACGAGCCTTAAAAAAAATTAGATGGGGAAATTTCAACAATAACAACCTCCCATTATGTGGATGAATTCACAAGGGTAGTAGAAACAGTAGGAAGGAGTGGTTTGGAATAAGAGATACATGAAAAAATCAAGCAGAATTCGACCAAATTGGACTGCACTTGTGCATTTGAGATCAAAAGCTCCATTTCTCTCAATACAAGATGGAAGTAAAGGTGGTTTATAAAATAAGAGGAGCATATAAACATGCTTAAATAAAAAGAAAAAGCAACAAATTAAAAGATGCATACTTCAGCTACAACAAAATAGACAACAGATAAATAAATGAAGTATCATACCACATGTCTATGCTTCATCTTCTTCATCAATACCTTACTAATTCTTTAAAACCCTCTTCTTCATACGCCTCCAAATTTAAGTCCTATATTAATATCCTTGTTTTACCCTTAACATTTAAATGTTTAGCATAAATATTTCTTCACATCATCACATGCAAGCAATGTATCAGTTACAAAATATTCCTTCATGATCTAACCTTCCAACCATTGCCTCAAACTATCTTGAGAGTTGGCTTATATGTCATGGATTTCAAGCATCCCTTCAATCTTTTATATGGATCTTATAATCTACAACATGATAAGGAGCAAATTCATGAACGGAGTATGACCGTTCAGATTTATTGAATTTTGGACAATATTTAACTTCTTGAGACATTAAATCAGACTAAAAGCATGCCAGCATGGATTGCTAGAACACATCTTTAGTACCTTTCTAGAGGAAGAGAGACCAAGGAATGACAATGAAGAAATACACTATTGGAAGAAACTATTCTATGGCCAATGGCTAACAGATCTCAGCACCAAACTCAATAAAACAAGAGCAAGTAAGCAAATAACATAACAAGTCTTATATCATGTAAAATACACAAACAAAAATGGAGAATAAGTGAACATACAAGAACATGAATAGTTCACACGATAAAGAACATAATATACATCATTCACAGCACAAATAACACAAAAAAATGTAACATATCTTTTTGTTTTAACTACAACAAGCTACGGGAATTAACATAAACATAGTTGTCCATACGCTTGTTAAACAAACCCAATTAATGTCAACAGGATATCATTAGGTTAGAAATGTCTATTCATAACTTGCTACATTTGGCCTATGACCTCCACTAAATGACATTGCATCAAGAAGTATTTAAAGATTTTCATGGAAAGTCTAAGGGGAACATCGGATTTTTCGTGAAGAATTCAATAAACATAGAATGCATACAACTGCATCTCCATCAAAGTAGCATTAAACAAACATGAACCGCATTAAGCCTTTGATAAAAGTTTTACTTATAACAAAAACAACAACATACATGGATGAATGAAAGGAAGGGCCTTGGGAAATGCAAAAAGAGAGGAAGTCAAAATCACCAGCTACGGCTGTTGCTGTGCATCCATATACCCGGCATCAACCAGGACCTTCTCCCTCTTGGCAAGCTCAATGTCACTATCCACCATCATCTTCACAAGCTCCGTAAATCCCACTCTTGGCTTCCAACCCAAAACCTTTCTCGCCTTGGTTGAATCCCCCTTCAGGCTGTCCACTTCTGATGGCCGAAAGTACCTCTTATCAATCACTACATGATCCCTCCAATTCAACCCAACATGCCCAAATGCCTCTTCGAGAAACTCCTCTACCGAATGAGAATCCTCAGTTGCCACCACATAATCTCCCGGCTCCTCCTGCTGTAGCATCATCCACATTGCCTCCACATAGTCTCCGGCAAATCCCCAATCCCTAGCAGCGGAGAGGTTACCAAGAAAGAGCTTGGTCTGCAGGCCGACCTTGATCCGGCCAACAGCCCGGGTAATCTTTCTAGTAACGAAGTTCTCTCCACGGCGGGGGCTCTCATGGTTGAAGAGGATGCCGTTGCACGCAAAGAGACCGTAGGCCTCGCGGTAGTTGACGGTGTACCAGTGAGCGGCGCACTTGGCGGCTGCATACGGGGATCTGGGGTGGAAGGCGGAGGTCTCGGACTGCGGAGGTGGCGTAGATCCGAACATCTCGGATGATCCGGCCTGGTAGTATCGAATGCCCTTCTTGGCACAGGATCGGATTGCCTCCAGCAGGCGCAGAGCGCCGGTGGCGACAACGTCCGCCGTGTAGTCTGGGATCTCAAAGGATATGGCTACGTGAGACTGGGCGGCAAGGTTGTAGACCTCGTCGGGGAGGAGAGAATCCACCCAGCGGCGAAGGGAGGAGGCGTCGGAGAGGTCGGCGTAGTGCAGCTTCATGAGGGCTTTGTGGGAATTGTGGGGGTCGACGTAGAGGTGGTCGAGACGGGCAGTGCTGAAGTTTGAGGAGCGGCGGATGAGGCCGTGGACCTCGTACCCCTTCCCGAGGAGGAACTCGGTGAGGTAGGAGCCGTCTTGGCCCGTTATTCCAGTAATCAGGGCCACCTTGCGAAACGGCGAGAGGGGAGGTGCGATTTGATTCGGCGGCAAGGATGGGCCGTTGGAGCCCGCGAATTCATCAACGGCGTGGTTGTCTTCGGCCACATCAACGGCGTGGTTGTCTTCGGCCAAGGACGCCATACCGCGGAATGCTCTATCCTCTAGGGTTGATGGTTGTCCTCCTCAATGTGATCGGCGATCGACAAAAGAACAGTAAAAGGGAGATGTCAAACCAAATAAATTGTACTTTTTCTCTGCATCAAACTGTCGAAAAATTGTCAAGATTAGCGCCGACACGAACGCCATCCGGTTGAATGGATTACAAAACTTAATTAGAATAATTTCTAAAAGGAATCCCTTATTAAATTAAATTAATAGAAGTACTCTATGATGGCAATGATGTAATACTCTTTGCGGATTGAGTGTCTTATTATAAGTTAATTTTGGATTATGAAGATAATATTTTGAATTAGAATTGAATAATTCAAAATACATTCTTTTCAATTTAGAAGCAAAATGATAAACTTCATCTTGCAAACTAAAAAAAACATTTACTAATAAGAATATAGAGGACTTGATAAGCTTAAAATTATACTAAAAATAATGCTTAGACTTCAAATATTTAAGTATTTCTATTTTAGAACAATTAGTAGCATTGATATTTTTTTTAAGATTGATAAGAACCTTTTTTCTAAATCTCAATTGTTTAGCCATAGAGAACTTCTAGAGCTAACTTGTTATGATATCTCTTTTTTTCTTAATATAATTATTTTATAATTGAAATTTTTGTCTTTTGTTTATCTTATAATATGTTTCATTAGCATATTTTTTATGATATCTGCTCCTATTTATATTAATACGAGTCCTAAAACTAGTTATAAATTTATATGATTAATTGAGTTTTCAAAGATGTTTAAAATTAGTTGTTATAGTCTAGAGATTTTATTCATATTAGTATGCTTCAATATTCATGTCAAAACAATAAGGATAAAACTAGGATCATCTCGATGATCCAACAATATAACTAGAATTTTTGTGTAATGATGTCTTAAAAAAATTTTGTAATATAATAAATTTGTATTAGACTTAGTTCTAAGTTTTATATAAGAAAGAATTATATAAGTGTGATATATGGATCATCATTATACTATAATGTCAGAAAAAAAATTTAGTTTTATTAGTTGATAATCATATGAACACAATACAGATATTATGTTCATACAGCAAAATAAATATATTTTTTTATAAAATAATTTAAGTTGTTTTTATTGAAGAATGGATTATATATATACAATACTTTCTTTCATAGTATATAATATAGTTTTTAGAAAGACACATAACTAAACCTAATGACTATATGATGACTATTGTATGTATAACCAAGCTATAGTATCATAAAAAGGTCCTCTTAATATAATATATTAATCATATATGTCCAATCATAACAAAGCTTATATATGACTAATTGTGAGAGAAAATAAGTCACGTAATCATACAAAATAGATAATGCTAATGTAAACTCAACTCTCAAAAAACAAATAACACAAAAACAAGATCAATAATTTATATAATCAAGGTTTTGCTCTAATCTTAAGTTCAAATGATAGTCGCATCTATATGATGGATCCATTGTATCTATACATACCATGACAACCTTAAACTTTAGTTGAAGTTTTAAGTTTGAATATAAATTTTATAAGTATAATATTCGGTATTGTATTATATAATTATTAAATGATAGAAAACATGGCTTGTTTTAAATCTTAATTTTAGTTAATTAAAGACTTGAACTTAGTTTATAATTATTTATTATAATATTATTGATGTGCTAATGTAGTTTTAAATGACTTAATAACTCAAAAAATGGTTTTACAAAAGGATGCATGCATGACTTGATTAATTCTTAAATTCCCTTTTTAGAAAAAATAAATATTTAAAATTCTAACCTATGTTATTATAAAGAATGACCAGCTTCATGTAGTTTAACCAATGCACAAAGAACTTTTTTTCAAGACTAAGGTTTCCAAGTTGAGCCATCTAAGAGTAAGAGTCTGTTATATTCATTCAATTATAAATATATGATCCTTATTCTAAATAACCTTCATTGCATTTATAAGCTAAAATTGTATATATAAAAAAATCTCAAATATCTATTAATAGTCAAAAGCTTGATTTTGTGATCATCATTATTAAGAGTATAAAATTTCTCCTTGAATATTATAAAGCGAAAATTAGAAGAAGGAATTATAATACAAAATTAACACAAAAAATATGATATTAGAATAAAGAAATTTTCATTTTGTTCCAACACTCTTCTTTTATTACTAATACTATAATAATATAATGACATATATTATAGGTGAATGCATGCAACTACACAATTTCTAACTAGCTTCTAAATTTATACACCAATCATACTAGTAGGTTACAATAAACATACTTACATTCTTATTATATTTAGGTTCTAACATAAGGTACAATGGTACTCAATTACAATAGTCGAGATTATATTATATTATAAAAACTTGCATTATATTACATTACAAGAACCTAAATTCCAGCATCCTCTCCCTTAATTTTTGAATTTTAGCATTATATTTTTCTCTTTTTATAATCACTCAAAGGGGTTAAGCACTTTTAAATTTAGTAAATGTTTCAAAGGATAACGATTTTATAAAAAAATCCCACAACCACAAGATGATTGAAGATGCATCAACATCTTTAGCACTAATTAAAAATTAAGACATAATCAAATAAAATGATCATAGATAATGATAGTTGCATCAATATCTCTCATTGACCTTATTCTTTTACTAGTATACTTTTGAACTTTTGTCTCTTTTTTTTCCTCTCATATATCTTCATTGCATAAAAAAAAATCTAAAAAATTAAATCTAAGTAATGAAAGGTACATGAAACTAACAAATGCTCATAAAAGGGTTAAGAAATTTCATGAAAGCATTATGTTATTATTTGAATTATTTTAGGATGGTTCACTCCCAAAACTTACAAGAAATTATAAGCATGTGGAATTAGACCTTTTAGGATTATTGAAAAACTAAAAACTAATACATATATATTGGATTTGCTAATAGAGTATGGGATTTTTAATATTAAGGATTTAATCATGTACAAGATGCCACATCCAATACCTAGTGAGCCATTTGAGCTTAATCTTCTCATGTTAAGTGAACATGTTCCTACTCCGTATCATGTCTCACCTATTAGAGCATTATTACATCCATCAAACCAATACTAATAACCAAGCTCTCTCCTACTTAAGGAAGATGATGTAAGAGCATCTAACGTTAGTTCAAAAGTATACAATCATTAGCATTACACCAGTCCCATTCAGACTTAGAGTCGTGTATGAGTTGAACCTTATTTTGATTAAACATCTTTGTCAACCATAAAGTTTGATTACATCAATCCATTTTTTCTTTATGACTATCTCCATTATTTTTACTCTTATTCATTTTAGTATATTTTGTAGCTATTTTATGTCATTATTGATGTCAATTCTTATTTTTTTACATTTGTGCATGTTTGCCCACCATCTCCTATCGTCTATCCCCATCATTGCCATTATCAGTTGCCAACCATCTCCTTGTCACCTAACATCACCTAATCACCCACCATCACTTAACTTCCTATTGATCACCAACACTCCAGTAGCCATCTTCCATCTCATCCACTATTGACACCCTTATCACATCATCATCAACATTTGATCATCATGATGCATGATTACTTAGTTTTTCTTACATTATAATTTTTTATGCATTTTGATATTTTGTATTTTTATTTAATATATTTGACTTATTTCAAGTTAATGTATTTAGAATTCTAGAAGTTTTTTTTAGATTCTTAAATGATTTAACTCCAAAATAGTCTTTCTTATTATGACTTTTCATCTCTCTCATATTGATGTTATGTTCCAAGGTGCATTTAACTCTCTTTTTTATGCATAATTACTGAGCTCTTTTTCATCTATAAATAAAAGAGACTCTTTCATTATAAGATTGTTATTCCTAAATAAAGTTTCTCTCATTTGTATGCTTTTATTTTTATGAGACGTGTGTATTCCTAATTTTAGTTGGAGAGATTCTAACTTTTTATCCCTTTGTGAGAGATAATAATCAAAGGTGAAAGACCTTTTACTAAGAGAGCCAACAACTAATCAAATTTTCTCTTCCTTTAACACCTCTTTTTGACACTCTCAAGTTATCATCTACCATTTCACTCTCTTGATCAAACCACCACCCTCAATAATGCTCCAAATCTTAGCCACTCACCTTATTACCTATTTCATCAAGCTTCCCAACAAACTTAGATCCCACATCATCACTCTTTTTCATTATTTATACTTCACATGCCAACTCTAAAGAAAACTACAAAACACAATCACAAAAAAAAGGTGAACTCTTTTCATAACTTTTACTTATTATGTAGTAATCTAAAATTAGAGTTATTATTTTTTTCTATTAAACTACTTTATATAAAATTTATTTTTAATTTCTATTTTTTATTTGTAAAATTAGATATGACAAAACTTTTTAATAAGATTTTATTCTTAACTCTTAATATGTTGTCATCAACTCTATTAAATAATCGACATTACACCTTAGGATATTAATCTTTAAATAATTCTAAAATATCATACATATCACCAAACCTTAATTAATATATAGTTTCTTTTAGCATCTCTTATTAATCTATTAAATATCTCTTATTTTGTAAGTTCCAAATTAGAATCTAATAGACTTCAAATTTTCCTTCATCACGATTACCTTTTAACAATTAGGTCAAAAGGCTTTCCAACTCTAACTTTCATACTTGTATAGTCTAAATGATTATCTTGTACAATCATTATAATAAAAAACTGTAATAGTCTCCAACCTTTATAACTTCTCACTGGAACTCATATGTTGCACTTGACATTTAAATAAATTAATACATGCTTTAAGAAGAGTGTTGGGTTAAGATATTTATCTTTATATGTTACTTTTGCAAAACAAAACTAAAAACCCCTTTCTATTTTGCAAGGTTTATTTTTCTTTTTCTGATCTTTTTGTATTTCTTAAGGAACAATGCATCTTTTTTCCTTCTTCCTCTTTAACTATCTTCCTCCTCTCTTTTTATTTTCTTTTAACATTTCTAAATGATTTAAAAGATTTTTGGGGTCTAAGAGAGGAGTTATTCATTTCTCAAATAAAAGGATTAAAATAATATTAAAATTTTCATTTATCTTCAATTGGTAATAAGAAATTAAAATCATCTCTAAAAAATATAAACCATATACTAACAAATTTCTCACGATAAGACATTCGTAACTATATACTTCAATATAAAATCTAGTCACTAACATTCTGCCATACTTTTTAAGGTGTTCGCAACTCAATATATTTTTGAATTCCAAATTTATAACACTTATATTTGATTTATAAACAATCTTGAGCCTAATCTGATCATGTTTTTATTGAGTTTATTTTGTTATTATCTCTGAAACCTTTAAGCATCCCTTATTGATGAATCAGTCATTAAGGAAGAAAACATTTTCATTGAATTGCTTTTTGATTTATTGACTAAGTTATATACTAATTCATCATTAAGTACTCATTATCGCTTGAACAAATCCATAAAAGTATGCTTCCTTATTAATCATTTCCTGTTAGTTTATTAAGCATCTCTTATATTGTAAGCTTCAAATTAGACCATGGTAGAATTTAAATTTTTCTCCATCAAGAGTCCCTTTTCACAATTAGGTCAAAAGGTTTTCCAACTCTAGCTTCCAATTTCATACTTGTATAATATCAATGATTGCCTTGTATTATCATTGTAATAAAAAATTATAACAGCCTCCAACCTTTATGACTTCTCACTGGAACTCATATGTTACCTTTTTCATTTAAAAAAATTAATAAATTTTTTAAGAAGAGAGCTTAGGGTAGGATATTTATCATTCTAAGCTATTTTCAAAATAAAACTAAAATCCCATTTCTTTTCTATAGGCTTCCATTTTCTTTTTTTTGTTTCTTTGTATTTCTCAAAGAAAAGTGTAACTTTTGTCCTTCTTTCTTTCCAACTCTCTTCTTACTTTCTCTTAAAGTTTCAAAATAATGTGAATGAGTTTTGGGGTCTAGGAGAGGATTTATTTGTTTTCTAAATAAAATGATTAGAATAATATTAAAATTTTCATTTATCTTCAACAAGTCATAAAAAATTCAAATCACCTCCAAAAAAAATATAAACCATATACCTATAGATTTCTCATAACGAGACCTTTGTAACTATATGCTTCAATATAAAATCTACCCACTAGCATTCTGTTATACTTTTTAAGGTATTTACAACTCAATGTATTTTTGAATTCCAAATTTGTAACACTTACATTTGATTCATAAAATATGCTTTGAGAAGATATAGGAATTTAATTAGGTCGGTTATCACATAGATAGTCTTGAGCCTCATGTGATGGTGATGCATAATAAGTTTATTTTACTACTAATCTCTCAATTCTTTAATAGAAGCATCCCTTATTGATGAATAATTTATTAAGTAAACTTTTTTATTAAATTAGTTTTTGATTTATTGACTAAGTTATCTACTAAATCCTCATTACGTATTCATTATCACTTGAACCAATCCATAAAAGCAAGCCTCCTTACTAATTGTTCAAAAACATTATATAAGATTGCAACTAAACTCTCCTGAATTGGCTAAAATACTAGCAAAGGTTTTAAAATTTATACTGAAGTTTCCTTTAAATAGTCATGAAATATCATTGAAGTGGATCCCCAATACAACAAATCTCCCTAGTTTATATACTATGCATCTATTAAATCTCTCATCCACATAATCCATGTGTGGTGCAAGTAGGTATGTTTGGGACTTGGTTTCATTTCAAGTTACCTAGTGCCAACACAACAGAGGAGCTCCTAGATAAAGTCTAAGCATGATTTGCTCATCTGGTTGTATCCAATCAAATTGAAATGTAGTGAAAGCAATTTGGTGATTGGACATGTTGAAGAGAAATTGTGCAAGATAGGCTATAATTTGGGCATTCGAAGTCCCATTCAGCTTATTAAAAGTACAAATAGAAATGAAAAATACTATATAGTCATTGACTAAATTTATCTATAATTGGAATATATTGTATAACTTGATGGTGGGTATCTCCACCTCATGATGCATACATAAAAGACTTATAATGGATATCCTTTTTTATAGCATATATTAAATAATTTCACATAAACATAAAATAAGGCGACAAACTCAAAACTCAATGAAAAACACTATTATAATACTACAACAACTTTCCCTCCTAAAAACTTTACATTTACTAAAGAGATTATCGATGTGTACAAGTGTTTGTGTACTATATGATAAATTAGGTGCTAGTAGTAGATCTCAAATAAGAAGATAAAAATGAAATAAAATAAAAATAAAATAAAATTATAACAATGAAATATCTCACTCATATAGGTTAAGTGGCCAAGGCCCAACCCCAAGAATTTAGAAAATAAATGACGAAAATTTTGTTATGATAGTACATGATTATAAACATTGGTGTAGAAGTGGTCTAGATAGAATGAGATGGCAAAAGAAAAGTGATAATGGATGGATAAAAGAGCTAATTAGCTAAAAAGATATATTTTTGTTGACTCACATTAAATTTATTATAATAAACTTTAATCTATATGAATTTATTGTGTTCCATTTACTAACCAATAGGTTTAGACCTATCACATTACATGCCAAATGTGTAAGTCTCTAGTAAAGTGACCTTGTAGGACAAGAATGCATCATTGCATAATTTTTCTCTCTAAGTTCTATTATTTTCTTATGTGTTAGCTATAGAGTTGATTAGTATAGATTTCATAAGTTATTTCAATTCAAGTTTCCTTTGTAATATATGCAAATAAAAATCATGTAAATAAGGTGATGCAAATAAAAATTTGATGAAACCATTTCATACAAATAATGTCTACGTAAATGATGAAAAAAAACAACTTATATAAATTATATTGATGCAATTGCAATGTATAATAAATTAAACTCATAAAAAAAACTACAAGTGACTTATTAGGAGGGTGATATAATCTCATAATACTATTTTTGAAGGTTTTGATCAAAATGTTAGTGATTTTTTATGTGCTGTCCATCATAAGATGTTTGGAGAAGAATCACATATTTTTTTTGTTTCTTCCCTTCTCTTTTCTTGTTTTCATTGTGAAAATAAATCACTTAAGAGTGTTAATTATCTTATAAAATTTGTTTAAAAGAAGATTAAGATAATTTAACTTTGTTATCCCAAAGTGGACCATCTTAACATTGAAAGCTCAAAACTTTTTCGTGTTCATTATTCGTAAGGTTTCTAAGAATATTTATATAAAGTTTTTGTTTCATTTTGAGTTATATTGACAATGCTACAATATAGATGTGTATTTGTTGTGAACTTACATAAATTTGAAGTTAAGAGAAAGAAGTTAAAACTTGGAAGCATAACTCAAAAAAAATTGCATTATTTTAAGTCCAAATTTTATAATCATGACATGTATGTTAGGTTTATTTAGATTTCATATTGCATTACATTTTATTTTGACAAATGGTTTTAAGGATCACATATTTGGGCCAAACCTTAGGATCTTTTTGATTTCCCTGCATCACTACACCACATATTTAGTTAGATATTTTGGATTAAGTTATTTGAATTGTTGTCATGTGATTATAACTGTTTATCCTTGTAACTATATAGAGAATAGTGCTAATCTTGGAGAACCATGTGGTGGATTAGTAATATGCAGCACATAATATTCCCTAATTCCTAGTCAAGAGACCAATAAAGGAGAAATTTTTAATGTCATTATCTTAGCCATTGTTTTCCAAAACAACAAGCTGCATAACATGTCACATAGAACCTACATATTTCAAACATATTTTGCTATATGTTTTCTAAGTATTAGTGCCTATTTTTTGTCAAGCTTTCGATTTTCTTCGATATTCTTTAGACACTTATTGATATACAAAGGTCAATCATCTATTCTTTGATGAGAAACCTTAAACCATTCAATAGCCAATCTAATCCCTCAAGAAAGCCATGCCACAACAAGAAAAAATCAAAATTCTCAAAACTTCAATGGTTATGTTATGTTTTTGTTATGAAAATAATTTTTTAGATTATTTTGAGATATTTTATTTATCTCTTGATATATTTTGAGATATATTATTTTTGTTAACACAGAAAGAGATTGTGAATTTTTAAAGAAAATCTTATATTTTTTTTTAAAATTTAATAGATTTTTTTTCTATTCCTTTTGCATCTCGAATTTAGTATGCAACAATTTTCTTTTGCGTAAAATATACTTAAATGATCAGAAGAACCTTTCTTAACTGTGTTCCTTGTTAGACCTCACCATGTTTCAGTTGAAGATTGCCCCATTTTAAAGTTTATAAAGCCCTCCCTGCCGCAATTAAGCAGGTCCACATCCCTTAACATTGCCTTGTGGTGTTTAAGTATTAAAATAATGGAAAAGGAAAGTTTCTCCTTGGATGTATGTATGGATAATATAGATCAATTTCATAATATAATTCAGTTTAGAATATGAAAATACATGTCACTACATAATTACTATAATAAATAAATAGCAGATTCTGTCTAAATCACCCTCTAAAAGAAGTCTTATACAAGTTCATAACAACAAAAAGATAGCTCCAATATTCAAACTAATAAAACCTACTTAACTACTTTGTAAATGTTAAGAACTTATAGCAAACTAAAATGACTACTGATATCTACAGAAATAGCGTTCCCCTGAAACTGGAGCAGTGCAAAACCTGGGAGTTCCCATTTTTGTGTCCAAAGGAGAAAAGGCATCGTCGCTTGAAGGAAAAGAGGAATGTAACATAAGCTAATTAGACAAACCAAGAGATGGCTGAACAACATAGACAACTTACAGCTAAAACCCAAAAAAAAAAACAAGAAAAGAGAAGACGACAATTCATAGATACGCGAAATAAAGAAAAGTGCTCCTTTCGTTCCCCAATTCATCTATCTAGCTTCACTCTCTTTGCCCCTCTCATCTGCTCCATCTGCTGGGAAGCCAATGCAACATGCAGGTAAGAGCAATTGGCTCCCTGCCGACATCCCCTCGGTGTGTTGAAGTATGCGCATGGCTTCGAAACCTTCGGGTTTCTGCTCTCCCTTTGCCTCTGTCCATGTCCAAGTCCACCACCCTCAGTATACATGTTCCCCAGATGAAACTGCTTGCTCGACTCCTGTGGTTCTCCCCCATGCTTCTGTATCAAACTTTTGTAGTAGCTAGCATCCTTCACCGGAGGCCGAGTTGGAGAGACGGTGGGTAAAGCGTTGGCACCGGAAGTTGACGAACAAGCCAGTGGCAGAGGAGAAGGAGGAGTCTGCTTTGGGGTGCCATACTCAGATACCAGCTTCTCTAACATACTCGGATCGCTCAAGATTTTGATGAGCAGGTCTCGGTCAATCAGGCTGCCTTCCTCGTTGCTCCGCATGATCGCGGTGAATGCGGCAGAGGCGGCAGCTGCAACATCGGGCTCTGCCAGACTTGCAGGCCCAGGAGCTGCAGAGGGTAGCTGTCGTGGAGGCTCTTTGACAGGAAATGAATGCTCTACCAGTGGATTGAGCATTGGGGCGGTGCTTGGAATAGAGGTTTCATAGTCCAACACATCCCCATCCTCGATGGCGATTATGGGGATGATAGATGCATTGGAGTCGTCTGCACAGACAGCCTGCACCTCGGGCGTGACTGATGGGCTGCATCGCAAATGTTTCTATGTTAGTATGATGGCAGCGTTGAAGTACTCAAAGACGCAAAGCCAAATGTTCTGTTTGCACGCAGCTTGTGACTTTGAGAAGTTGATTTGCAATTCAATTCACAAATGTCAAAATGAGAAAGATTACTCTGGAGGTATAGAAGAAAGGCGGGGATAAACTGCTTCAAGAACTTCAAGCTGCCTCCGATCCTGCAAAGCCACCTCTTCGCTTTCTTCACCTGCGACTACGAGCCAATCGGGGTTCATCCAAAGCTGAGAAATGGGGAAAACAATTTAGTAGGTGAAAGATGAAGGCAGATATTACTTTTTAAAGTGACTTATAAGCTCATAATAGTTCAAAAATTTGATGGAAAAGGAAGCTGATTACAGTGGGAGGGCATTGCCACTTGACCAAAGGAATGTTTCTTGTCAGCTGTGATCTATGAGGTGACTCAAAACCAGGAGGCACAGAGTCATCAGAGACTGGCATGACCGAGTGCAATAGCCATGCAGCCTTTGCCTGTAGGTTATCTTGGGCCTCTTGGTTTCCCAGTCCAGATTGGATGGGAGCATCTTCTGATAGAAATAACCTCACCTAGTATATACAAACTTTATAAGAAATACAAAGATAGCCAGTAAATCAAATCTCTATGTTGGGGTCTAAAATTCATAACAACGTATTTAGGGATACGATTTACCCTGCATTCTAAAACAAAATGGAGAATCTATCACTTAGATCATTCTTCTTCAAAGTCCAAACATTATTTTGCTGGGTAGATTTTAATTTAACATGATTTATAGGTCTGTTATAAATTAACAGTTGATTGAGATTTCAATTACTAGTTCTTAAACATACAATGATTACATGATTTGTTGATCAAAATGATGACATGATTTTTGGTTAAACTTGTAGCGGGTGAGTCTAAAGCTATAGTCAGGTTTCGCCAATTTATTATGTGTAACTCATCTCTTATGATCCTATTTTAAAGAGAAATATAAAAGTTGTAAGTTGTGAACAACCACATGCAATACTAATGCTATAAAAGTTAGAAATTACACACCAAATTAAAATTTCCACAAGTAAGCAACAACTAGCCTGACAACACAGGATTCAGAGCTGTATTAGACATTGATTAATTTTACTTGATTTCAATAGCTAATTACCTGCATCTTCTCTCTCATATCACCCAAACCCTCCCTAAAATATAAAAGACCTAATATATATATATATATAAATCAAGTCTTTTATATTCTCCTGATAAAGTATATATTGACCAAAGTCTACAAAAAAATATTGCCTAAGGAGATTCATACATATGATTGTTTAAATATCATATGTATGAACCTCCTTAAGAAGTGCTCTTTTTAGGTTTCAACCAATACATTTTACTAGAGAATATAAAATATTTGATTTATATGTATAAGAGATTTTATTAAACAAAAAATTTTGATTTTACAAAATAAATACATTTAAATAAATAATTAAAAGAAAATAACATATTAATCATCTTTTAAATAAAACTTGATAACACAAATTCAATACCATCTTTTTGTAAACAAATAATTCAAATATATAATCATTTTTAAAACAAATAAATTATGCCTAACTTTTAAAATAATCAAATGCAACTTGTTAAAATAAAAAAGTGATCAAACTTATATTAATATTTGATGTTTTGGATAGAAATTAAAAATACAAATTCAACAACAATAACTTTGCAAAAAAATATAAATTATTTATGATACTTATCAATTGTTGTCAAAATAACTTCAAAAGATAAAAAGTAATATACTAATATGTACTTATTTATCATGAAAAAAAATATTAATAAAATTATATGGTAGAAAAAAATTAGAAACTCCAAAATTTGGTCCTCTAAACCAACTTACAAATATAATAAAGATAAGAATTAGCGGTTTAACGCACGAATTAGAATTTCACATTATTTTTCACTTCCGCTTAAATAGATCATGAATTAAATTAATCTTTATAAAATTTTCACATAAGTGTCCCTTCATCTAAATCCATATGAAAATAATGAACAATTTTATTAAGCTATGAAATACTAAGATAAATCCTCATAAGCAAATTGTTCACTTGTTTGAAATATAATCATGGAGATGCACCTAGATCACATATGGTTGTGATACCTTCTTGCAAGAAAAACATGTCAACAAATATAGCATCTTTCACATGGTGATAATACAAGATTATTTAGAGACTAGGCTTCATAAATTTATATTTAAAAGACAGTCCTAAAACCCAAGAGTTTGTTAATCACCAATTCCATTGAAACATATATGAGCCCATGCATGTATCACGTCAATATTAGGTAGTTTATCAGGTCATGCACAATTTGCCAACAAGGACCACATATGATCAAACTAAACTATTACATCCGATTTTCCTCTGATGCAATAACACTTGCTTACTATTGATTTTGGAATCCAATCCATTTTTGCATGTGAGTTACATAGTCATTTGGACACTTAAGTCTTAAGCACACTTATTTGGAAGTTTAAGATACAGCTGCTATTGACTTTGTGATATTGCCTTGTTGCATTATGATGCTTTGAATAACCCACCACCCGAATATGTTTTGTTTGGATAAGTCTTGTTTTACCAGCCTCAAAAAGTTAACTAACGATAACATTTATATTTTTACAGTTGAAATTTATTAATTAGTCTTATCTGTTAAGCATATATTTTGTTATTTAGAAGGACAATTTGCTAGGCTTGTACGCAAAAAAAAAACGCCAAATATACTCGAAGAACATGGATTACATAGATGATTAACTCCGCTTTCAGATAGCAATTCTCCAGTAAGATCCTTTGTCTCAACTCTGATGCTTGGAAAAATAAAATGTAAAATAAACTTCTAAACCTTCTTTCGTATCAAATTCCACTATTCACCTACTTGACCTACAACAAACATGCTACAAAATTATCTAAGGGATCTAGCATTAAGTCATGAAAAATGAACTGCAGATAGATTTCTCCATTCATATGATGCCTCTATAAAGCATATTTGGACATAAATCCACACATCAAGAGAAATTTTTCTGCTTAATTAAATGAGCTTTGCCCATCAAGTAAAATCTTGTCCTGATTTTCAAAAAAAAGTTAAAAAAAGCACTATCATTGATTAATCGGTTCTTAGGAAGTAATATTCAGATAAAAGTAAAGCTGACAGACAAAATCATATGCAACTGACCTCAAACAAATGAAAGTAAATTTCAAATTTAGTTGTAACACTAAAAAATGGGTGATAGAAAAAATATTTTGACCATGTCATTCAAGCAAGTAACATTTGCCTGCAAAGAACATGCAGAAGTAGACAGCTAAGCTACTATCAGAGCATCCAATAGGTCCTAGCACACAACTAGGATTTCTTAATGAAATGCAAATTCTGCAACCAACTAATTGAGGCTCGAATGCTCCCATAAAGCCAGACAACAATTCTCAGAGCTTGAAGAACTTGGAACTGGGATTTTGGTTCAACTGTCTTTGTTTTACAGTTGTCAGCCTCCAAGTTCTGTTGGTATACACAAACAAACCTATATAATCAATTTAGGCTTTATACTATATTCAGTTGTTGCTAGAGGACTATCCAGGTAACAAGCCAGCTGAATGATCATAGACCAAAATCACTTCAATTCTGTTGATTCTTGGACATTTCTCTAACAAAATTCCTAACCAGCACTTAATTCAATAGGCCACACCCATCAAGATGATCATCATCCACAAAAAACGAGAAGCATCAATAGAAGAATCCCTGAAGGTATTATAGGTTCCAGTCGTAGACCTAAATATGGCAGCATATTTCTTGTTTTCCTTATAAAGACAGCCTGATAAGACTTAACAAACATGATGGATAAGATAAATCACATACAACAAACCTTAGTCTTATGTGGTGGGTTTGGGTATATGAATTCTCTGAAACTATTATGCTCTATCTATTAATAATGTTTACTTTTCCTCTCTTTATAAAGGAAATTTCAATAGCCCACATCTTTTCGTAGGAGAATTAAGAAGTAGCTATGTAATAAACCCTAACCATTAAACACTCTTCCTAAACCTATCTTCATCAGTCTTGGACAAACTTGTTCCCAAAAGCAAATATTTTTTATTAGATCTTTTTTAGCATGATTACCATTCATATCAATTATCATAGTCAAATCCAAATATGAATCAATAATTTATACAAGCTTATCAATGATCCTTATGTACGAAATCATGAATGAGAATGCTTTTATCATTTAACTTATAACTTAAAAGTTGACCATTCTCCCCATTCTCCCAACCCACCAATCTTGTTTAGATAAATAAAAGATAAAAAGGAAATTTTTAATTTAAGTGCTTCAACTCCTTTAATCTTTGTTTCATGATTGCACATAATTAGTCAAATGTTCTAAAATATTATGCTCTACCAACTAGTTAAATGTTTTGATTGTTGAACCCTTGACCTTTATACCACTTGTTTGATGACAATAAAACTATTGTGTTGTTTTTATTAATGTTTTTCCTTAAGTATTTTTAGATCATGTGTTTTAAAATCAAATAAGTCAATTTATTAAAAAGTTTGATTCATTGATTTATGAAACAATCCACAAGTAAAGACAAATCAAGAAGCATTGGTGACATTGCTTAAGTTTCGCTCAACTATCAAATCTTGAAGCCATTGATCCCAAGTTTTAATGAAATAACTATCCTTCTAGAGCTCATCTTTATCGCAAAACTTTATGTTAAAATTGTTAAACTTATCACTTGATATGCAACACATAAGTTTACATTCATCTTACTCATGCATGGTTGAATTGCTAATTTATTTTTCATGAGTTAATTAGTTAATAAATGACTAAATAATTATAAAAAATTAATCTCTAAAGAGTTGAATTGATCTTAGGTTTAATGTTAAGCTAATGAAAATTAAAATCATGTTGACATATAACTTTGAATTAGACCTACATATAAACTATAGAATTCGATGCCCTTCATCGGACTTATATACGCTTTCATTACTGCTCTGTATTACAAGTTACATATAGTTAAGATTGTATGTAGTAAAGTTACGATGTCCCCATAGTATGGGTATAATCAACTAGTTATCTTAGGCTGAAATGGTTGTACATATAAATATTTCTATTGATTGTATACAAAATCAAGTGTGTTTTATTTATTAAACAATTCTAGGTATCATATAGTAAGAAATAATATTCCATACCTGTAAGAACATTTCATCTTCATAAAACAACTAGAAAAACTTAGCGTAAAAATGTTAAAATAGAGTTGTACAAATACGATTCAATATATTGTATCAGTACGATTATCTTGAACAACTAAAAAATGTTAATTGTATTTTCTTCTTAAAAATACATTGTCTACACATAAAAAAAAAAATTGATTGTTGCTCTCAAGTAAAAGTTGTCATATTATTATGATCTTGTATCGTATAAAAAAACCTGAGAGCAGTACAAAACTTATCATACACTTGCAATCCATTTATCGGATGTCAACGAACTATGAATCACTTAGAAAACAAAATAGCATAATGGTATTAAACATGTACGATATCCACGATCTTATGGTACTATGTACTTAACAATGTGTGCTGAGCGACAATCATACATGACATACTCGATCATACTTGTAAGATATTTTTTAAGTGATTAAAATTAACAGATTAAGCAGACGCTTCGTCAGCGTGATCAATTCTCTATTTATCACTCTAGTACGATCCACTAATAGCAATTGCAAATATAATCACTGAAACCTATAATAACTAGTTTAATTATTTCAAAAATGATATTTTAGCCATTAAAACTTCTTTAAGCAATCAAATTCTTTTAAGATATATAAATAAGAGTCTATTTGAATTAGAAAGAGTTGATAAACAAACTTGTAAATCATTTAGAAGCAAAAGTAAATCTAAAACTTTGGGTTGTGCCTTACGCTTTGAAGAACTCATTCATTATGCCATTGTATTCAAAGCTTTATTTGTCTCATTCTTTTTATTATTACATCAAAGCTTCTCATTTTGTTTGATAACATCCTTCCACATCATTTAGACATTGTACCATATTATTTTTCTCAAGTAAATGTTATAGATTCTTGCATGTATTGATTTGTTTAAATGTTGGAATTTTCTATAATTGTATGCACTCTTTTGAGCTATGTTGAACCCTACATGGCTACGACAAAAAAGGAGAGGTATTTGGTTAAATTGACCCGACCTAGCTACAATGAAAATGGGAGTAATTGTTGTTTAGGATTACCCTACTTTGCTGCAACAAAACACGAGCGATTTTAGTACAAGCCTAATCATCGGCTAATGAGTGAATATAAATCCAGATTTTGATCAAATCACCCAAAAATTTTAATGTGTTTTTTATCTTTTTTGCACTCTCACAAAAATTTACAAAACTAAACAAAAATTTCTAAAACTTATTTATAAAAACAATTAACTAAAAAAAGATTTTGTTGTTATCTTAACTTTTGTTTGAAATTGACTTGAGTTTTCAATTTACAAAATTCAAACCCCCTTTCCCTTTTTCCCCTTCCCCTCTTGTTGACATCCTCTCAAAATCAACACTGAAACTTATGTTCTACCAATCAATGCACTAAGGCAATAGGAGAACGAGCTAAGGGACAAGCAAGGAATCAAGGAAGGAGTTCATGTTTGCAACCCAATTCACCCAATCATTCCAATGCATTCTCAAACCGCTAATCACATCGAGATCAACTCCATAATAAATCATTATGAATGTAACTAGTACACAAGTTTAAAACATGTTTTTAGCAAATATTGATTTTTAAAAATTTTATACATTATAAAGAGTCCATTATTGTATTTTCATCCTCTCTAGATCTTAATAAAGCACATAATTGACCATTTTGTCAATATTTGTGAGATTACTACTAAATATAAATAATGAGATATAGATAAACACAAAAGTTTATCATTATACCACTACTACTTAAAATAGGTAGCACAACCACAAAATGAAATTTCTAGATCTCAATAGAATATAACATTATAATATTTCATATCTTCATGTTTAAAAATTACAGATAAGACACAAATTTATCAAGCTAAAGACAAATAAGCTAAGCTATGAAACATGAGTATAACACAAGGATACAGATAAGATATGATATAAACATAACATACAAATATCAAAAAAGTAGAATATGTAAGAAGAGAATGCAACTATTAAATATGATAAAAATAATTAAATCTAAATATAAAAAATAACATGTTTAACATAATGATATGTAATAAAGGTTCAAGTCATTTATCAAAGTGCTCGCCTTTTTAATGAAAGAAAGAGATATGTGATTAAAATTATTAAATCTTAGTTTAAACTACATTCTAATGAATTATAAATATAAAACTCAAAACTCGTAAAATCATGCCACCATCAAAAATCTATAATACTAATACAAATTTATGAATTGGTAAAACTATTCGAATATAAGCATTATATCATAAAATACGATAAACTTATTAATTACCTCATTCTCTAAGGGTGTGAGAATAATAATGATATTTTTTCTTTTAAAAGAAAATCAAACAAAAATTTCATATAAATATTAATAAAACTTGATTCTTCATTACCTACTTTACTTTTGTGTCTATAATTGGTTATATTTATAATTTCAATCGCTCTAACCTCTAACTATGCCCCTTTTACCTCAATAAGGTGTTACTTTATCAATCTTTAACCTATTATGAAAACCATCACATATCTAAAATCGAGCAAAAATCTCATATAGAATATTGAAAAAACTTGATTTTTCATTACCCATTTTAATTTTGTGCCTATAATTGAAAACCTTTTGAGTTCCAATCATACTAAATCCAACCTATGGACATTCAAACTCCACAAAATATTTGCTTTATCAAGTTTTTGCCTATTGTGAAAAAACATTATATATCAAAAACAATAAGAATGCTTGGTCTACTAGCATCAGATAACTTACGGGTATGATCTAGGCAAGCATTAAGTAATTTTGATTTATTTGGATTTGTTTTTCTAAAATTCAATATGACTATGATATGTTAAATAAAAATCAAGAAAGTATTAGGCAATATCAACATCAGATTCGTATCTAATATATATAAAAATATATAAAATATGTATATGTGTATATGTATATATGTATATGTATATATATACTATATATATATAACATAAGACTTAAAGAAAGATCAATATTTCAAAACATATTTCACCCATAAAAAACCTTTAGATCAAGCTATTATTGGCATAGATCAACAATTCAATGAGCTAATTCATTTTAGAAAGAAAAAATTAAGCTTGTTAAATGCCCTATTTTAAGGGCTTATATCCTCACCAAGTTCCTATTTCCTTTGCTTAACGACATCATTTTCCCTTTTTATTCTTTCTATTCAATGCCTTTGCATTCTATAAACAAGAATATTTGTTATTCTGAATTGAACCTTACCCTTTTTATATCATCCTTCAATTTCTTCTCAATCAACAATCCTCTCCTTCTCCCTCATCATGCCACTTCATTCTCTCCATGTTCTAACTCTTCTCTCCATCCATGTTTGTCATGTGCTCATCTTCACTCCCCATGATACAATAATTTGCCTTCTGATCAAGATTTCAAATAGATCTAACATCCCACTTCATAATAACATCTCCACCACATAGTCAAGTATGAAAGTGGCTTCATGAGAGTTGAGCTTGAGCTCAACTGTTAAACATGCATTTGCTTAAAAACATAAAACTCAAACCGAGGTGACTCAATCTCAAGTTGACTCGATTATATCCATAGCTCAATGCATTAGGAATGAACAAAAGAAAAACATCTAACCTATGAAAATCATACAATATAGCTCGTTAATATTCTATACATAATAAATTACATCCTAATACCCGCAATATTTTATTTTCGACGAAAAGTTTATAAGTTAAAGTCTACTAAAAGAATAAAATTGGAAGGGTAATACTTGATGTCATACAACTAAAAATTTACCAACTGAAAAGCAGCACTTATAAAGAATTATTGGAAAACAATAATTGAGTCTACATCATGGGCTACAAGAAAATATTTATGAGACAAGGCATTGCAAATCCTACAGAACAACAATGGAAGATCACAACTGATTGAAGTTGATCTCCAAACTTGAACAAGTAGCAAAGCCGACGGATAAGTGAGAACACATACGAAAATGTTACAAACCAAAAGAACATTGCCTAGCATCTACGATCTGAAAATCTATTATTTACAATTTTCTCTAAATAGCAGAATTTTAGAGAGTGCTCAGCTCAAAAAAAAATGTGGCTTGGAACAAAAGATGAAATGCAAAAGCAATAGCACCAAATTTGGATGAAACAATTCACAACATATATTGATAAATGAGTATGTTGAATTTGTTTAGTAGGTAAACCTGATATAAAACAAGTCCACCAATGCAACAATGAGCTTGTCCTATCATTCAATTCAACCAAACCAAACGTTATAGAAACCTAATTATTATTTCACTAAAAACCAAAACTGGCCAATAAAAGCCAAGTTTAGCTTTGTAGCATCAACTTACTACAGGAAAATTGTTTAATCGGATGCCACAAATGATTAAGTGGTGGATCAACTTTAGTAAGAATGCATGGAAAAACAATTAAAAATATCTTCGCTATTCACATAGCCAACATGCACAAGAATTTTACATAATTTCCACTAATAGGCCTTATTCCACTCAATAAGGAATCATTAGCTCTAGATTCCATTGAGTTCTCCATAACATGTTATAAGTACACTTAACATCCTTCCTAATAACATCTAATCATGCCTTTCTAGTGTGCTATATTGATTGAGATAATAGGTATTATCCTAACCATATCCTAACATGGGCATCCCTAACCTCTAATTTATGCTTAATTAAGGATCTAGTATACATGGGCACCTCTCCCTACCTAGACATTTCATTGTCAAATGCTTTGCACAATATGATATTGCAAAACATATAAGGATATTGTGTAAGAATACTACATGACACATTCTAATAAAAATCATTCAAAAAATAACAAACACTTCAAGAACACAGAACACACACTAGACACATCGTGAAACTTGACAAGCTCAAGAACATCAAAATCAACCATAACTTGCATCGAAAAAGGAGGCTGAGTTTTTTTTTTTTCTTGGGTATATCATTTTCACCTTGTTTTTGTAGCACACATTAGCCTCCAACATCTCTATTTTTTATAGAGACAACATTGCATTTTACCATTTATCATAAAGGCATTTTGGATCTCTCCATTAGCCACTTAATTCTTATCCTACTTCCAACTATAGAGTGTTTAATGAGAGACTCAAACTTATTTAAACGCGATTTTACAAAGCTCTTATATTTTAAAGATTTAGCAAGATTATACCAATTATTAGATAAGTTTATATAGACAACCCATTTAATTCCATTCAAAATCATTATATCCTAGAAACTACTAATCTTGTATTTTGGCATTTTAATTACTAATCAAAATCTACATGAATCTAAATGAGCTTAAGTGATATTAATCATTTTATAAAGCCTATCAATTTAATTTTAATTAAGATGGATTTTAATTGAATAGATTTGTGGAACTAATTGGAGGCCCAACTCTTTTAACACCCCTCATTCAACCTCCAACCTAAGTCCTAAAAGCATCTTTTGCTTAAATGCAAGCAGGTCACTTTAGCAACAAATCCCAACTCAACCAACTAGCAAATACTGATACCTCATGCTCAAATGGACACATTTATATCATATTTGAAGCTATATCTGCATTCTCTTTTGCATAAATTTCTGATTATAATATGTATAACCACTCAACACCTCTCTAGCCAATATCATTCACCATAGAGTATAACTGATGTCAAGGTATTCCAATAGAACTTAATTTGGATTTTTAAGGTTTATGCTATTGTTTGGTAATAACAAATAGGCATTCACTAGTAATATGCGACAATTCTTTTCTTCAAGAATTGTTCCTTGTAATGAATTTTTTCCCAAATCAGCCAAAAAAACATTAAACTAATCTTCCCCACCACTTTTTCAAATACATTTTTTCCTTGGCAATAACTTAAACTACCTTTCAGGAAAACATACACAAACACACAGGACATCAAAATCCATACATACAACAAGGTTCTTCAAATTATAAGCAAGTGTAAAGTAATGAAAAATGGTTCAAAAAGATATGATGATCCCAACAAGATTAATAAACAAAAACAATGCAGAGAACATAACTCTGCATCAGTTAAAATTCAACATATTAACCATATTTTAATAGCAAGCAAGCTTTGTTCATATTCAATAATCTGATTATCCTGCAAACAAAAAAAGTCCATTTCCTAAGCAAAGTACAATAACCAGCCTAGCAGAACTTCCCAATGTAGGGTTCATAACCTAGTAGAGGTAGAAGTTAGAGTGTAAGCATAAGTACTTGTGCAATTCATTAATGAAAATTTTGTGAACCTTTGTTAGAAAAACTATTTTTGGGCACTATAAAGTCAACTTTACAATGATATTTATTACATAATCTAGCTTTAAGTAATTAGTATCAATTCATAGACAATGGGAATTTTACATTGACCTGCATCTAATATTGCTTGGTGCTGGAAAAAAACATCTTTTGTAGAAAAATATCCAGGTCAAATACAGTGGGTGTCTGTTTTTTAGACCGCTTTGATTGTAACTGGTATACAATTTTTAACTTAAATGAAAGACAACTTATTTTGCTGGCTAAAGATGCTGTTGCATGTAACAAGTTGTTCTCATGTTGTTGGATAAGTTATTTTCCTGGAGCAAAGAGCCAATCAACATTTCAAAAATTGCTTTCAAACGTATTCAACACAAACTTTACCAATTTTATGTTGGCAAGCCTGTTTTGACAGATTGATTCACATGTTCTTTTACAAATGGTTACATGGTCAGATTTAGAAACGTAACTTCAAAAATAAATTTCAGTGAGTTCAATAAGAACTTTAGAGAGGTGATTTTTTGAAGTAATCAAAACTGTGCACCTAATCTTTGGTCCTTATTCTTGTAATACCACTGGATTTACTGTGTTCATATGAAACAAAAACAAGTTTAATATCATATTGGTCCTCGAAGTTACTTTGGTCCACAACTTTCAAAAGCCTTCATCTTAATCCATAGAATTTGCTTATCATTTGAATTTGTTATTTATAATCTTTAAAGCTTTCCCAAAATACCTCACTCTCCTTTTCTCAATCAGACCAACCTTTCCCCGCCTTCCCAGTTCTCAATCACCCACCCCCCTTCTCTCTCATAGCTCATTTCATCCCCATCTTCCAAGCTCTTTACGCAATAGACAACTGGGCTGTAGAGACGGAAGAGAGCATTGAAATTAGGGTCAAATGATCAACTGTGTGTACTTAAGAGAGAGAGAGAGAGAGAGAGGAGAAAGATTAAATGTTTTTCAAAAATTAAAGAACAAGGACAAAAGTAAAACAATTGCCAAATTTCATGGAAGAAGATGAAATTTTGGAGACTTGGGGACCAAAATGATAATTATCCAAAGCATTATATATTAATATGAATGGATAAATAGCCTGACAAGTACAATGGTCATGGCAACAAGCCCCTAGAAAAAGTGCATGTACACCATTGAACTTTTTTGTTGCATGTCTTTTTAACAATGAAATTAACAATGAGTATGTTTTTCAGAAGCAAAGATGATGGAAAGCTTAACCAAACTGAACCTTAATTATAATTAATTGTCAATAATGCTTATGATTCAAGTTTATCCTTAATGTTTTTTAGAAAACCATAATTGGAAATATTTCATTTGAAAATAAACTTCAGTCCTTTAGAGTGCCCAATTCGTTGGGGCATGTATATTTCATCACATATAGCTATTACTTAATACAATCTGCTTGAAAATTCCCTTGTAAGCAATAGAACAATGTTTCTTATTCAGCACAGAGCAATGCGAGGTCAAGGCCAAGGAAGCAGTAATTCCATCTAGTGGATATATAGTGATATATAAATATCACTACATAATAATTAACTTTGCCAAAACCATGAAAAAAAATCACTTGAATACAGTCTCCGCAAGAGTTTAAAGGTCAACAATCCAACCAATGATCCACACGTAACCATTTCTATATAAAAACAAAAGTTACCAAGAAACGTCCAAGTTTATTCTTAAGACATTAACCAAATAGAAATTCAAATTTCTCAATGGCTTTAATCAACTAGCCAGAAGTTTCTGGAATTAAGATTCACGAAAGGAAGACGGATGTCCTCTAATAAAAAGAAGGATGCAAGCCATAAAATTTGGTGCTCAGGTTCAAATAACGCACACAAAAATAAAGCAGCGCCATCCAATAAAACTGGAAAGCATGAGGCATAACCTCCGAGACAAAAAAAAAAAAAAAAAAGAAAAAGAAATGTTTTGAGGACAACAACAAAGATTCAGCCCTCCTTCAAATGAAATAAAAAAGCTGGAATCCAGAAATTCAACAAAACTTGATAGCTGCATTGAAAAATTCAATAATTTGTACAAAACATTTGGATGGGAACAAACACACAGAGGGCATAGGAAAACGAAAGCATACAATGTGGGGGATAGTGACGAATACAACAGCAACACCGGATTAAGTAAGAGATCGTATTTATAGAGCAAAAACGTTGTTCACGACGGATTGATTACATGAATCGTATTACCTGACAAAGCTTCGGACTGGGAGCCCAAGAAACCCTTTTCAATTGCTTCGGACCCTCCATCGCCACGATCATACAAAATCGGACAGAAAACCTAGAAGACTATATTGGCGACAACTCGCAATTTGAAAAATAACAACGTGCGAAAAGCCTATGAGATGGACAGAAACTGGAACGCATCCAAACGTCTTATGTCGAAACCCTATTTACTTCTCCCATGATTAAGTGAACCATGGGAGTTCGCAAGAAGAGACAGGCCAGAACGAACGGCGTGTGACGAACAGGGATGATAAATGCTGGAAGTCCGTACACTCGAGATGAGCTTTTTAATAATATCTAATCTAATTTCTTATGATGTAAAAAATTAAAAAAACAATTCAATATAAATTTGCATCTACGTAATAAACAAGTTTTATCTTTCAGTATATTAATATTTAATTTTTAGAATATGTAACCACACACTTCTAAAACTTACGCTAACTTTTTAGAGGTTAGTTATTAATTTTGTTTTTAATTTATTGTGATTATATATCGTATGATCACTCTATAACTCGCCAATGTCTATTATTGATAATTTTCGAAGTTCAACATCTCTTGCTATCGACCCTCATTAAACAATTCTAATCATAATCATGTCCAACTACCATTATCATCATCCAAAATAGCTAAAATTTACCATCGATCTCCACATGTTATATTGCCATGAACTTAATTAAAAAAATTGTCATCAACCACCACTAGTGATAATATCCCAAAAATGGTTAATTATTTAAATATTTATTTTCAAGATATTGAATTATTGAACTCTTAAATTAACAAAATTTTTGATTGTAAGGTTAATTAGTTTCTAATAAAAGAGAATGTGTAACATACAAAATATAAAAAAAAACATTGAGTTTTATAGTTTTTTAATTATTTGAAATTTTGGATATTTTTAGAAATTTTTAAGAAATTATTTAATGTGTCATAGAATATTACAGATTATTAAAAAGATGTATCATATCTCAAAATAGGATGATGAAGTGCCAAAATAAATATCCAAATTATTTTGAAATTAATGACATTAAATCGAGTATATCCAAATTTTTAAATGATAGAACAAATGATTAAAGATTAATAAGAATTAATTTATGAGTTAGAAGAGTCTAAAAAAATATTAAAACTATTAAATAGTTATAAACAATCATAAAATTTTATCGAGATAAAGAGCTTATAAAGATAAAATTAATAAAATTTTCTTAACAAAAAATGTGACGTGCATAGAATTAAAAGTTGAAAAGTGTTTAAGAAAAATAATAAAATAGTTTTGTGATGATTTCTAAGTTTGAAATTTTATCTAAGATATTTAATGATGTCAAGAATTTGAAAATTAGTAAAGGGGTAGAAAATAAAAAATATTCATAAAAAGTGGTTAAAAACTTTGGATATTTAATTAATTGAAAAATACGAGAAATATTGGATTTATTTATATTTAATTTAATTAGGACTTTAATTTCTAAAAATATCTAATTTCCTAACTCTTACGAACCAATAACTCAAACACTGGTGACTCGAAACCTACAAAACTACCAAATTTGAAGTAATAGGAAAGTGAGGAGGTGCCCAATGGGATTTCTAAAAGAGACCCAATTGTTCAAAGGTATTTAAAGTATTTGGTAAGAGAAATGACATTAAACAAGTATAAAAGAAAAGGGTTTTGCAATCATGATAGAGTTTAGAATATTTGGAAACTTTCATCGAGCCATGAACAAATGAAGAGAGATCTACTTTATTAGAAAAAACTTTTGTCATTTATCTAATATTTTGAAACTATAGTTATTAGAACAAACATATTGTACAACTCACTTGGGCAGATGGGGATCTTCAGGACCGCATCACGCATCTTCCGAGAGCCTTACAGTCCTCAAAGGATGTATTGCTTCTTTCCCTTATGAAGAAGCCCCGGGCTACCAGCAGCCAGATCTACTCGAGCATCGTCTGCAATGCTCAGAAGGGCAGTATTGGCAACAGGTCCTTGGAGGAATTCTGTGGCATCTGGCAGTTAAAGGTCACTCCCAGGGTCCGCGTCTTCATGTGGAGGGTCACCGATGATCACCTTTCGTCAGCGGTGTGGTTTGCCCGCCGAAAGCTTTGCAACTCTCCCTCCTGGCCAGCAGGGCTGCCCGGAAGACAAGTCCTTGCAGCACATCTTTTAGTGTTGCCCGAGAACTCAAGAGGTTTGGGCTGACCGCACTGTTCGGGCAGCGTTGACCAGCTTGGACAGTCAACCGGGGCCGATCTACTGTTCATTGACCGGGTCCTCCTGTTCGTCGGGTCTCTTGTTGCTCGCCAGGGTGCCGGGCAATTGGATGTGGCCACCATTGCGACTACGCTGTACTATATTTGGTCGAAGAGGAATGCAGCCAGACATAACATCCCGGTGCCTCCACCTGGCTCTACTATCTGGACTATCTTGCTTGAGGTTCACTCGTCCATCAACCGACATCTCTTCTTCTCCTCCCTGTCCAGCGGGAACCCCAGCAAGTCCACGGACTTGCTTGTTACGCATAGTTGGATTCCCCCCCCAACAGGTTGGATCAGAGTGAATTACGATGTCGCGGTTGGTGATTCAATGGCCGGGTTAGGCATGGTTGTGCGGGATTTTTTGGGCAGACCTCTCCTAGTGGCTGGCAAAAGGTTGTTATCCCAGGCAGTTGACATAATGGAGACCCAGGCTTTGCTTATGACACTTGACATGGTTAGGGATTTTCTTCCCCTGCACCGGGCTGTGGAACTCCAATTTGACTCAATGCTGGCTATTCAGGAGGTGTGCGAGATGGTGTCCCTCCCCCCGGGGTCGGGTGTCTTTGCGGCAACTATCCAGTACGCTTCGGGTCTTGAGGCCGTTCGTTTCTCACACATCCTCAGAGACGGGAATGCGCCTGCTAAATTGGCTGCTCGGGCAGCGTGCCTTAAAGACTTCATCTGGGGCCCCGAGGATCCCATTCCTAAGCCCCTGCTCGACCTCATGTTATCTGATTTCACTTTTGATCCCCCTTGAGGATCCTTTTGTAATTTGGGCTTGGCCTTGATATAATAGATATTATATCCTCTTCAAAAAAAATTAAAATAATTATCCATTCTAGTCTATAATATATGTAATTCTTAAGATCGTAATTATCATTAAAAGTTTGGGCATCTAGTTTCACATCAAGGATATACTCTCTATCTCAATATCTCTTAGGATTTTCTTCTTTTAGATCATTGGGTATGGCACTTTTTTTTGGTATTATCCTTTTTTTCTTCTAAGATTTGATTCACTCTATTGGTTTAAGACGATTTATCAAACTATCTGGGTGAGTTGAATTATTAATTAAGATATTTTTAGCATGAGATTTTGGTTTAAATTTTGTTTTTAGTTTTGAACTTATTCTTAATTTTGCTTTGTCATTTGATAAGATATATCAAATCTTATGATCATTTAAAAGTTTGTCATAAATGGAGATAGTAAGGAAAGAAAATAAAGTGGGATATTTTTTAAGAAATTTATAAAAGTAAAGTGATCATAATTATAGAGTAACAAAATTGAGATAGAATGTGCTTCTAAGAAAATAACAAATGATCAGGATCCCATCTTTGTTATACCACCTCCTAGATAGAACCAAATAGTTTCTAAAAAAGATGGTGGCGAGTAATAACTGTTTTTGTACCACATCCTATGACAAAGTTTATCCAAAAATAGTTAAGAGTGTTTTAGTAGATAAACTAAGCAAAAAAACTTTTTTTCTTTCTTTAATAGAAAACAATGTTACCTAATACCAAAGTTAATGTAGACTAAAAAAACATGTTCTCTAATACCAAAGTTGAATACACTAAACAAAGAGAAAAATTTTTTTAATAAAAAATCTTAATCTCTAATACCAAAATTGATATAAGATAGATTTAGATTTCTATCACAGTTTAAATTAAAGCATACAACACTAGAGATGCTTAATATATTATTAAAAAAATTAAAAAAATATTATGCACTAATTAGAATTAAGTAACATATGTGATATTTTAAAACTATTCAAAGATCTATATTTCAAAACTGTAATATGAATTGTTAAGTTTAGTAAGTGACAACATCTTAAGAATTAAGCATAAAATCTTTTTTGATGATGAAGTCTAATAGTTTCATAGATATTAGCATTTGGAGCACCAAAGTGGTAAAATGGTGACATGATAGTGATTTAGGTTAGTAGAAAACCTTGGGGTGTTGACAGAATAAGAATTTATTTGGTTACCAGCTCTCGGAAGAAGGTCTCTCACATTCAATCATTGTCTCTCATAAGGGATTTAGTTGCCCACTCTCTTGGTGGAAGGTCTCTTACCTTTTATCCTCATCTCTCACAAGAAAAGTTGAAATCCCTCCAACTAAGGTTGGATACACACACTTTGTTCACAAAAATAGAAGCTCAAAAATAAAATAAATTTTATTTCATCATTTTTTTTATCTTTTATAGCCTAATAAATATCTTTATTTATAAAGACATCAAAAGTTCATTAGTAATTTTAAAAAAATAAAAATAAATAAACAATACTAAAATTTGATTAAATTAAGCAGTTCTCAAACTAGTTGTGCATTTTGAGCAACAGTAACAAAGAGCAATGAAATGGTTGGTGAAGAAATGGTAGAGCGAGCGACTTGGAGCCACCGATCTAAATTTTGGGTTGGTGTAGTTCGGGAATAACAGAACTGGTCGATAGGATTAACGATTGGCCTAGGTCATCATGGGTCATTGTGGGGTAACGGGTCGGCATGGGTTGAACACAGGTCAAATAGTATTCCTGGTCAATTAGGTGATGCGGGCACATGGGTTGGCTCGTGTTCTGACAACTTTTTGATGGCAGCAGACAGCAATGGATGGTGGTAGGCAACAAAATCAATAAAAAATTTAATATTAAGCCTTTTTTAAGCAATTTCCAACAAAACTTTATACCTGGACTTGTGTAGCTCGTACGACACCAGCGAATGTATGTTTGTGAGCTAACATTAGACACTCTCATCACCTTATTATCTCTCCTTAGTCCAATTTTCTATTTAAATTTATCTTAAATAAGGTGATAAGAAAAGACTTGCTAAATTACAAGCTTGCCCTTCAACAATTCTCAAATTTATATTTATATAAATTTCTTTTAAAATTTATAACTAATTATTCACATACCTAAAAATTATAATCTCGCTACCATTAACATTTTCATGAATAGCTCTTTCTAATATTATGCTCAAATCAAATTTATAACTTTATTTGATAAAAAAACAAACTTCTTAAGATAAAATTTTATATATTAATATTTTGATCATTATCTACAATATTATAGAAATTATAATTCATCGAAATACTTAAATTATAACTGTGTTGATTTAATTTCATGGCTTATAATATATTCTACATAAAAAATTTTGAGATGTTAAAATTTTTATTTTTATTTGTATTGCAATTTATTTGTTTAACCCAATTTCAACATGATATTATATTAATACTGAGAATTCAAAAAGTCTTGAAAAATATTATAGTAATGGAATTTGGGAATTTTCTATTGTAGTAGTCTTACAATGAACTTGAAGGAAATTATTGTATTTGTAGAAGGGCAATTTTGTGAATTCGAGATCAATCCCAAAATGAGATCACTACTAATCAAACCTAAGTGGATAGACATTATACCTTATATGTATTTGGTTGATCCATTATTAATTGGTGTGTAACCCTTAGGAATTACAATTTAATTTGAAAAAAATGGAGATTATTGGTGACATTTTTATTTATTATCATTGATTTCGTTTTTCTTAATTTGGCATGATATTGTGTTGACATTGGTTGCTTAATTTCTATTATATTTGAGCATACTGGTGTTGCAAATACCATGTTAATGGCTAATTAGGATAAAAGAAAATTTGTTTTTAAAATAATGAATGATTATATTAAATTAAAAAAAATAAGAAATAGTAAGAATAATAGTTGGTTGGAAAGGGCATGAAACTATATTAAACAAATATATAAATAATCATTATTTAAAATGGCTTAACTTTTTATAGAATGAGATGCTATAAAAGCGAGGCTATTATTTAGAATGACATGTTTCAAAGATAATATCAAAATATCCCTTATATTGTATATATCATATTTCTAAATGACATATTTCAAAAGTAGGATCATTATTTGAAATGACATGTTTTTGAGGTAAAGCCCTAAAGAACTTGAATGCTAAAGAGTTTCATCCTAAAACTAATTAGAATATCAAAACAAATTGTGAAATGATAAAATAAAAGCATGAAAAGAAATTTGCATAAATTCTCAAAATATAGACTATGTGTTTTAAAAAAATAATATTTTAATTATATGCTCTTCACGTATTATTTATATACTTTATTATTTGATATTGATTTAGAATGTTGCATGAATCAAATATGTTTATTATATATATATATATATATATATATATATATATATATATATATATATATATATATATATATATATATATATATATATATATGTTATACTATTCTTTCCATTAAGCCAATAATGATTGGCTCAGTCTATTTTATAACTTAATATTTCAAATCAAAATGAGATACAACATAAGATTCCAAATTAAAAAGATAACATTTGGCTTTTATGTTTAACAGTTATTTCTAATATTATTATGTTGCATAAGTTGCTACAAAAATTGGTTTTATTTTATTAGTGCTAAACATGTAATAATTATTCTAATGTAATGTATGAATAATATAATTTAAAAGAAATATAAAATTTTAATTTATTTCCATGATAGTTTTCAAAATATGAAAGTTTTATATTGCTTCTACTATGGTTTTCACAATATAAGCATTTGATATGACTTGTTTTATGAAAAAAATAGTTTTCAAAACAATAAGAAAAGAGGCAATATAGCTATACTTGGGAAAGATTGGGATGGATGCCACAACTCATCTATACTAATTATTTCTTATTGTTGCCTATTGTGGTTGACTGTCACTCTCATTTATCACTCTTAATTATTAGTCATTATAAGAATGGTTAAGCTATTAGAGAGAAGTAAATTATATTTTTTAAAAAAACTTATTATTTTTTAAATCCTTTGTATGAGATATGCAAATAAAGGAAACACGACAAGTATTTTTAGTTAGTTTTACCTGAACTTAGATCCATTTCTACCCATAATCTGATAACTAGGTTTACTATGCAAACACATTTCATCAAAATAATTGATAAATGAATACCCTTGAAAAGCCTAACCACAAGGGGCCAATAGAAGGTCCAAAAGAGTAAAAAATAATAAATACTCAAATAAGTCAATAGAATAATGACAAGATAAATAATTGCAAGAAATTTACAATAATATATTTACAAATCAACCCATAACTTTTATTAATCTATCAAATGACATAAACTATATGTAAATAAGTATAAATAATATCCATATTGAAGTAAATGGAAGAAGATGAAGCACATGAAATCATCTTTGGAGAGAGCTCTATCACAACAATGTGTTGAAATATAAAGGTGAATAAAAAGTAGATTGTTAAATGTCAAGCACCTCTTAAATCAATGTATTAAAACTCATTAGGTTTATCTAAACTATTTCTTAGACTTCTTTATACTAGATAAATACTTAGCAAGCTTTTAAAGGTAACCCTAATGGTTATATTTTTTTTTAATTTTTTGAGATGATTAACTATCCATTATATGATTTTAAATTTTATTGGTATGATAGGATTAGACAGATTGTATTATATTAAATGGCTTGATCATTCAGTTCAAGTTGTTTAATGATTGTCTCCTTTTGTGCTTTTTGTTCTTATAGATGATTGCATAACACGATATGTATATATCAAACTGTACAAAATTCTTGACTTTAGTTAATTCTATACTTAATCATTCTATAAAGCATGATCATACATGCATGATAGAACACATCTATTATGTCCCAGGTATGATTATTTTAAAGAGATATTTTGTAGATATGATTTAAAGATAATTAAATAATGAAAGAAATGAAAAGATATGAAGTAGATATGATGTCTTAGCATGGATAAGAAAATATATACTAAGCAATTAACAAAAATAACAAGATTTAAAGAATAGATTATTTGGCTATAAAAATAGCATGATGTGTTGAGATAGACATTTTCTTTAACCCTCATCATAATTGAACTTAAGAGGCACAAATCAAAAAGACCAAGGAGATCAAGATTGAGAGCAAAGAAGAAGAAAAAGAAGAGTTTGCAAGCCAAACTATGAAGAGGAGGAGAATCAAAATGGTATAGAAATTTACTCAACTCAAGAGGTAGGAATCATTATGGCTTGAATATAAATATAGACACATATTAGGAATTTAAAATGAAATACTTTGCTACAAAATTGCATGTTATAGTTTCGATTTGAGCATGAATATGAAGAACATGCAATGGTTTCTATGTAATGGCTCTCAGGTTGAAGGAAAATTAGGTAGTGCTTGTATTATATTGATTGAAATTTCATGCTAAGCTCTCAATTAAGGTGTACGTGTGAGTTAGAAGCAATTTTCTATACATGATTTCTCATCGTTTTATATATACACTTTCCTTTGATGATTTTATGTAATGTGTTGGATGTTTAGATCTAATCATGTTAGAATAGAAATTGTACAAATTTTGAACACATTTAAATTTGAATTTAGAGTTGATAGTTTGTTGCTCTAGAGCTATATTTATCATATTGTGTTAATTTTCTTAGTTGACATCATATATATGGTTACAATTTTTTTAAGAATTATTAAGAATAATAATATAAAAATAAGATCATTATGTAAGTATGATTGGTATGAATTGTAATGTGATCTTTGATTGAGACTTTTATATTAGATTCTAAGATTATTTTTGTTATAAGTAAATAAGTGTTGACTTTTTGAATTATAATATAAAATATGGTTTACTATGAGCACATCTTGCTAGAATTTACAATTATACTTTTTGAAAAGGAAAAACCATGCATTGTTCAACAAAGAAAATATAAGTGAGCAAATTATGCATTAAGTATTAAATAAGAAACCTGAGACAAATGTGCAATAGGTTATACGTTATTATACAATATGTTAAGGTGAATGGGTAGCATATATTGGCTTTGTGGATGGTGCACAAGGTAAAATACTTAAAGAGTTACCAATAAATAGTACATACATTTTTAACATACAATACATTGAATATAAAATGAAAAATAAATGCATAACTTGTAATGGGATTGCACAAACTTAAGACTTGGTTACAATATGTTATTCAGCAAATAAGTATGTATAGTTAAGGATGAATAATACATAACACCAAATGAAAAAAAAAAATCCAAATTTAAGTATGTTACATTATTTATTAATCTATAGTATGTATAGAACAAAATTTAAGCAATGTATTATATGTTACTTGCAATGCATGATATGCATGAAAAGCAAAAGTATGCAACTACTAGTTTGATTGATAGAAAAAGTTAATTTTAGCTATTATGTGAATATTGTTAGTTGTTTTGAGGAATGTTTTAAAGTCCCATTACCTATATAAACCCCTAAAAAGAGCTAAAATGGATTAATAAACGATTGAGTAAAATACAACAAAGGGTTGATGCTCTATAGCTTTACTTGTGAGATTTTTTTGTAAGCAACCCAAGAGAGCAGTGAACTCACAATGCAATATACACTATTTAAAGGGATTAGTGAAGAAATCTAATATATGTCATTCAACCATCATTCTAGTGCAATTACCAAAAGAAGCAAACACCATTCAATTCTATGCAATATATACACTCTAGCACACAACAATTATTGATTTAGAGTGATAAAGTTACTTTTAATCTATTAGATTGTGTAATTATAATTAATTGTTCATTAAATAATTTTTGATTTATATTATTTTTTATTAATTTTCTTTTAATTTGACCTTACCTTCAAGATATTGAATGTGGAGAGTGGCTCTAGCTTATAGAGTTATAGGTTATGCCTAATCTATGAAAAGGCTCACGTGTATTGAGGTTTTTTACCCTGTGTCGATAAAAGAATAATTTGAGTAATGCTCAAACTTGTTGGCTTGAGAATAGATGTGGATTCTTAAATTGAGTTAAATAATCTAAAATTTTTTTTATTGTTTGTTATTCCCTTCTCTATGTATTATTATAGATTTATAGTCTTAAATAGCTTTAAATAATTATAAAATAAATTTATTTGAATATCTGTTTCAATACTATTTTATAGAAATAGACACTATCAATATAATAAAATTTATTATTAAATAATTATACTTTATATATATATATATATATATATATATATATATATATATATATATATATATATATATATATATATATATATATATATATATATATATATATATATATATATATATATATATATATATATATTTATATATATATATGTGTGTGTGTGTGTGTGTTAATTTGTTATTCTTTTATTTTTATATTCTTATAATATTGCTATTATTTAGATGACAACAATCAATTTATAAAAAAAGAGCTCTCTTAATCTATATTATCATTGTCATCGGATTATCAAAATATTCTTTTTAGATATTTGAACAAATTCTTTATCTTATCAATTTATTAAATTTAATTTTTTTAATTTTGCACATGTTTTTCTAAAAATTTGATCACCTTAAGATACCATAAAAAACATATACTTCAGCGTAGCATTGCCTAAAAAAACCTTATGACGGATGTATGAAAATCATCCATATTGCTTTTTGCTACTTGCTCCATGTAGCCCACCCACGTTTTGTCGCTTGTCCGTTCGTCTCGCACAGAGCTAGCTCGGTTTATCCAGCTGGAGCGCGTCTCTTTCTAGTACGCGGCGGAGCTATGTTTTTCTATTTCTTCTTCTGTTTTATTATAAAACGTAAAGAACGTATACCAGAGCTCTTACACCCTGATTTCAAATGAATGCTGCTCTTCTTTGAACTCCTCCAACTAGATCGAGCATCATCGCACGAAAACACTAAATTTCCATTTCCCTCATGGAGCGCCGACACAAGCTCCAGATTGTTTTCAGCTTGGCTTCCGTGTTCCTCTTCCTGCACCTCTTTTAGGCAATGCACTTCTATTTCAGCAGAAGACGACGAGGCAGCTGAGACTCGCTGGGAAACGCGGGCTTCGGGGACAAAGAGGCACAGGCGGAGGAGCTTCTGGTGTTCTCCGATGGCGAGCATTTGATGGCTCACGACATATTAGAATCCCCCGGGGAAGTAATGTGGAAAGCGGCTTACGGCACATTATATCGAGCCACCATACGGGCCTCCACCGTCGATATTGGCCCCACGGACTCCGTCATCATGCTTCTACTGTTTGTTCGGCCTGCTTGCACTTGCCCTACCGAAGACATTCTTGCGTTGGTCCGGTCGATTGGATTCCTCCGTCATCCGAATCAGGTGCCATTGACTGCGCTCTATATGGGGCCGAGGGGTGAGAAGCTCTTCTTCCACCCTTTCTTCTCCACGGGAACCCTATCTCAGTTTCTGAAAGGTAATTAACCTCCGGAATTGTCAACAATAATTGATGTTTTGAATGATAAAACATATTTAATTTTCCCAGGTTGTTTGAACAGTAGATGTCCTCATGTTTTGGGTTTGTGTGGGATGCCAGGATGTAATGTAGGGTGTTAACGCTTTAGTGTGTCGTCAAGCAGTTGTTGTTGTTGTTCGAGACTTTTTTTTCAAAAATTCTCTTTTTTTAGGAAAACAATACGCCATTTTTTCTGTAAGAAATGATATTATACTTGTTTTTTAATTGCTATTGTAGAGTTTATGTAGTTATCTATGTGTCAAACTTTGTGTTAAGTTGTTTTTATTTGCTTAGCTTATTTTGTTTGCTAATGAAGTAAAAGGAATTTACAAAAAGAATGCAATAGAGTTAACAGCAAACAATAAACACAGCATATTTAGTACCAAGTAACACTAGCTAATTTAAATTATCAGTCATAAAAAATGCTATTCTTAATCTCATTAACATAGCAAATATTATTTAGCTTAATACTAAATAACTTGACCTTAATCTAAGTAGAGCTTTTGTTATCTTTTACTTTCTCATCACAATTCTATCAATTTAGGAAGAAGTTCTGAAATTCCCACCATGGATTGGGAAAACCTATCATTCATGACAACCTGAAGTCGAAAATCATACTCCTTGGTGTCAATCTCCAACCACGATTCTTGGACTTTGGCTTGCACCTCTTCCTAAGCTGAATCGTCGCACATGAATGCTTGAGATGTTGGCAAAACAAGGCTGCAAAGCTCCTAAGCTCATCAAGATGTAGGAGGTTAGCAAGGAGCATGATGTCTATAGCTTTGGGATCATCTTGCTTGAGATAGTCACTTGCAAGGATGCATCGAGTTGTATATCATTGGCACTCAATCACATGCTCTCAAAAGCTTTTGGATTTGGGCTCATGAGTAAAGGAGGAAATGATGATTGCAACCATGAAGCCCTTCTAAGATGCCATCAACTCGACATTTCTTGTTGTTCTCGATTCCCAACTTTGAGATGAGACATCAAGGATGTTTTCAGAAGGTTGGAAGAGATGGAGGTGAGATGATAACTAATTAGTTTTTTATTGCATGTTTGGCTGAATCTTGCAACAACTATGTGTTTATTGGCTAGTGCTTACTAAATCTAACACAAGCAAAATTGAAGGGATCCCTTTTGTATTTTTACTTAGAATGTTTCCAATTAAATTATGACTAAAATATGCCTTCTGTCTAAAGCATCTAATCTTCAAGTCATCTAATCTTATCTATCTTCAAAATATTATTTATCTTCAAGTGATTGTTCTCATGGCATAATTTTTGTATATTAGAAAACCTATTGTTTTGTTATGTGTCAATACTATATTAGGAGGTTAAAATGACTACAAAACTTTAAACATTTTTGTATTGAAATAAGGGTTTGATTGTTGAAGGAAACTAGAAAGGTTTTTGTATAGTTGCAATGGTTATATATTTTTTCTTTTGTCTATCTCTCCCAATCCTATCTAACCCTAAACTATGTGAAGGTTTTTAGATTTGGACCTTATTCAATTTCGTCGTCGTCGGCGATACACTTGATTCCACCTAGGGTTAGTTTATAACTTTAATTCTTTACCTAACACATGTTTGTGAATTTACACATTTTTTGTTAGTTCTATTGATTTATATTTGTTTTGACTGAAAAAAAAAAACATTTTTAGAAAATGAGTATCCAAACAGAGCTTAAGAGAAAAACATGACAAATGATACCCACTTATAGTTAATTAATTGTGAATTGGATTTCTTATTTTTGTCCTTAGTGATGTGTAGGGTCCTGAATTGAAGATTGATAAACACACTTCTTTGTAAATATTAAACCAAAAAAAGCCTTTGATATATGAGAATTGTGGAAACCTTAGAACTCTTATTTGATTGACTTGTGATTTGTTTTCACTTCTCTAATCTCTCAATATTAACCCACAAATACTCTTTCTACCCAATCATAGTGTTATATATTCATACTTTTTTATATCAATAGAAGTCAATAGGAGAAAGTGCTAACAAATATTTTTGAAATAAAAATTTAAATTTTTTTAATGAGAAATTTTATTTATAAGCAAAAGATGTAAGTTGTGTTCAATAAGGAAGATGAAACAATTGGCTTCAAATTTAAGCCTAATATATTTTTAAAAAAGATATTCTTCGTTGTTATTATATATGATTTTTGAGTAAAATAAAATAAAATAAAAAAATAAAAAACTCAAGTGAAATTTGATTTAGATGTGAAAGTGCATGTAATTTGATACAAATCTGATTTAAAAATTTGATATTTTTGTAGTAATTTTGAATATGATTATTTTCTTTTTAATCAAGCTTTTCTTATCATATGATATTAATCATTGAATTAAAAGTTACAAGTCGATTTTCTAAATGATTAAACCTTTTTTTGTAAATTCTATTTTGTATAAATGTTAATAATTTATTTCATGGACTACTCTAATTAAATATAACCTATGAATAAGAATCAATAATTTATGTAATTTTTAATATTAGAATTTTAGTCAATTGGGCATATTATTTATTCTCGTTAAATCAAGAACTTTTTGTTGACCAAACGTCATGTATACGAAGTTAGCCAATCAATTCATTCAATATCTTTTATGAAATCTTCATGATCCGATACCTATATTACATTACTATACATAGCCAATCCATAGAACAAGCTATGAATTGATCAGTCCCAACCAAACCAAAGTGGTTCGATGGAGAATTACGTAGTGTTGTCAAACACGCATTGTTATTTGATTGGTTGACGCGGCAAAAGTGCTCGTGTCACAATCGAGTCATCGAGTTTTGTTTGACATTACCGATAGCCGTGGTGGCGTTCACGATTACTTGCCGTCCATTGCAGGTGTCGAGAAATGGTCACGGAGGTGGGTTGTAAAACCCCATCAACGAAGATCGAGAAATACGGGGAGTTGCCTAGCCGGAAGCGGCCGTCAAGACCAAGCGGAGAGGTGGGGGAGGGGCAACCGGAAGGTGGAAAAAGGAGAAGAGAAAAGAAGTTGGCGGCGGGGATGTCCGCTGCTGGGCAGGACCGGATTAGGGCTTCCCACATACTAATAAAGCACGAGGGCTCGCGTAGGAAGAGCTCATGGAAGGATCCCGATGGGCATGTCATTAGTTCCACCAGCAGGGAGAAGGCGATCGAGTTGATTATGGAGCTCAGGGGGGAGATTGCTACCGGAAGGGCTCTGTTTGAAGACTTAGCCGCTCGCCACTCCGATTGCAGCTCCGCTAAACGTGGGGGTGATCTTGGTACGATTCATATCTAGCATAAGTATGAAATATAAATTTTGGCTGGATTCAATCTAGTCATGTCACGGACGCCTAACATGTGGCTTCATTTTCCGACATGAGTATTTATCCTCCGGCAATCGCAAGCCATTGAGGGCATCAAATATTTTCCAATAATATCCATTATGTTCAGGCAATGTCTGGGGCCAAACCCGCATTGGGAATAGCCAAAGAGTGCTATGAATCAAATAGGACAAGGCAGCCCAAAAGGTTTGCCAAAGACAAAAGCATGTTGGGAAAATCACTGAGTCTCTTTCCAAACATCTCTCGAGTCATCAGTGTCCTCCTCAATCATCAACAACATGTGTTGGAAGGATCACTCAAATTCCCTCCTCCGATACTTTTTTGGCTGGTGGAAATAGATATGTCAAAACTTGTGGTGGGAATCTCTCGAGTTATTACTTTACAACCCAAAACTAAGCTCACTCTCATTTGGAGCATGCGATATGATTCTACATAGTCCACATTGATTAGTAATTAGTTGGTAGAGCAGTTCTTTAGTTAGAAAGATTGTCTTCCCTAATAGATTGGTCTTTTAGGATGGACTTTCTTGAGGCCTATCTGCATTCCATGTCCTTTGTTGAATTCATCAATGTAATATCTTGTTATTCCTTGGCAACATAACACTGTAATACAGCTCTCCATGTCATCCATTGATATCATCAATGTCATGCCATACTTTGACATTATCAATGCCATGCCATCTTTTCACATCGTTAATGCCACATCATCCATTAACATCATCAATGCAAAGTGGATGATGACACCAGTAATGCCATGATGTCTATCAATGTTATTGAGTTTCATAGGAAGTTTTAATCATCGAAACTTCCATAATTCAATAATTACACTATTTTTCTACTATGTTTACTTGCCTTTGTTTATAAATAGGTTCCTTTGAGAATGTTTGAGGCTATCGAGGGCTAAGAAAAAGCTACCCTACTCCCATTTGGGAGCCACTCGATCCTAGAGTTTGTGTTCCGTGAGGGTGAGAATTGAGAGAATATTGAGACAATGACACACACCTAGCTATCTCTTTTAGAAACTTGCTTTAAAATTATTTCTTTATCGTGTCATTTCTTATGAAATGGTGTCTAATTTCCATTTGTCTAGTCTCAAAATGTTGTATAGGATTTTTTTGAGATATGTATCATGCCAATGTTGTCACATCTAAGTGCAACAATGGAGAATATTTTGCTCAAGAGAGAGCACAATCTGAAAGTGCAACACAAATGCTAAGCTTCTACTGTGGGAATAGTGCCTAAGACTTGAGAAAATGCACAACTCCAAAGATTGTAAACCCAATTCTCCTGTTCCCTTTCATTGTGGAAGGGTATAAAAACTCCCTATGTAATTTGAAATGATGCATTTCTTTTATTTTTGGCTATTTTGTACTGCTTGTGCTCCTATCCTTATTTTTATCATGTCTCTATTTTGATGCAAATCTTTCTTAAACATGGATCGCATTTCACGTTTATCTTTTGGAAAGAATTTCTTTTGCTGTTTGTTGAGCGCTTGTTGTAGGGAAGAATTTGGTATCCCTTTAGAAAGGTTCATATGCCTACAACTAGGCAGGAAATTGAAAAAACCCATGTATACGACACTTTTAAAGTTTTGGTTTAATTAGCCTTGTGTACAACATAAGATGCAACTGCTGATTAGCTGAAACATGGGCTGAGAATTTTTTGTTCTTATGATCAGTTCTAGCTTGAATTGTCGCTCAATTCATGCCGAGTCAACATGATATGCCATGTTTTTGAACAGCTTGCTGTCTCAATTTGGTGTTTTTGATTTAAAAGTCTTAAAAAATAAATTTCCAATAATCCATTATTGATATATGTTATCATTTTATTTATCTTTGTAGCCCTATAAATCTTTCAATGTTGAATGGTATACCAATAACTGACGAATAGAATGAACTACTGTAGTAGTCAATTACATTAACTCTTCAGCTTGAATTGGTTACAAACTGTCTCAATTTCAATTTTTTGATTTAAAAATCATAAAAAATGAATTCCAATGATTCATTATTGAGATGTATTATCGTTTCATATGGATTTACAGCCTTAAAAAGCTTTCAATGCTGAATTGCATGCAAACAAATCACCAATAGGCTGAGCTACTGTATTAATCAAGTACGTTAACTCTTCCTTCAATTATAATATGAATACAAAATTGTAAGAACTCAGATTAAAGAAGTCAATTATGGATTGTGTTCATATCAAGTGTATTCAAAGTAACAATGGCCTTCAGATAAGATCAACTCAAAAACAACAACCTAAACAAAATAAATGACCTCCTGAACTTCAAAAAGACAAAAACCATAAGCATAATTCATACAAAAGCATGCAAATACCACTAGGAACTCTCCCAAGCATAAAAAAGCTTCAAATATCATCGGTTTCCATTCCTATCTCAATATATCATTCAATAGCTTTTACTTCGTAGGGCCTTATTAAAAATTACGCAAACCAAACATCATGGGATATTAACATAGAGAACAAAGTTGTAATTGCTTGCCAAGATTTTTGGAACGGTTACAGTGAGATCCAATTCAGTTAGATTCTCAAACTATACAATTCACATTGATGTCATAATTTTATGTAATGGCATAAATCTTTTTAAGGCACTATGATTGTTCTGTAAACAAGGTACCTACAGTTAGATGTCTGGGGACTTGTAAGCTGATTAAATTCAATTATTGATGCAAACTTTGGCATCTAATATTCTAGTTGAATAAAATTCTTATAGTTACATAGTACTCTTCTACTGAACTAAGTACACTATCAAGGTTCACTGTTGTGATTGGAATAGTAAAAAAGTCCTTTGCTGTATTTGAAAGTAATTTATACTTAATCATTGACATTTCCGCCACTCTTGTATAATTTGAACCTGCATATTTGAAGGTTCACCCAAGCGAACCTCCAAATTAAACTTCTTGAATGCCATGGAACCATTTGAATCAATGAATCTATTCAAGCTAGCAAGAATGTTGCTGATTCTATAGAAGCAAGGACCAAAATATTTTGTCTAACTTACCTTTCAATAACAGTAGGAGTCAGTTTGCCAACAGCATTAAGGAAAATAGCTAATGCAATGTCAAATTGACTTTTTCAATTTTTTAAAATAGCCTTTGGGCCATTATAAATATGAGCATAAAAATGATTAAAACAGTTCATCTTCGTTCTAAGATCCGACATGAACACAAAACAAAATATGTAATTTGGCCCTGTATATGTCAATCTTGATCTTAATTTTCAAGGTCAACTAGGGGAGGGACAATTTTTGAAAATTTTAGTGGTGATGTTAAAGCCCCGAGCAAATCATGATTCCGATTGAGTTCTTCCATTCAGGTTTCAACGGAAGGGAATAGTAATTCAAATTTAAAAGCAGCCCTACAATTAAACAAAGCATCAAGCATGTTATATATGGAATTCCACCTTGTTGGGATATCATGGCATAGATTCATTGTAATTGAGATTCCCAATTGACAAGTAATGTTTACCAAACTAATCACGGTGACTATGCGACCTCTTTATGAATAAGGCCAACTATTCTCCTTTCTAGATAACTCCCAGATTTCTTTTTTTCCTATCATGAACCATATGGTTAATGACAGCTGCAGCACATCTTATATGGAAGAACTTGTCAAGAAACCAAAAGCCAAACTTCCTACTGAAAGGGTATGTTTTGATCATTAAAAACTATTGATTCTGGATTGTAATCTCCAATCAAACTGTCTTACATACCCAATTGTTTTGACGTCTAACAATAGTTTGTTGATGAGAATCTCTCAACTGAAGCTAAGTTATGCATCAGCTTAGTCTTTTCAGCAGCATAAACTTTCATGCTCTCCTCGATAGTAAACCCAGATATAGAATTGATGACTTCCATAGATATGTTGAATCATTAGTGTTTTCAACAATTATACATAGATACTCATCTACTATTATCATCATAGCTATGATTTTCTTGACTTTACTATGATGCTGGACACACAACCGCTTTCCCAGCTCAGATTCATGTTTTTACTACAAATTAAATACTTTTCACCTTCAAACTCCCACATCTATGTTGCTATATGATAGGTAGTAACATGCCGATGCATGTAGAAGTGTTTCTGGTTTTTTTTATCTATCATATGCCTTCTGGCAATAGCTGTAGTTCCATTTCTCGTTGGCCTTTCTCTTTTGTGTCAAAGACAAGGTAGAAATAATCCCAAGACCATGCTCTACATTTCTTCCCTTCTTTTATTGCTAAATGGGCATATCTAACCCATTCATATTAGCAATTCCCTCTCTAACATCTTCAGTAATAGTTGAAAGAACCATGCATATTTTGTATGAAGTTATTTTGTATTGCTTGTCTAGAGTCATTCCCCATGTCGTTTGGGCTTGACATGACTAGTAAAACCCGTAAAAAGTTTATAAATAAAATGGAAAGGTCAGAAGTTGGTGCAAAGTTACAACCGTAGCCTGAAGCTGGTGGAAAGTTACAACCTTAGCCTCAAGCCCTAAACATGCAAACAGTTTAGGACAAGTAACAGAAGTAGTAAAACGTGCTTAGGCATAGGCATAAGCAAATAAATTCTTAGCATTTTGTCTTTAGCAAATTGCCTCTACTTGTTTGCTATTGATGGAATAATAACATAAGCATAAGAAAAATCATTGAAGTAAAAGAATCTATTTATACTGGTTTACCAAAAGGAAACTAAAATTTTATATTTGTTTATTTTAGTTTATAACCGAATAAGACTAAACATACAAAAAAAAAACAAAAAAAAACAAGATTACAAGATGCATGTCTAAACTGTAACAGAAATAAGTTCAATGCGTAAATAAGTCCCTCGAAATAAAAAATCTAGCATACAAAGAGCAAATCATTACATGTAAAAGAACTTCATATATTTAGTTAAATCCATAGGTCGCATGTGAAGAACTTTGCAAAGCATAACATACAAGTCTAATGGAACTGTGGGCCTGGCTTTCATATTCAATACTAAGCTAAAGCAAAAAGAAGTCCATCAAAAAGAACAACCATAGAAACAAAAATGCTAAAAAACCAAAGATGATAAGGTGCATGTCTAAACCTAAATATTGTAGAAGAATAATGGAGCATTTTTGTTGGTCTAATCTGGTTTGGAAAAATGCTGTTCTTTTTTCAATGGAGATTTTGATTTTTTTTTTTTTTTTGTTTTCATTATTCTATTTGGTTTCTCAATCAAAATAACTAAACCAATCGAAAAATCAAACTATGATGCATATTGTGGTTGTCAATTCAGATCTTTAATTTGGTTGGTTCAGTTTTATGATATTTTATTTTAGTCCAATTTACAATCTGGTTTTTAGATCCTTGTTTTGATCTATTGACCAAAATCCATACAGAATGTTCAGCATTTCTGTGATAGATTCTATTCTCTAACAAAGTGTAGTTTTTTCAGTTGGCTTGGTTTTTTAATAAATTTGATTCCATTTAGTTTTGAGCTTGTTTAACCAAAAATTGGTAATGGAGTAAAATATACAATGTTCCATAAAAAGTTATGCTAAAACCTTATTGGCAAAAAAACTCACAGCCACACCTTAAAAAATCCTAAATTCAGCGAGTTAATAGCTCATGATAACCATATGAACAAAAAGCTTACATGAACATTCAAGAAAACCAAAATAAAGTATTAAAAAAATGAATAATAAAAATGGATAGAGACTGAAAGGCATGATGCACAAACGAAAATTTATAAATAAAATCTAGATGGAAGATGAAAAGACACATGAAATAAGCAAGTTTTTTTTATTTAAAAGTTGGTGGCCTGTTGTGTTGATTGTTGTGGGTGGCAAGCAGCAACTGGGTGAGAAAATGTGGAAGCCTTAATTTAGGAGAGGTTCAAGTGACTTGCACATAGAGGGAGGGGGACAATGAGAGGAGGGGAGGGCATGTCAGAGAGATTAGGGCTAGGAATGATAGCACCCAGCGGATTTAGTTTAGGGTTCATTAACTAAATCTAATACCGATTAAGAATTTCACAAATGTGTTGATTAAAGTTTGGAATGAGCCTGAAACCATTATTAGAGAATATCCAACGAGTTCATAGAGGTTTGACAATTTTAATGTATTAATGGTGAAGGTTTTACTTGATTTGGATCCAATAGTTCATGTTTCAGTAAAAAAATAGAAGATAAAATAACAAATACATACACACTTATACACACATGGACACACACACACAGACGTATGCACATGTGTATACTCACGTACAATATATATATATATATATATATATATATATATATATATAGAGAGAGAGAGAGAGAGAGAGAGAGAGAGAAATGGGCAAATACACATTCATGTATCTATATCTATATATTTACATGTTCAGAAGAACATTTTCCTAGATTTAGTCAATCTAATCCTTGCATGGGTCGATAGAATAATCAAACCATATTTTTAGCTCATGACTAAACTCAATCTATTTGATCTCAGCCCGAGTTAAGTTAAAATGCTTTCTAGATTATAACCAATGATTTTTTGTTACATTATCATCATTGTTGAATTTGATGGCCTTTTTTTGTCCAGTTTTTGCTCCTCCTTTTATGGATATATTATGATCATATAATGTACTTGTTTGAGGATTATATCTTTGTATTACAATCCAAATTCATTGAATTTGCTGCAGAGGACTAGGTTTTTAAATTAGAAAGGAAAGAATGATATATTTTTAATGATTGTGGGAAAAAGATTCCAGAAGGTATTCTTATTATTTCCTTTTGATTATCTATCGTTTCCAGCACCACAGATTCAAAAGATAAGGATGTCCTGCTTATGGGTGTAGATCGGCTAGCAAGCTTATTGAGTTTATGAGCATCATCTACCCCAGCCCTACGGGTGCACTTAGGGGACAAAGAAATAAGCATTGAATAAGTTGACCACTCATAAACAATTAAGGATTATGAGAATTAGATTTAAAAGATATTAAATCATGTTAAATGTAGCAACATGTGCCATTCCAATTTTATAAATTCATTTTATATATATTTAAATATGTTTAAATATTTAAATACATAATATTATTATAAATACATAGTTATGTTGATTCAATTTTAAGCAAGTTTAATCCAAGCCAAATTGGGTTCATAATCAGCTCGTATTTTGATTCTAAGTCAAAATGGATTTATAATTGGCTCCAATGGCTCTCAACATTTTAATAGCTCCGCTTATGATATAGAAAAAGTGCATTCAAAAGTTCCATTGATGTTTCTTTTGCTCATCTTAAACGCAAAGTCTTAGAAGTTGTTAACGAAAAATCGCTTAAGATATCTTTTGGAAGTTTTTTGTCGAAACCATGTGTGCCATTCAAAAACAATGAAGATAGAAAAAGCTCATAAAGGAGTACTATACAAGACTTGAAAACTCTCATATAATGCGAAACGTACTGTTGTTATTTTTGTTCTATTGGTTGGGTATAGTTTTTAATTACAATTATGTTGTTTGGTTTGCAAGAAATGAAGTGATCTCTTCTTTATAATGTTGCAGGCCGGTTTGGGAAGGGTCGAATGCAGAAGCCTTTCGAGCAAGCTGCCTTTTCTCTGAAGGTGGGAGAGCTTAGTGACATTGTGGAGACCGACAGCGGCGTCCATCTCATCTTGAGAACTGGCTAGTTGATTCCTCATTGAAATTGAATCAAAATACTCATTTAACAATGTTAATTCAAGGATGATGTTATGTATTTTGATATCTTTGAGTCTTTAAATTTTGTTGAAAGTCTATAATGTCTTACCTTTGAGATTACCCATTCCTGTATTGCATAAGTTTAGTTTGCACAGAGAAATTGACTTCCATCATTTGATTCATAACAAATTAACTGCGATGTGTATTGGATGGACATGTTCTTCTAAAGGTTCTTTGTGTTCGCAGCTAAATGAGTTTAAAAGGCCTCTTGAAAAGAGTTTTTTTGTGAAGAAATAGTTTGATGTTGGTGAAAACTTGATTTCCTTTCTGAGTTTGGTAGAATTGTGATAATTTAGAGTTCAAAAATATGTTTGAATAGAAAATGATCACGGGAATAAAGAGAGGCAGATAGAACAATAGAAGGAAAGATAAGAAGGGCATTAGACACTTAGAAAGCTTTTTTTTTTTTCCTTAATGGTTCATGAGATTTAAAATGTATAAAAGATATTTGGAAATGTTAAAACAGAAATTATCACCTATGAATTTATTTAAAATAATTAGTAATAAGTAATTATAACAATTAAGTTTGTTTAGAGTCTATGATGGATTTTCAAGTTTTTAAAAGTTTTTTATTCCTTTGATAGTTAATCAAGGATTCATTTGAAAGAGACATTGAAAACCTTTTGGAATGCACTGTTTAAATTTGTTGCTCTATTTTAGAAGAACTTGGAAATATATAGAGAATAGTACCAATGTCAGGGAATGGCTTAATGGCTGATCAAAGGGTGGTTCGGATGTCAGTCAAGGGATAACGATGAAGTCGATTGAAGAATTGTGTAAAGGTTGATTACAAAATTGGAGGGCAGTTAGAGAATGAAGCTTTTAGTCTAATCTTTAAAAGCTTGGGTAGTTCACAAAAAACTTGAATGATCTTAGAACAACCAATTGGCAGTAACATCAATGGAATTTGAGTTTGACACGTTAACAATCTAATGGCAAATGAAATGGACGACTAAAGTCAAAACAGTCAATGAATGCATCTTCGTTTCGTTTACATGCTTGTGAATTTAAAATTTCTGTAAAAAATGTGGGTTTAAACAAAACTATTTTTTTTTTTGGAAAAAGAAACGAGTAGAGTTTGATTTTTGATGAAATTTGTTTGTTAAATTCTTATTATTTTTAGGTTTAAAAAGTGATTTTTTTGTCAAAAATATTTTGAATAACAAAATTAATAAATCAAGTAAAAATATATTAGTGGTGGTTTTGTTTTATGATTTTATTTATGATAGTGATATTCATAGACGAAATGAATGATCTTTATAAGTTAAATTTGTCATTTGTTTTAATAACGTTTGAAAAATATTAGTGAATTTGATGCTTAGGTTAGTGTTCTTTTTATTTTATATTTTATTTCACATATACTATTCATCACTATTTTTATTAGTGACATGCATAAAGTGATGAAGATGGGGATAGTTGGTAATGGCATCAATTTGTGACAACGATAATTGGGATTTTGTAGTGATCAGTGGTATCAACAATCATTTGGGGTTGGCAACAATGATGGTCGATAACAATCCATGGTGGTTAGCAATGGTCGAAGGCGATTAACAAGAGTCGATGTTGAGTACTGACAATGGTGGTCGAGGGAGATTAGTAACTATCGTGACTGTTGTAGCCTCGTGCCCTTATGTGGTGGTTTAATGATAATAAAACTATAAAAGCTTTATTATTAATGCTTTATTTTAAGTGTGTTTATAGTAATTTGCATGGAAGAAGGATGTTGTTAGGTATTGGCTTAACTTTCATAATAGAGTAGCCATTGTGGTTCTTACTCTTGATAGAGTGACACCCATTTAGAGCAAATCTTTTTTACTATGTTATGATAAAATATCAAAACTCATACTAATATTCTTGTAGCACATAAGTTCATGCATTACTTTAAAATTTCATAGAATCCTCATACATGCTAAGTTAGGTCTTTTCCTATGTCGTTCATTTCTTTAAAATATGAGTTTTCATAAATTAACAACTCAATTTCATTGTTACATTAGGTGTTATGCATTAAAAGATTATCATTAAGTTGAAATCAAAAGGAGAACAACTTAAGTTTAAAACGACAGAAATTATATTAATCATATAATATGATATTATTATCATAAATTATAACTAGGTCATTAAATGTATAAAATAGTGGATTGAAGTATGCGATCAATGCCTTATTTAATATTATTAAATTAATTGTATGGTACAATGTATGGTGTCGTATAGTACGACTGGTTGTTGGGGCTAGGCATATTAAGTGAGAGCAAAAACAAAGGAATTTATACAATATAATACAAGAATATCATATAAGTATGATCTATATGAGAGCTTAATAATCCAAGTAGAGAAAACTTTACCTCTCAGACAGTACGATACATAAGTATCACACATTATGACCATTTAAAGAGTTTAATAACTTAAGAGGATGAAAGACTAGAGACTTGCATACTATATAATGTTATCACACTATATTTTTTTGTAACAATTTTTTTTCATAGGATGTAACTATACTTATGCACTAGTTAATGCATTTGATTAGCTATCTTTCACCTCCCAAGCTTAAAATTCAAATTGGGAGTCATTTTTCTCTTATCTAATCATTAAGTTTGTAATGCTCCACCCAAAATGATCTACAGTTCTACTTTTACTGAGATCTTAATTAAGCCAATAATTGGTCCCTCCCAAGTTAGGTAACTTATCTAGTAAACTAACATATATATGATTTTAAAATAATTTATACTTATAAATAATCATAACTACATAATTCATAACATGTATAAGTAACTATTAAATCCAAACCATGACTATTACAAGTAATTTACAAAAATCACATCTAAATAAAATTGTATATTACAGTTCAAAATCTTTCATAAAATATCTCATATATCTGACGTCTAACATAAACATCAATGTTAAGAATAATAAAGACTTAAACTAGGACATGACTAGATAACAATTAAAGAATCCACTATGATACTAATGCGAATGCCCCCTATTCTAATGCTGTAATTGCTACTAACTCTTTAAACTTATAGATGATATAAAGTATGTGTGTGTGTGTGTGTGGGGGGGGGCGGGGGGGGGGGGGGGGGGGGGGGGGGGGGGGGGGTTTGGAACTAGCCTCAATAAAAAATCCTCATATCTTATTAATAAAAACATGCATACAATAATGTGATAGCAAAGTATAATCATCGATGTAGCAAAGGAATTGATATAAGCTAAATTTAGATTTCTATTAGGGTCTAATTTGAAGCCTACAACAATAAAGGTGCTCGATAAATTATTAAAAAAATATGAAAAGACATAATTCATTAATTAGGATTTATGTAACATGTGTAATATTTTAAAACAATTCAAAATTAGAATCTAAAATTATAGCATGAATTATTAAGTAGAGTAGGTAGAAACACATTAAGTATTAAGCATAGAATCTTATCAAATTTATTTTTTATCACATCCAATTTCACACATAAAAAATAAAAAATTTTCTATACTCAATATTTAACACTCTTTAACAATTATTCTTATAAAATCATTTATTTTTATTGTAAAAGCCCTAGTTTTCTCTTATTTGTATTTTTATATTTTTTATAGAAAGAGCTCTTTGAGACGAGTACGATGGTAAATTTGTAATTTTTGGAATTTTGGATAATTAATTATGAATTTTTAAAGTTTTGGATATATTTGTAATTTCAGGATTTCAGATCCGGGATATATCTGCAATTTAGGATTTCCGATTTAGTTTAAAATCGGATGGCGGAAGGTAAATTTGAAAATATGGAATTGTCGGCCAGGCCAGGGTAGATTTGTAATTTGGAAAAGTTCAGGGGGTGTTCTGCAAAAAAATCACGAACGTGTCGGTACAAGGCAAAATTAACACATACGTGTCCACCCGGGCGAGGATATCTGTTACACCTTTGTGTTTGATGAGTCAAGAATAAATGTGTATATTTTATTTGGGCTTGATTTTAAGTAAAATTGTTACTAATTAATTAAATCAAGCCATGTATTTTAGATGTCTAAAATAATGGTCTCTAAGGGCCTTGAGGTCATGGCATACTTCAAGGAATTTTGAGACATGCGCAAGATTTTTTATAATTAAATTTCTTTTTATTTTTCTTGAATTTGATATGTCCAAACTTTGAGATTATAAGGCACACTAGTAGTATTAACATTTAAAAATATTATAAAATTATTTAATACTGAATTTTGATTTTTGGGCCAAGCATATTTGACAAAATGTATAGACATGGGTATTTGATTTTTTAATATTATTTTGGAATCGTTTTCTACGAATTTCTTTTCATAGCCACTTAATTAACTTATAATACTATAAGAATATAAAATTATTTTTATACACTTATATTCAAATCTTTGGCTAAAAAATTCGTCAAAAATACCCTAAAACAGCCGAAGTCTCGGGAAAATGCACTGTAGCATTGGGCGGGTCGACCCGGCGCGAAAACAGCCCGTCCAGGTTTTTTAGAAATTAAAAATTTAATTTAAAAATAAAAATTTGGTTGACCCGAAAAGGCTAGGCCAAAGCCCGCCGAGAGGAGCTCGGCTAGCCCTGGTCAACGGTCAAACCAACAGTGCCTGGCTTAAGCCAAGCCCGCCCAAAGGAGCTCGGGCTAGGATAAACTGCAGCGCGGTCAACAGTCAATGAACAGATGCTTGGCTAAGTCAACCCGAACCGGGTGGTGAAATCCCGGTCAAGGAAGGGGGGAGCCGGTCCCAAAGTGGCTCGGAAGTTACTAGGCGCAAATTCCTTATAAAGCGCTGCGCCGAATCCAATTCTGCAGTGTGGGACTAAAAATCCCACCTTATAACTTCCTCGGGATCCAATGGCGCAGATCAAGCCCGCCCAGATCCAACGGGCGAGAGAAAATTCGAACGGCTGCTTCGCGAGGTTAATCAGCGCCGTTCGTTCAGCGCGCGGGATCCAATGGCGCAGATCAAGCCCGCCCAGATCCAACGGGCGAGAGTAAATTCGAACGGCTGTTTCGCGAGATTAATCAGTGCCGTTCGTTCAGCGCGCGGGATCCAATGGCTCAGATCAAGTCCGCCTGGATCCAACGGTCTGGATTAAGCCCGAACGGTAAAATGCGTAAATAAATCTGCGCCGTCCGTTTTTGGGCCTGGATCGGACGGTGGCTGCTTTCCGTCCGTTGCCCAAACGGCTAATTAATTTTTGGAGCCGTTGGGGGTGTTTTTAGAGCTCAAATTTGAGCTCTATAAATATGTAAAATTTATGTATTTTTCAGTTTAACCTTTGCTAAATTTTCCAAAGATTTCAGATCTCAAAATTCGAGCACTCAAGCAAAAACGGTGGATCCAAGCTCGAAAAAGCAAAGCGGCAAGAAGGCTATTGGAATTAGAGGTTTTTCAATTATTTCTCAATTTCTATCCCTCTAATTTCTCGATTGTGTGTGCCTCCTCTTTTCTCCTATTTCTCGAGTTATTTGCCAATTTTTGTATTTTTCGTTTTGGGGCAAGGGCGTCCCGGCAGTAGTGCTAAAGCCCCGGGTTTGAGTTGAGCCCGGAAAAAACTCAAGTAGGTTTGGGATTAGCCGTAGTAAAAATCCCAAGTAGGTTCGAGGTGAACCGTAGGAAAAACCTCACTTGTAATCGGTGCATTTAGTGGATTTTTCCCAACACCGGTTGGGGGTGGACGTAGACTCGGTTTTGAGTCGAACCACTTGAAAAATTTGTGTGTTCAATGTTCTTCACTGTTGCTTAAAGTCTTTTAAGTTTTAATTTCTAAAGTTATAAGATTTTTAAATACACAATTCACCCCCCCTCTTGTGGGATTTCTTTAGCACAAATCACTTCAATATCAGCCCGGGTGAGTTAATCCTCTTAAGCACAGAAGCTGTTTGGAAAAGTTTTAGCGATTGCGAAAAGTTGCCGGAAATTTAACGGAAGCTGGGAAGCTCGTCGGAGAAACTGCGGCAAGGTAAGATGGTTCGTTTTATTTTGCTGTATTGGGGTTCTGTTGAGTGGGGGGAGAGTAAGAGAGGCCGGCCGAATGTTTATTTTCGGCCGGAGACGTATTGGGTTGCCGAAGGAGTGGCCGGAGTTGTCGGCCGCGAGATGCGGAATGTTTTTCCGGCAAACTGGTCGTCGAGGAGTGCGAAAGAAGTCGAGAGGAGCTTGGTATTTCCCGGAGAGGGATTCAGGGAAACGAGAAATTGACGGTGGAAGCGGCTAGAAGCCGCCGGACGCGAGCGGCGGTGAGGAGAGAGGGAAGCAGCGTCGGGTGAGAAACAGGGATGATCCTGTTTGAACCGACCGAACCGGAAGGCGCCCGGTTCGGGCTGAGGTGGAGCAGAGAGAGACCCGGTTCGGGCTGAGGCGGAGGAGAGAGAGACCAGTTCGGGCTTAGGCGGAGGAGAGAGAGAGGGAGAGAGGAGCGGTTCAGTCGGCTGAACCGCGGAGCTGAACCGCAGGCCGGTTCAGCGGACGCGCGGTCCAGGCGCGGCGAGAAACAAGGAGAAAAATTGGGATTTTTTTTGGGGATTTCGGGAAGTATTTGGCAGGGCTTTTAGAAAGCTGTTTTTGTGACTTAAAACCTTTTTATTTATTTTAATTATTTTGCACATGTGACCTTGTAGGGACTCCAGAAATTGAGAATAGAGGTCCTGCACTAATAGATCCAGGTAGATAAATTCGTAACCTGTGATATAGCACAATAGTATTTATTTATATTTCGATACATGGTTTCTTATGGGCTGCATTACAGTTTTTCTTTACATGACTTTTATCTCATGGCTTGATATATGTTTTATGGTGTTATTTTCTAATTGAACTGAAAGCATAAAAGATGACAAAAAGGAAATTGAAACAAAAAACATAATATGAGATAAAATATAATTGGTTGGACATATTGATATGGTTTTGGCATATTTATCACATGTGTGACATGGTTGGAAAATAAAAATGAAAATTGGATTCCTGGAGACATTATCCTCACCACTAGGCCTAGCGGATGAGATCGCAGGGTATCGATCTTCGGATCAGATATCTGCCTAGTGTGTATGTGTACCATGACCTCAGTATATATTGATGACACCATGCCTAGCGGATGTGATCGCAGGGTATCAGTACTATACCTGCCTGGTGGCACTAGGCCTAGCGGATGAGATCGCAGGGTATCGGTCTTCGGATCAGATATCTGCCTAGTGTTATGTACTGGATGGATGCCGGCTGGAGGGTCATTTGATATGATGATTGGATCCAGAGGATGATGATTCAAAGGGAATCGGGCCCAGTAAGTATATAACATATAAAATAATGGAAATGGAAATTTGGTATACATGTTTATCTGGTTTACTTTTGATACTGCATGACATTTGATATAAAGGTATTCATATGGTTTATTTTTCACCGCTTATGAGATGGATTTTGTTTTATCATGTTTCACGGCTTGTCTTCTATATCTGGAGATTTATTTTACTTGGTTACATAATGGATTTATCTGCTGAGATATATATGTCTCATTAGTGCTTCATCACAGGTCATGTATCCACTACACCGAGAGCTGGGGATTATAATGGTACAGGAGAGGACTATACTCCTGATATGTGAGAGGGGATAGATTTTTGGTGGGAGTGGATTTGGTTTCATTTTGGTACTTTTTGGTACTTCAGTTTTGTGGTTTATTGTATATATATACAGTTTAATATACACATGTTTTCATTTCAGCTCCATGGTTTGGATTTGGTTAAAATGTTTTAAAAATATATGGGATTGGTTAGAGGGTTAGAATTGTCTCACCGTCGGGTCCCCACCTAGGCATGGTTTGTCCTCACTTGAGATTATTTCTTATGCAGCATTCTTAATTTACTGTAGTTGGTAAGGTGGGGTGCCTGACATTTATTATCAAAACATTTGAATGTAACTTAAGGTTCTTTGTGCATGCACGTAAGGATAGAACATTAGATTCCTTTTTTAGATGAAATGCCAACGTGAAGTATAGTGCAAGCTCTTGACATGATTTAGTAACTTAAATTTGAATCTTTAATTAAGTAATTATAGTATTTTTTAAAATACATCTTGAACATGTCATTATCAAGTGGATCCCTTCCCTTATTATCTTCAAGTTTGTATTTATTTATCACTTAAGATATTCCTTTCATCCACACTAGGTAAGAAATTTTCTTGTCTACCAAATTTGAGATAACTTATGAAGTATATTAAGTAAACATTAGTATAAAAATGAGTCATAAAGAACTCAATGAATAAATTATAAATAGCAAGATAATATAATACAATAAATAAAAAGAACAACAAAGCTATAAACCAAATAATAAATTACATGAGTAAGGAAAAATAATTATATTAAATTAAAATAATAATAATAAAGAAATGACTTATTTAATTGATTTGTACTTTCTTCTACTTATACTTTTTTTATTTTACTTAAATTTTTTTCTCAATTTAAGCCTTATTTTTTTCTTGATTTTTATCCCTCTTCATATATAATATTATGTTTAAATCAATACCCATTAGAAGATTTTTAATGGATAGACCTCCTCTCATTAGCATATTAATCAGTTGACATCATATCAATCTTGACCAGTATAACTCTAGAAACCAAACCTAGCCAACTTGCAAATATGAAAGTAAGATAATGACAACATCTCTAACGTGGGTCACACACCCACACCTAATCACCATACAAGTTTGAAGATAACTAGTGATAACCCTCTAGGAGACTAATCATCATATCATTTAACATCATCTCATATCATAGTATAGTTATGAATATATTTAGGTGTCATACGTAGAGTACTAATAGCAAAATATAGTATGATCCTAAGTACCACACCTTAGTTAGGAGATAACATCATAGAGAAAATTATATTTTTTTATTATTTTATCTTATTCATTTAATGTGTCATTCTTATGTTACATAAATAATTATGCATTTTTTAATTTTTTGTATTCTTTTTTCTTTCATTTTTGTACTCATATAAAATTTTCTTATTTATTAATAATATGATATACAAATCTTATTATTCAAATTTAAATACATGAATAAGTTTAATTTTATGATTATAAGTAAAAATATTATTTTCTTATAATGTACTGAAGAAATATAATAACAAGTATACTTACATCACAATTAATTGATTTATTCATACGATATATATATATGTTAAAAATTTATCTCATTAATTGATTTATTCTTTCAATCATATACAATGAAAATATATCTAATTATATTTTTCATGATCTGTTTAAGTTATTTCATAATTAAATTAATCTAAATTTTAATCTTAATATGCTTGCATCCAATGCTCCTTAATGTCTTAATTATCTACACATTTAGACTCAATTATTTTTAAAATAATAATAATAATGATTAATATTTTAATTCTTTTCTTTGCTTTTATGCATTTTTGCTCTTACAATTAGAATTTCTAATTCCCAAATTTCATTGAATTTCTTCCTCACTTTCGCAGCCATCAAATCATTTGATTATGGTCACAATCTCTTGAAATGCAAATTTGTTGCCAATAAAAGTCAACACACATCTTAATTTTGACTGTCACAATATGCAACTATACTAGATTAAGGCAATTATAAATTTCATCAATTAAATACAAGACAATACTTAATCTTTTAAGAAAGTGAAGTCTCACCTTCAATTTGTAGGTACTTGAGCATGAAAAAAATTAATTTTTCTACTATAGCTCGTGTTTTACATCTGACCAACAAAATCTCCTACGATGAGGATTGAAATAAAGCAATAAACTACAATAAAAGGTTTCCCCTTACTCAAATCAATTATTTTTCCAAGTTTCTGAAGCCTTTTGTGCTAAAAAAGGGATTTGAGCTTGCGATTATTAGTGATAGGAAGGGAACAGGGAAATTCGAGGGTTCTACAATTTTTGCTGATTAAGATGGATTAATAGTTAAACAAGTAATTATAATATTAATAATTTCAAATATTCACATCAATTCAAAACAAATTCAATTAACATGAAATGAATATCATTAGTTTTATCTTAAGAAGCTTTACTTAAAAATATTTTTATTATGAAATTTTGAAATATTGTTTCTATGACTCGCATAGGAGATAAGTTTAAATATCATTTAAATATTCTGTTTAATATACATTTTATGTCTATAATATCAAAATGATGAAATAGTAATATTTAATATGTTAAAAATATGTTGTAAAGTCAAATAAATTACATAACAATACTTACAAATTTTGGATATCACATCATTAGTAAGGATGGGCTTTCTTAGACAACATCTCCTTATCTCAATTGATTCGTGGGCACTTGAGATGGTCAGTCCCTAACTTCATGTCTTCTAATGATATAAAAAGAAATGGGCATGAAGGGCTTAGAAGATTATCAATCCATTTAAAGATTTCAAATTTTTTCTATATTTGGCCTAATAAAGCATATTTCCTTCACCAAGGCTAAACGATAGCCAAAGCCATCAATGCCAACCTATCAGTGGTCCACAAGCTACAATTAGCTACTACTTTACTAGGCTCATCCATGGCAAATCATTTTATCTTTGCACCATTCTAAATTGACCCATGGTTATCCTCAACACATGAAGGATGCTCTATAGCCATTGTACTTGCTTATAATAGTAAGTAGAGGGACCTCATTATTCCTTAATATGATCTTCAAACCCTTTCGTTGAGGAAGATTCCATCTCCTTTGAAGAGGACTAATTAACTCTTCTTAAGTAACAACGAAAGGAGGCTATATTGGAAAGCTATGGGTATAGGAGATCCAAACCTTCCTCTCCCAATTTATTATTATGGTCATCTTTTGGAATTTTCACAATATTAAATGTGATACATCACACAATCATAATAAGGGCATTACTAGAGTGCATAATCCTTATTTCTTCTATCTTTTAGAGATGCATTTTTAGATTCTCACTCACTAAAATATTGATTAGGTTGCTAGATATCATATGGATTGCCTCTTTTCCCCTTCATCAAGTAATCATATTGATTAGGTCACTCGCCTTGATTGTTTGACTTGTAAAATTTTTTCTTCAAAATTTTACAATCTTTTATAATATATTTTTTAGTCATAATAAAAAAACAAACCATACATATGAATATTATATGAGACTAGTTTAAACTAGAGTATAGAAATCTATTTCATTAGGTTTCCCTCTCATAACTAATCATTTTGTCTATCAATGAACACCATCGTATTCACACTTAAAAAATACTTTCTTTGACAACATAATTTTTAACATCTAAATCTATGATATACTTATAATATAACATAGTATTGGGAAATTTTAATAAGAGATAAATAAGAGCACAATAACAATAAAAAAATGTTATCACTAATTTTTACATTTAAATTTCTTATATCTATTAAAGGAATTGAACTCAAATAAAAGTTAACTAATGGGCATACATTTCTATATTTGCCAAAAATATAATTTTTTTCATTTAAAATTTGTTGAAGAGATTTTTAATCATTTATGTGTACTAACTCAAGAATATTAGTCTCTAAATCTTTTTCTAAAACCTTTCTCTATCAAACAAAGTTAAACCAATAAGAGAACTTTTTCATCCATATTCTTCATCCTAATCATGATTATTTTCTCATGAATGTCTTTATGACTCTTTAATAGACATCATCTTCTCATTTTGATTCTCTAAGACTTAAAATTCTAAATTATGAAATTCTCTATCTCATACTTTGTTTTTTTATTGTTAACAACTTACCAAAAAAATTCTAGTACTAAACAAAGCCCAATACACTATTAGACACCTCCTAACTAAAAAATTGTCCATAACAAGGTTACTATTTATCATTATACTTTACATACTATATGACTAAACATAATCTCAATCATACCAAACAATACAAATACTTCATAAGTGTTATGAGGTGCTTCAAACATCATGCCGTATATGATAAATTCAAAACCAACATTATCCACCACTGTGCCAACCTTTAAGATTGATGCACGAATAAAGTATAACAAAACTAAAAGGGTTGATCCATGATTTAATTATAAAGTTTTACATCATCCAGAGCAAGTTTAGTCATTAAATACAGAAACTAAATATATTTTATTTGGGTCCCAAAATTAAATGTGAGGTGGCATTCTGCTGAATTTTCAATCTGACCTCATTCAACTAAAAAACTTGCCGTAGAAGTACTTTTAACAGCAAATCGCCAAACATATAATGATTTAATAATTTAATAATAACTACCACAAATTTAGTAAATTCACACAATCATCCAACCACAACTACACCCACAGATGCATATTTGAACATAATTTTTCAACATTTAGTTCTTAAAAACAAATTTTACGAAAAGAAACCTTTTTAATGATCTACAGCGTGACAAATCATTAATAATTATACAAATGTTTACTACACCATAGATAAAATGTATATACATATATGTATATGTATATCCACAGAAATACATGGCTTAAAACGTGCATATTCCTCCATTTCACAAGTTAGCAAATGCAATGCCAACACAAACATCCATTCTATTTAGTATCGAAGGGCAACAACACAGCGCTGTTGTCCTGCAACCCAACCTTATACATAGCCGTATCCCAAGCTGATGCAATCCAGTTCAAAACATGCTTGGGTTCAATAGAAGAGGTGTCTTTCAAATAGGGCACCATATGCTTCTTCATGTCACTCTTTGATATCCCAAGATGACCACCGGGTACACTCACAAATTTGATTCGCCCGCTTTCATCCAAAGTTCTTAGACCAATCCAATCCTCTATGTAAAGCTTTGTCTGCAGCAAGGAAAAATTTTGGATGCATGTCTGCTATATCAGCATATTTCAGACAGAATATGCAGGTTGGATAAAAGTTCGATCCAAGTGATAAACCTTAGACAAATTAATGACTAATTCATTGCAGTTTGTGTATAATAACAAATCAGCATTCGAGTTATATGATAGCACAAATAATGCTCTTATGAAACTTTCTAACATGGCAGCATAGAGCAGGCGAAGGTAAATTCTATAATCAATAGCTGAATATTTGTAGCTATGCTAATTGGTATTTCGGACTGCTAATGTTTAAAAAATGGAAACGGGAAAATTCTATAACAGACACCATAACTATTACTCAGTTTAGTAATGTAAAACTAACTCTTATGTTTCTATTCTTAAAAATAAGAAAATGAACTTAAATAATTGAATTTTCATCATGGTCGTAAGAATATCATGCAATAGTTTGTTAGGTGGTTCAGTCTAGTGTTGGCACGTATATCCACTTCCAATCCACTATTGGGCCTTCTCTTTCTCATGTCCTTCACAAAGGCAAACAAACAAAGTCTTCACACACCAACGGACCCAAAAGAAGCACACACAACCACTCCTAAAGAGGTGAGCATGAATATAGAAAAGCCTATGCATTTTGCTCAAATAAGAGGCAACATATCGATAGGGAGTCCAATGATTCATAAGAGGCACGGCCCACGAAATCCCAATAAGAAGATGCAAAATAAACTATAAAACCACCTAAACCAAAAGAGTCCTATAAAACTGTTCATCTCAAAAGAGAATGAAAGAACCAAATGAAAAATTAGAACAAGAAATATGAGTAAACTTTATGCTTATAATTTCTTTATGATCACAACAAGATTTCAGGTAATCTTAATTTAAATCATATCACAATGGCCATGCATCAAAATAATCAAAAGAGAGTATAGTTTCTCTAAGATATGTATGAATATGAATGAAATCATGCAAAAGTTCAATAGTCTGCAAATGGTAAGGGACTCTTTTTATGTAGGTAAAACATGGCAAAATGAACGTCATAGAACCTTTTACCCATTGTGATTTCTAATTTGCAAAAATATAAAGAAAATTTTCCAAAAATTAAATCGTTTGCATTTTCTAGTTACAAATTGCGCAATCCCATTTCATGCACTTAAATGGTTTAGCACGTATTAATTAAACATCATACACATAATTTAAAATCATGCAAATTTATATTTAATTCCTAAAATGATTTACACACACATTAGATAAATTGTGTGAATATAATTCTCTTTTATACTTTTGTATTTTACACTCACATTAAACAACCATAGACATGAAACATTTCTATATATGTGTATATGCCCATAATATTATTTTTAAATTTCATTTTTATGAAAATATTATGCCAACATTTGCCTATATGTACATATAGTTTTCTTTATATTGGGAAAGCAAGGGTCACCAAGAAGGGATCAAAGGTGGGGGTGAATTAATATTGTGATGTTTTGATAAAATCTTTTTTCCAAACAATGTTTCAGGTAAAACTTTTTCTAATTGCAAATGTTTAAGAACCCTCTTTAGCTTATGTTTCATGTTATATTGACTCACCAAGACAGCATGCAAGTATTAAGAGAAAAATAAGTAAAAACAAGAACACAAAATTTTGTAAATGGTTCAACTTAACCCTTAGCCTACATTTGCCCTTAAGACTCATGCTTGAATGCTACTAATCAAAACTCATTTGTCGAAGCAGGGTGGAGAAACTCGATACAAACCAAGGCCTTTCCTAGATTAACTACAATCAAGTTCAGTCCACACTCTTTGGTTGAGAGCACAACTAACCTCTTCACACTCTACGGCTTGAAATAAGGCCAACTTCTCCACACTATACAGCCAAGAACAAAGCCAAGATAAGAACATACAAAGAATCAGATACAAAGCACAAGTTCACTTAATTGTGAACCAAAATACACAATTATAAGAACAATAACTATTAGATTGAAAAACAATGTTGCCATTGTGATCAAGAGCTTGTGAGACGAAGTGTAAGACGTTGAATGAAAAGCTTTCAAAATACTTTTGTGCATGCATTAGCTATCTTCTCAAATGATGTTACGACTATGATCTCGAGCTTGTGAGATGGAGTGTAAGATGTTAAATGAAAAGCTTTCAAAATTCTTTTTACATGTACTAGATATCTTCTCAAATGATTTAGAGATGAAATCTATTCAATTTTAACTCTATTTTATAGATTTTGTCAGGATTGCTTACAACACTCTACAAGGCCCTAAAATCTACTCAATTTATTCTCAAACTTTCATCAATTATTTGTCTTTTCAAAAGTTTTATATAGTGTTCAGAAAGCAAATGAAACCCTTATGACCTCCAATGTTTGGCTAATGACTAGTTTCAACTTTTTCTTATGATTGAACCAACCCTTGCATAACTTTTGTTACATATGTAGCATATATTAAGGTAATATACCATATGTTGCCTATATTTTGAACTATACATATTATATGTTAATAAATAATGTATTGTATTATATAAAGGCATGCCTTGATTTGTGAACTTTGTTTTGATGATTGAATCTCTTAGTCAAAATTGAGTCAATTGAGTTGATAACATATTCCTTATGAAAGGATGCTTATATCTCATCGTTAATCCTTAATTTTAAAAGAAATTTCAATTTTTATTTAGATTAAAATATTTGTATTATTTTTTTTATTTAAAATATTTCTTTAAACTAATTTTTAAAAATTCTAAAGAATACCTATTGAATATACATGCTTAATAACATATTTTTGGAATTTATATCTAATAATATTAATCTCTTGTATTTTAAAACATAATTTTGTTGACATCAATGTTAGTGTACTTATCTCTCATCACTTTATTCGAAGTCATGTATATTATTATTGAATATTTTGATAAATCCTACGAAGATTTATAAACCCCCTTCTATGAAGTTGATTTGGAATCAATTATGAAGATTAATTATTAAAAATATGCTACATGAACATGATACTCATAAAATCAATTTTGATTCTTAACATTTAAAATGTTGTATTTTATTACATTACTTTTACAAGCCCTTTACTATTTTTAAGAAAAATATTTTGGGAAATAATTTGAATAAAAATAGGTTTTTTAAAGCCTATCAAGTGGTTTTTCCAACAAGTGGACATCATTAAATATTTTTCTAATGATACATACATCCAAGGAGGTTAAATTAAACAAATAATTACAAAATCAAAAGAATTTTGTTATCTGTACAATTACAACAGAGTTGCCTTCATGCACATTTTCTAAAGCTTGCATTACCACCACTTTAATAATATGACAAAAGGAGAGAATCAATTCTTGTGTGGATCTAATTTAAATATATAATATATAAAATGAATTGTATAAGAAATTTTCAAAATACTTATATATATAAATACAAGTATTGATTGGTATCTACTCTCTTTTTGATATCTACTTAAGCATGCAGTTTAATTTTATATTTGCATGCTTCTTATTATTTAAATGTATGCATAGATTATGATGGAGTTTTATACTTTTTTTATATTTATTTCATGCACTTAAAAATTTGTCATTATCAAAATGAAAGAGATTGTTGAATTCCATGAGTCCAAAAAATAATAACTTATTTTGATAATAATAAACTATTTTAAGTATTTAATTTGTGATCTAACATGTCTACTTACTGTATTACAAATTATCTAAAAGACAAATAAACAAATTGATCATTTATCATGATATGGATAGAAAAAACCTATAAAGCAATCAGTCAAATCACTTGAAAGCATGAAGAAAAAGATCGTCTATCTTGAAGATCCATATGTCCAAGCATTTCGCATGCCGGTGCGGGTGAGGCGAAGGCAACTGTGAAGCGAAGGCAAAGGCGAGCGGCGTTTCGCGTGCCGGTGCAGCGCTTGCGCACCGCACAGTCCCGTCGGCGCGGGTGAATCTCACACCACGCTGTCTCTGTGCGGACCCTCTGCGTATCCCTGCGTGCGACATCACGGCGTGTAGTGCAGACTCTCTTTGCACGGCACTGTCGTTTCTTCGCACTTGCGCTTTTCCCTGCATCTAAAGCTTGGGCACTTGGGAGCGTCAGGATCTAGAGCTCCTTGTTTTTCTCATACTTATTGTGCAAGCTTTCAGGTAAATTCCGGAAACTCCATTGCTAGGGTTTCGCTGCTTGGTGTACGTGGTATTCGCGCCTGCGTTTCAGGGAGTCCTTGTGGAGCTTCATCCTGCGGCTGCTGATTCACGAGGCAATCTATATTTTTGCTATTATTCTGCACTGTGCTGGATGATTATTTGCAGGTAGCCTTAGCGTGATTAGATTGTTGGGGTGCTCGTCCATTATTGGGTGCTTTGTTTCTCCTCTAATCCTAAGTCGTCTCAAATGGCGGGAGCAAAGGCTACTAGGAGCAACAAGAAGCTGAAAAATTGTGGAAATTCATCCCCTAACCGTGCGAAGAATACTGTGGAGGACGTACAGGGGGGACGGGATAAGGACAAGAAGTTGATGCAGGGGTTGACTGATGAAGTCTTGAGAAATGAGCTCTCAGATGCTAATCCCATTTTTGACTAGGCTGAATGCTCATCTAATGCGGGGTCGCTGAGTATTGAGGACATTGTGGAGCATTCGTGCAGCGGTGAGGATGACTCACCTCTGAGTGCGAGGGCAGTGTGTCCTGTGCTGAAGCAGGAGGAAGAGGGTGTGAAGGATGCTGGTGATGAGGCGAGAATATATGAAAGTGATGCCGCTCTCACAGTTGGGAAGAGTCTCTATGCAGCAGGGTTTTCAGCTAATGCGGAAGACAATGCAGTTGTGATGCGGGATGTGGGCATGCGCGATGGTGATGTGGATGTATTGCACAAGGGTGGGCAGCCTGGTAAACCAGAAGTGAGGGTCTCCTTCCGTGAGGCTCTCACTGCCAACAATAACCCAGGGTATGGAGCAGCCACTTCCTTTATTGCCCCCAAAATGGTCGATATTAAGGAAAGAGCGGCTCTAACCCAAAACATTATGGAAAACGATGTGGTTATTCTGTCACACGAAGCTTGCTCAAGGCGTAGGATCTTTCATCAGCATGATCTCATTGGCAGAGTCCATGGAAATTCCCTTCCGTTTGCTATCATTGCTAAAATCTTGACAAGATGGGGTCATCTTAGTGAATTCCGTGTCATGGAATTACCTTTTAACTGCTTTTGTTTACATTTTGATTCAGTCGAAGACCGAAATAAGATATGGCTGGGTGGTCCATGGCAGGTGGCGGGGCAAGCAATGGGTCTTGATTTGTGGGAAGCAGATTTCAAGCCGTCACCTGATGCTGCTATGTGTGCTCCCGTTTGGATTCGTTTTCCTGCGCTGCCACTACTATATTGGGATGTTGAAAATATCATAAAAATTGCCAAGAATGTAGGGGAACCCATACTACTAGATGGCTGGACTGCACAGATGCAAAGGACTTCATATGCTAGGGTCTGTGTACGGATGGACCTCACAAAGCCGCTTAAGTCGGGGTTATGGCTCAGTGGTGACTTGGGCAAATCTTTCCAACCTATTGAATACGAGGGGTTGCCGTGTATCTGTTATGCGTGTGGCCATGTTGGACATGTGGTGGAGCATTGTCCGAAAAAGAAAATGGAAACTGTTAAAAACATAGCAACGAACACTAGACTTGCTGCGTACAGTATCGCTGGAAGCGAGGAGTTGCCTGCCTCTAATGGGAGCATTTTTGTTGAATCCCCTGCTGTTGTTCCCCCGTGTGCGCCACCAGCTCAGAGTCAGGATATGCATGCGGACGAGGCAGTGAGAGAAGGTCTGGGGCCTTGGATGGTTGTCCAGCCGAGAAGGAGAAGGCCATTTCGGAACACAAATGATCACCAGATTACCGGGCAGAGATCTCATGCGGTTGACAACACTGTTGGGGTCTCAAACGGGAGGAGGGACGAGATAGAATTGCAATCAGAAGAAGAAGTGCTTCGATTGGTAAGGGCAGGGAGCCAATTCAGAGGTCATGGGCCCCAAAGGGCGTTACGAGGAGCGCCCCTAACAACAGACATGAACTCTTGACTGGTGACATGGGCAAGAAAGCAATGCCAGTGGACAATGTGGAGGAAGACCGTAACGGCAGCTTGAATGACAAACATACTGCTATGGGTTGAGGGGCTACCCCCCCCAACTGCAAATCATGGACTGCAGCAGATGTTGGTGTTGGTGGTACTGGAGGTGCTGGAGTGCGCTGCGGTGCGGGTGTACATTGGGGGAGCTGGATGTACGGGATGAAGGTGTTGGTACATGCTGGAGGTGTTTGGACGCGCTGTGGGTGTTGGTGATGCTAAGTGTTGTGGCAAGTCGTACGTACGCTGGACGCAATATAGAGGATGCGCTCACTGGGTCGATGCAGGTGATCGCTGTGTGTTTGGAGGGGTTTCGATGCGTGGGGGCTGCACGTGTTTGCACTCTTGAAACACATTTTCTGCACATCCTCACGGTATGTTTGGGGATGCGTTCTGTGGTTGAAGCCTTGTTGGCGAAAGAATCGAAGGAATTTTTGTGGGGGAAAATACCTATTTGCTAATGATTAAGACTGCTGTTTGGAACATTAGGGGGGTAAGGAAAAGAAAGTCACGTAGCTACCTACAGAGATTTGTTAGGGAAGGAAATATAGGGGTGGTGGCATTTGTGGAGACTAGAGTTCAATCTTTCGACAGACGTGATGCTGACTTTCTTCTCGGCAGGGATTGGATGTTTGCTACTCAGCCTTCCAAGGGGAAGTCAGCTGGTATTGTTATTTTGTGGAGGCACTACATTGACCTGGTGGTTACTCGCTCTTCAATGCATATGGTTGTCTTTGGTGTCAAGTTCCTGGGAGGCTCATATCTAAAATGCTGTGTGGTATACTCTCCTAATAACCCCTACAGGCGCAGGGATATTTGGCATATGTTGAGAGTGGAGGCCGAGGGGGATAACCCTATGATTGTTGCGGGGGACTTCAATATTGTGATGTCCCAAGAGGACAAGAGAGGGGGTAAGGCATACAGCTGTGGACTTGGCCAGCAGGAGTTTTCAGAGGTTATGCAAGATCTTCAGCTGCTTGATCTGGGTTTTATTGGCAACAGGTTCATTTGGTGCAACGGCAAGCAGGGGAATGCCAGAATCTGGGAGAGGTTGGATAGGGCTCTTATGAATACAAATGTGTTGAATGTTTTCCCAGCTACCTTGGTGACTCACCTCGCCCGGATCGGGTCTGATCATTGCCCTCTTATGATTGATATAGGCACAAATGTGGCAAAACCGAATCACAGCAAGATCCAGTTTGAGAACATTTGGCTAGACCATCCCGAGTCCGTCGGTATTGTGAAGCATATGTGGTCCAGAAGTACTAGGGGGAATTGTATGGCTAGCCTCTCTACTAAGTTTCGTCGGTGCCTGGTGGCTCTGCGCAGGTGGAGTAAGAGGGAGATGCGGGACATTATTGGGACAAACAGGGAGTATGAGAGGAGGATTGGTGAATTACAAGAAAAGGAGGCGGGACAAGGTCTGAATGAGGAGAAGAACACCCAGCTTGGTAATCTCATTTCTGAATTCCATAGAGGGTGTGCACTTGAGAAGTGGTGGTGCCAAAGAGCGAAGATCCATTGGGTACAATTGGGGGATAAGAACACAGTTTTTTCATGCTGCAGCCACAACTAGATGGCGTAATAACAATATATCTCATATGAGGAATGAAGAGGGGAACAGGGTGGAATCGAGGGCCGACATTAGCAACATCTTATTACAATTCTTTAGCACAAAATGGCGGGGTGGTTCGTGGGTTGCACCCTCCCTACGGCATCTGTCACACAACTGCATAACCTTGGAGAACAGAGAATTGCTGACCCGTGGAATCACTGAGGAGGTGGCCAATGCTATTAGGACTAGTAGGAGAAACAAAGCACCGGGGATGGACGGCATCACAGCAGAGTTTGTTACGGGCTACTGGACTGTCACTCATATGGATATTATAAAGGCTGTTCTTTGTTTTTTCAAGGAGAATTACATGCCTAAAGCATGGAAAGATACACTGGTGGTACTTATTCCCAAGAGGCAAGGTGCTTCTAAGCCTGAACACTTCAGGCCAATTAGCCTCTGTAATGTCATTTCCAAAATTGTCGCCAGGATCTTGGCAAAAAGACTCAAAGGAGTACTATCTGAGGTTATTGCTAGAGAGCAGGGAGCTTTTCTTCCCGGGAGATCCATTTCCGACATCCTTATTGCGCAGGAGATAGAGGCGAGAATGTATTCATCCTCATCCAAAGTGGGCTTGATGGCTGTGAAAGTGGATATGGAACAGGCGTACAACAGTGTGAGATGGCAATTCATTGAGGAGATGATGCAACTCCTTAGCTTCCCACCGACATGGTGCAAGTGGATTCTTGCTTGTATTACCTCCCTAAGATTTGGTATTCTGCTGAATGGAGATAAGAGTACCATGGGTTGAGGCTTGCAGGGGTCTTCGTCAGGGTTGCCCCTTATCCCCATATTTGTTCACTCTGGTATCGAAATTTTTCTCTATGCTGACGCGTAAGTATGAGAATCAGGAGTTACTTGGCTTTAGATGCACCTCCAATGGCTCCCTTATCTCGCACCTTTTATATGCTGATGATATTATTATCTATGCACCTGGTTTACATAAGTCTGTGTCTGTTATCAAGAAAATGCTCCATAAGTTCAGTAAGTTCACTGGGCTCAATGTTAACCACGAGAAATCTAGAATTTTCTTCAACAGAGGTATGAAGAAGAAAAAGATGAAGCTTGTGTCCTCTAAGCTTGGTATCCCAAAGGGAAATACACTCTCCTACCTGGGTATTTCTATTTCGGCTAAGTTATTCAAGAAAACAGACGCCCTGGGGGGTTTCATCTGGAGGATGGTGGATGGAATGTGCATTGATTTTTATGAAGACAATTGGCTGGGTTTTCTTCCAATTAAATGGTGGGCCACATTCATCAACATGGAGGCCTCGTGGCCAAAACATGTGGGAAATTGCATGTTGGGCTAAGGAAGTGGGACAGGGATTCTATTGCTCTCTGGGTGAACCCTTTATTGGAGGACAGAGTCATGCACCTGCCGTGGGGTCATAATTGTGGGAATGACGAGTTTCTTCAGGTACACACCGAATCCCCTAAGGTCTCTTCTATAAAGTTCTACCGGGCTCTCATTGCATTGAGAGGAGCTGACAATGCTCGATCTACCCCACCGCCGGGGGACCTTGCGTGGATATGGAAGCTTAAAGTCTTGCCCCGGGTCCATACTTTCCTTTGGCGTGTGGCTCAGAACCTCGTGCCTACGACGGATTGGCTCAAAAGAAGGCATTTGACTGTTTGCAGCAACTGTAGTTGGGGCTATGATGTGGCTGAGACTCAGCAACACGCACTGTATGATTGCGCTGCCGCTCGCAGTATCTAGGAGGACCCAGTGTTACACGCATCTGCCGAGGTGTTGAGCATCTGTGGTGGTGTGCGCACGCGTGCCCGCTATGGGGGCCGGTTTTTACAGCGTTTTCTTTCCCGTGCCGCTCAGCTTGACACGATGCGCGGCATCTCCGCGGCTCATCTGGCCATTATGGCCTCTACCTTGTTCCATATCTGGGAGAATAGGAACCGTAGGGTGCATAAGAAGTCCACCCTCAGTAATAACATGCTAATTCAGAGGATCAAATTTGAAAGTACTGCCACTATAAAGCTCATTAATCATCATCCTTCTTTGTCCAACGGGAAGTTCAACCCCTTGGGGTCCCTGGTAACCAGTTTTTGGCTTCCCCCTCCAACGGGATGGATAATGATCAATTGCGACGCTGCAGTGAGAAACGAGAAGGCTGGTATTGGCTTGGTCGTTCGCAATCATGAGGGTAGGCCCATGCATGTTGTGGGGAGAGGTTTCATTTCACAGGCAAGTGACGCCTCAGAGTTTCAGGCTATTATGGAAGCTATGGTGTTTATCATGACTAAACTAAAGGAATATCCTGCGGTTGAGATCCAGACTGATTCTACTTTCGCATTACATGAGGGAATGCAATGGGTTCGTTGCCCTTTGGAGGGTGGTATTGTTTCTGATGCTCTCCACTTTGTGAGAAAGCTGCCTGCTTTTCGCCTCACTCATGTTTTGAGGGAAGGCAATGACCCTGCGGATTGGGTGGCAAAATTTGCATGCTCGTCTGATATGTCCTGGGAAAGGGGGATGTCCCTACCAAAGCCGTTACTTAAGCTCTTACTAGCTGACTTTGCTTTTAAACCCCCATAGTGGGTTGTATAAAATGATTAAATGTCGCAATCATTAGGGTTTCATACATGCTATTGATTAATATACAATACGCTTAGCTAAGGATAACCATACACATGTTTTTGAGAAAACCTTAAGAAAAAGAATGATACGTTATTTTTTAATGTACAAAATGTATAGCTCAAAACATAGGCAATGTTCAGCATGTTACCTCTAACATATAATATGCGTGGAACAAAAATCAAGTAATAGCTAATTCAATCACCGAAAAAATTTGAAATAGTTAATAATGGATCTTTTGTCCAATAAAATGATGAGATAAAGCCACAATAGCATCAAAGAAAATTTCAACATTGACATATTTTTTTTGTCATGTGATTTTGTTACTCCTTTTTCTTTTTTTATATTGTTTTTGATAATTGGCATAGATTCATTGACTGGGTGGACTTACAAGCTTTAATTTCTTCCGTTTCTTAGTATTTTTATGTCGTAAGGTTGAATATGTTTTTAAATCAATCATCTTATTATAACTTTCATCAAAAGCTTATGAAAACAAGCTTTCTATCTAAATTGAACATTCTCATCTTTGGATGGTATAGTAAAATTATCATCCTTTATGCATTTTGTTTGATATAGACCTTTTAAATTTCTTCTTGATTCAGCAGGTTTACATGTATTTCTTTTGAATTTAAGTATTTATTCTTACAAAAAAATATTCAAAATTTCATTTCTTAGTAACGCAAATTGCTTTTTCTTTAATCTTCTAAGAGTACTGGTTAATATAAAGTTATATTAATTAAAGATACTTGACAGCACAACAGAATTTCATGCAAATTTAGTTTAATTCAAAATAATATCTCTAAATTAAATTAAACTATACCAATCAATGACAAGTATTTTCATAATAACGATTGCTAGTTTGCTGAAAAACATTTTTAAATTCAATAAATTAGTTCAAACAAATAGTTTTAATACCAAAATGCTTCAAATGAGTGGTCATCTAAGAATGTGGTCATTCTTCATTATGTTTAGTGACATCTTGATAAAGTCATCCAAATGAATGTTGAAGACCAATCAAATATGTTTCTTAACAAAACACTCAATCATATAGGATCTCCCTAATTTGCAGGGGTGTTACATGAAAAAAAAAAAAAAAAGTAAATTATTAGCCATCTTATATACTTACTATGCATATGAGTTATTGAAAAAATTAGCCAAATGAAAAAAAAAAGATAAACAGATAAATAATAAATGATTGGGATAATCTTTTTTAACCTTTTATTTTGCATTTAACTTTTGTCATTGCATTCCCATTATTTGTGAAAAACATCATTTACGTCACTATTTGATGGTTGATTGTAAGATTTTATTTTGCTAATTCTCTCTATTTAAATTGATGAGCTTTCTGGTTTATTTTGTATCTCGTAAAAGTTTGTTTACAAATAACTGTGATGACAACCTTACATACTGCAATGAATACTAGTTATTTCAATGAAAATTAAAAAAATATAAGACAAAAGTAGAATTTAGTATTTATTACATATATTAAATTAACAACAATGTTGACTAAAGGCATAAATAAATGAGATTATTAACTTAATAAAAAGGGATCTAATTATGATATTGTTAAAAATGTGCTAGGTTTTATATTAAATCTAGTAAAATTTGTTTCAAAATGCCCAATACAATTTGCTGTGCAGATCTAGCATTCAGTTCTTATGTCTGATATTAAATAATCTTTATCAATTTCATATAGAACTAACGAACCAAGTGAAACTGTTCACATGCATCGATAACTAACATCTAAAGCAATTTTAAGAAACAACAAACTGTTCATTATCAAATCTACAAAAATATAAGGAAATGATTCAAATCACACTGAAAAGAGGATTCACAATCCTAACCTTTTGCGGAGGTAGAACTGGACTGAATGCACCATCGGGATAAAATCCAAACCAAGATGTCTCTCGAGGAATCAGAACATTGTCTTGCTCATTCTTAAAGACAATCAAAGAATATGGTAATTAGAGAGAGGGCAAAACATATGGAGTAACTAGTAGCAATACTATGGAATATTTGCAATTTCTACCATGATAAGAATTAAATTCTCCAACGAACTGAATTTCTCTTTGTAAGTGGCATTTCTCTCACCAGGGCGCTCATTATTAAGCTTAGGAAGGAAGCGGCACTTTTCCAAATAGTTAGACATATCCTAGACACAAGTACTGGTTCAGGATTTCCAAGAAGTAATGAAAATGCCAAGTTAAATAAAGCATAAAGAAAAGCAGATAAAAGATGCATTCACAAATGTAGGGCAGATAAGTTAAAACGAGTAAACAAATCAAAAAAACTGAAACAACTCATGAGGCAACTAAACAGAATGACACATGGTAATGTCAATAAATTATACGTATATCACCTAAAATTTCTCAATAAACTAAGCAATCCAACCGGTATGGGACAGCCACTTGTCAATCAATTATGTGTCAAGGAGATAAGAAATCACATTTGAAAGTTGGATTGTGCATCGACTGAGCCACTGGCAACAGAACCAAAAACTATAAGTCAATCTTCAAATATGGTTTTTCTTGTTATATTGTTCAATTATAATTTCGAGCGTTTTCCTTTAAAAAAAATACAGCACTAAATGGCTAAGTACTGCTGGTATCTATCACAATATCTTCATTGGAATGCACTTGCAATGTTATCATAATCAACATCCATTTAATGCATTCATTAGAATCTAACCAGAGGTTTTAAATTTCAATAGTGGAAATACATCTAAATCTAGCTCAAGTAGGTCTTCAAAGTAATATCTAACAAAAAACAAATCAATTCTTGGCTACACAAGAAAAAAAATACATATGTTGAAGGGAGAACAAGAACAAGGTTAGAAAGATCAAAAGCAATACTCATAAATGAAGAAAATCATTCTGATCATCCCAGAGCACTTTGTTGTTTTCAGTAAATTCCTTTGTCTACTTTACTGCCAAAATAAATTTTTTTCTACGTTCACCTTTGCCATTTCCTATATGCAAAGGAAGAAAATCAATGTGCCTATCTCAAAGAGAGAACATTGTTGTTTTCACTAAATTCCTGTGGCTTTCCTACCAAAAGAATATTATTTTCTGCATTAATTTGTGTCATTTCCCAAACCATCATCGATATGTGGTCTTTTTGTAAAAGAAGTTAGGTGGCAAGATTTATGGATTATTGTATGAATGAGGAATAACAATTCATTTTATACATTATATGAGTATCCATGTAATTGTAATTGTTAAGTGATATATACATATTAAATTTATATATTTGCATGATGGACAATGAAAAAATCAATGATACCTTGTTGTTTATATAATTAGCTATTTTAGCATACAAGGCTATGTAGGAACAACTATGATAAGTAGGTAGGTGATAACCTTTGTATTGATTTAGGATTGCAATAGTATAACATCATAGTTATAATAGTTGATGAATGGTATAATGAAATAATTTTAAGGATTATGATTTTGGTGATGCTTATCATATACGGGCATTGTCACTATAATGGATACTAAATTCATTCAATTCTTTGATAATATAATTAGTTTATATATATTATAGCATTGACACATACATAGTCATTGTAGATTTATTCATATTATTTATTATGAAGATATGATAACATAATAGTTGTTTGATGTTATATTATCCTAATAATATTACCTCATTCCAAGTTTTCACTCAGATTCCTTGTTAATGCTTTAGCAAAGTGTTTCACTTGCAAGTTTATTTTGCAAGTTCATAGGTTGCTGGTTAAAAGTTTCTCAGAGGAATGTCATTCATTGTTTGATTGATGGATAATCATCAAAAAAAGCATTTTTAGTTGTATATATATTGTCAATGAGCATTGGGAGTTGTATTTTTTAGTTCAATTTGTAATTGTTAAACTGTTAATCCACACATGACTTATATAATTACAGTAAAATTATTTATTTATTTACTATTTTTTTCTCGTTAATTATTTTCAAACCATGCATCTCAAAGTTATTAGGTGAATAATTCAAGGAATATCAGTCATCGACTCAGCTTATTTGCAAAGTGCTCAATGAGAACATAATGAATACCAAATATAGAGTTTGTGTAACTTGACAAAGCATTTGTAAAGTCTATATTACTTGTTTTTTTAGATTGTGAAATGTATGACAATAATTTTGAAGCCCTAAACAAATGTGTAAAATTTTGAGTGTATTATAATTCCAAATAAAAGGTTTTCAAGGTATCTTTCTAAACATCTCATCATATTTAAGAAGGGTAAAGGCATGTATTCACATGTACTTTCATATTCAAAGAATCGCCTCGTTAAAACTTAAAAAAAGATAATTGCATTCACAAATGATGTTAATTTTACACTGAATGCATAACCTTAAATATGTTTAAATATAAATATAATATATGATACATGATATCTTCATGTACAATATATCAACCCCACATATAATACACAAAAATTTATGTAGAGTATGCATGGAGTTACACTATCATTTGATTAACGTACAACATATCTAGTCCAATAACTTACAATATGCATAAGTGAATGATGTGCAAAGTGAAAAACCTTGAACCTAAGTTTTGTGTATAGCATATTAATATTAATGTACAATACATCTAGTTCACATAACTTAGCACATAACAAATGGATGATGCACTGAGAAAAAAAGTTAAACTAAAGAATTGCATTTAGCACGTCCAATGATTGTAATAAAGAGGTTAAACCCAAGGATAATGCATAATATCTGAATTTTTTACATATGTCTAATATTACTGAAGTATAACGTACGATATGTCATCCTTAAAATAGAATACATTTAATATATTTTATTAAGAAACTACTAGTTTGACCAGAAAATGAAATTTTCTAAATAACCATTAAAGAGTCTTTAAGAGTATTTATTGTTGGAGAACATTCTAAATAATTATAAAAAAGTTTCAAACATATAGATTAATATCAAATGATCAATTGCAAATTACTTAGATACATTTTACGCTTGAAGATGTTTCACACCAAAATTCATTAATACAACTAGACTACAACAAGAAGATAATTTGTATATCTTTTCTCAACCATTCAAGCCAAAATTCATATAAGCTAAGTTGAATACTCTTCCTAAGCTTTTCATATATCGATTCAATATGTTTATTGATCTAATTGCTAGGTTATAGGAAATTATAATTTAAGCTTAATTTGTTTTCCTTGCCCTATTGTGGGACTCTATATTCAAAATTTTATTTGGTCTTTTAGCAACCCCTTAGCCATCTCTTTCGATGATTTATGGCTCATTTGAGCTGGTGTTGTAGGATCTTTTGAAATGATATAATATGCTTATTTGAGTTAGTGATTTGTAAGGTCTTTTAACATGGTGTTATATGCTCCTCCAAATCAGTTTATGTGATTTTGCTTAACCGTATTTGTGAAATACTTTTGTTAATGCTTGCTTAGTCTTTTAATCGAGAGTGGATATAGATTTCTGAATAAATCAAATCACATAAAAATTTTAGTATTATTTACTTTATAGTATTTTTTTATAACGAAAGTTTTTGAAGTCTACTTTAAAACAAGGTTAAAAAATAAGTGGATTCAAGAATTACATAAATCTTTTGATATTTTATATAATATACTTGAGATTATAATTTTTATAACTCATCCTTTTATGTAGATATTTGAACTCCCATTTTCTAAAATGTGACATTAGAACATGCTTGTTTCTAGTGATTAATAATTCTAAAAAAAATCCTTTAAGATGCCACACAATTGTAACTAAACAAATTATTTTGACAAGTGCTTCATCTCTTCACCCACCTTTGTTCAAAAGAGATTTTTATTTATATTAAAAAAGTAAAATGCAAATTTTTGTAGAATTCTTTAATCTTGAATTATGGGATTTTGAAAATTCTTTTGAATTTATTACCAAGAAAGTTGATAATGAGGTGATTAAATCCTTAAATGAATTTACACCTCAAGAGAAACATAAGATTTAACTTTTAATGCAAAAGCATGGAACACATTACATTGTTATCTCTTGGTCAGAGTTCAATAGAATCATGAATCTTAGAAAAATCTTGACGTTTGGGTGATGGTTGAGATTACCTATGAAAGAACTAATCAAATCAAGTATCTAAAATTAATTTATGCATAATAATGAATTGTTTTGTATAAATGGAAAACCTATTAAAAGTATAATTACTAGATTTATTAACATTATGAATAAACTCTCAAATCTTGAAAAGTGCTTTTTAATCCTAAATAAATAAGAAAGGTAGTAAAAGTACTACCCAAGGAAGTTGATCCCTTGGTTACATACATAAGACATTTAAAAACCTAGACCATCTCACATTACATGAGCTAATTGGTGATCTCATGACCAATAAGTGTGCGATGACAAAGAAAAGAAAAGAGAAATCACAACCAAAGTAAAAGAAGAAAGAAGGCTTGGCTGTGAAGGTTGTTCCACCCACATCTAAAGATGATTCATCTTGCAATAGGGAGACAAAGCTTTTATTTAATAATTTAAACAAGCTTTCAAGAAATTTATTGCAAACAAATCTAAGAAGAAACAGATGAACCATAAGAGCAAAGGAAAAAAAATTGGAAAGGCATGATCCCATGAATGCAATAAATCGAGACACTTCCATCCCAATTGCCCAAAATTGATAGAAAAGAGAAGTAAGAAGAAAATCTTCAAGACGAAGAAGAAGAATTCCATAGTAGCTAAGTAGAATGACACAAAGCCATCATCATCCTCCAACAATGAAGAAAATTTGTTGTCTCATGAAAAACTACAAATCATCTAGGAGTTAAGACAATAAAAAAAGTAAACTCTCTTATAACAAATTAAAAGAGATATTATTAAATTTGATTAATGCTTTTAAAGTGCTTTCAAAGAAATAATATTGAAAGAAAGAACATATAACTATCTTAGGTTTTGTGAAGATCTAAACGAGAAAAATGAAAGGTACTTTTAACATTTGAAAAGTATTAGTGATGAAATTGCCCAAGCTATTAATATGAATGCTAAGGATAAATTATTTTTGAACAATTCCAAAATTTAAATTTAAATTATCTTACTTCAAATTATATTCATAGAAATATTGCTTTTTAAAATAATAAGTTTATGGATATTGATATGTCTAACTATGTATCATCTTTATCTTGTCATTATTGCATAAAAAATGGACATTTTTAAAGATTGTAAAACTATAACTAATGTGAATTCTAAGTATCTTTATTATATTTAGATTAAAAAAATAACAATAATGTACTTAGAATATTAAGATTATTGATGGTAAACCCAAATCTATTCAGATCTCAAAATCTTAAGCTTAAATTTTATGTTTATATGCATGCTTTCTCTAATGAAATTAGAAAATGAGAGAAATTTATAATGGAAGTATGTGGATTAGTTTTAATAACTAATTTTAGAATTTATAATTTGATTTTTTTAAATAAGTTATAAATTATTTTTGGCATATTTGTAAGTCTTGAATTTGATTTCTTATATACATGGAATGTCAAAAAAAAAAGGAAAGAAAATGAAAATAAAAAGATTTTCTTTTATCTTTGGGTTACATTTCTTATTTTAAAAAATAGAACAAAACATTTTATTTTACCTTTTAAATGATTGATACAAAAGTAGAAAAAATAAAGAGGAAAATGAAAATGCTCATGTTTTTTGAAGACTAATTTAAAATTGATTTAATTGCATATATATATATATATATATATATATATATATATATATATATATATATATATATATATATATGTTTTTATCATCATTTAATTTCATTCCGAACAAATAATTTTATCATAATCAAAAACAAAAGATTATTAAATCCTTGGTCCATGTGTAACTTACTTGATGACAACAAAACTATTCTTTTTACTAAAACTTTTTTTAAATACTTTCAGATCATGCATCTCAAAGCTTTTAAGTAAACAATTTTGGAGAGTATGTGTTTGAATAAAAAGTTTGGTAAGAACGTAACGACCACCAGACATGGAACTTGAACACCTTGGTAAAGCATTTGTGGGTTTTTTATTACTTGCTTTTAGATAGTAAAATTTATGATAATAATTTTGAGACACAAGGACAAAGGATAAGGTTTTAAGCATGTGAGAATTCCAACTAAAAGTTTTTCAAAATAATTTTCCACATATCTTATTACATTTAGGATAGGTTAAGACATGCATTCACACAAAAGTTTCATACTCTAAGAATTGCCTTTGTGAAACTTAAAAGATGAAATTACATTCACAAATTATTTTAATAATATTTTAAATGCATAATTATAAATATATCTAAAAATGAATATAACATACAATATGTGACACCCTCATGTATGGTATGCCAACCCAACATAGAGTATGTGAAAGCTTACATATAGTATGATGGAGTTGCAATACCATTTGTTACCAAGTCAAAGACTTGGGTATGACATATTAACATTAACGTATTCTACGTCTACTTCAATGATTCAGTACTTAGGAGAGTAAAAAATGCTGAGTGAAAAACCTGAGACCCAAGCTTTTCAAATGGTACGTTAATATTAATGTATGAAACACCTTGTTCAAGTAACCTAATATGCAAATGAAGATACAATGTACTAAGAGAAAAAAAGTTGAAATAAAGAATTGCATGGGGTTGATTAATATTAACGTATAATATGTCTAGTTCATTTGGGTTAAAGAACAATAATAGCGTGGCATACGGTGCGTGAATTTCCTGTACACAATACGTCTAATACAATTAAAGCGTAACATACAGTATATTTAATATATTTTACTAACAACTAGTTTAATCAAAATCTAGAATTTTCTAAATAGTCATTAGGGGTGTTTGGAACTATTGGAGAGCTTCTAAAAAGCTATAAAATAGATACAGACATACAATAATAAAAATGATCAATTGCAAATCATTTAGAAACATTTTATGCTTGAATATCATCTCATTCTTATAGGATTTGATCAATATATATGGGCTAAAGAAAGAAGCCAATTCATACATCTTTTCTTTGCTATTCAAGCTCAATTTTTTGTAGGAAAAGTTAAATATTCTTCGTAAACTTTTCACACACCAATTTAGTGTCTCTTGATCTAATTTTTGGGTTATAAGAAATTGCAATTTGAGCTTCACTTTGTTTTCCTTGTCCCATCGTTAGACTCTATATTTGGATTTTTATTTGATCTTTTGGTTACCCCTTGTAAGGTATTCTGACATAATAATTTGTAGGCTCATCTAGACCGATAATTTGTATGGGGTTTTGCCTACTTGTATCTATAAAGCTTTTGTTATTATTTGCTTGGTCTTTTGGCCAATGTAGATCCATGTTTTAAAGTTAATAAGATCTTTTAAAACAAGCAAGAGCAAGTATAGTAAAAAATCATAGAGGTTTTCTACTGTTTTATGTAGTACACTTGAGATAAAATTTTTACAACTAGTCTCTCCTCTTATATTGGCTTTCTAGTCCCATTTTTCAATAGTATTATTACTTTAAGAAATTGTTTTAGTGAATAGAATTCAGATTAAGACTGTTATTTCTAATTTTCAATCTCAAGTTATTTAGTGTTTGGATCAATAAAGATTAGAGTTGCTTCCTTTGAAAGCCTATCTCATAATATAGGTTTGTTCTCCTACTTCTATTGTGCAAAGTCATAACACCTAGTCTTAACTCCTTGACTTAGTTTAGTTTATCTATAGTCTATTAGCCTTATATTATATAATAAAATATTCTATAACGGTTTAGCTTCCATATATGAAAATTAATAGTTTGCCTTGTCAATCCGTAGGCCTCAAATAACTCCATTTTTGTGCATGAATAACTTGCATCAACGTATTAGTTTAATTGATAAGGGGTATAAGCCAAAAAAGAATTCATTTGTTATTCAAGAAGTTAAAGTTACCAAATTTTGAGGAGTTGGAACCCATTTGTTTGATTGATCCCAATAGATTTCCTCAAATTGCACTTCTAAATGAGCAAGAACCAATATGAATTCATTCTATAATAAATCTAACATAGAACAAGTATATTTATTTTCAAGTGATACATATTGTCAAGTGTACTCTTACCTAACTTCATTCTAATCAAATGATCCACAACAACCAATAGAACTCCTGGTAACAATCATATATTATTTGAGATATATCAAAATTGAGTCTGTGATTCATATAACATTAACCAATCTTTTCTAAATGACATCTTTGTTTAAAAAATTTCTTTTGTAATTCCATACATAAAGACTCAGAAAATACCAAATTCTCCTCTACATAAGTAATATTGATAAAACTCCAAAATAACATTTTCTTTTGACCCAATCTTTTTTTCTCTTGAAAATTTTGGAAAGAAAAGAAAATTTTGGGGCAACATACATTATATAAAATTTATTTCATATTCGAATCCAACCCTAATGATAGAACTAGAATAGATATTTTTTGTTTTTTAATTACATGACTCATACCATTTCTTTTCGATCAATTTCTAATTCTAACCTACCCTCCAAATCCAAAACCATATTGTTGATATAGACTAAAATTCTATCATGCTCTAATTTTGAACAATAATAAATGCTAGGACTTTACAATATTTCGTTTATCACAATTTGAAATATTCCGTTTATTATAGAGGTTCCAAAAGTAATCATCATAGGGATATTTCCAATAAAAATGATTTGTTCTTGCATTTTTCTACTAGTTTTTCAGATTAATGTTATGAGAACATATAATTTTGAAGAATATGTGTATGATTAATACATTATATCTTTTTCTTTTCTTAAGGGCTCTACCAATTGATATGTTTCTATAAATAATTGAAATTTAATTTCTTGATCTCTATCTTCAATTGTTGGAAACTTAATAAATTCTTCCATCAAGCCATGATTAACGAACCTAAAAAAATATTTCCAATTTTATACAACTAAATCTAGATATTGTATACATTCCCTCGTTTCCATTCTATAGCATATGAATTTAAAGTTTTCTCTTTATAGCAATGATAGAATCAATATTCTATTTACCAAATCACATAAACTTTTAGCCAACTCTATCCATATATAACATATCATACATGTAAATGAGAGCAAGACAAAGAAATGGAGGGCATTTTTTTATGCAACTTTGAATTTGGACAAGGTACAAATAGAAAGAAATGTTAACAACAAATGAAAATTGGTAAAACATTCTTGGCAAACAAATTATGTCACTTATGCTAAGCTGATGGAGTCATTTATCAAATATCAAAACTGAACTAACTTCCAATTAATTTTTTTATTTTTCATTATTCTATTTATTATGTATTAGATTGATCATATTTTGTTTATTTATTTATTTGGAGGATAATATAATATTGCCTATAAATTTTATGATTGATGTTACATAAAATCAGAAAAAAGGAATCCATTAATTGAAGATTCAATCTACACTTTATGAATGAGATAAAAACAAAAGAATTAGAAACATCATAGAGGTATTTTTAATGTGTGCAATTGAAAATTGAATGTTCAAAAAACAATTATCAATTTTGCAATATAATTTATATAAAGTTACAATTAAGTTATGCACATCCTAGTCATAAGAATAATCTTTAGATAATACATCCCAATACAAGCATAACAATCTAATTATCTATATAACACATCATTTATTATAATTGAGTTTCGTGCAACACATGTCAGGTCGCACTTGATCATCATGTCTATCATTGATTCATATGCAATGAAAAATTAAAGCACAAGGATTTCAATATTTGCATACACATATTTAATAAGTATTTGATTTGATTATGAATTTCATAATTTTGCAATGAAAAATGACAATGAAAGTTCATAATTATCATCATTAGAAGTAAATCAATTGAATTTTATATCCATAAATGGGTTAAATAGAGATACAAATTTCAAAATTGTTCCCAAATTCAAAGTAAGGAAAGTAAGAGTTAGACTCAAGTATGATAAAAAGGAAAAGAGAAAAAGTATATAGTTCATGAAGTAAAGAGCAAATGCTTCTAATTTTGCCTAAATTTTATGGTCACAACAAGTGTCAAGAAGCTTTTCCCCTTTCTAGATCTTAAAAAAGGAAGTTTTTAAGCAATGTGTGTCTAGAGATACAATCAATCAAAGAAAAGAATATAAACAAATAATTCAATAAAAAAAAGAGGAGAGAAATAGAAGAACATATATGAAATTTTTATCCTTTTTAGATGAAATTTGGCAGCATGGCCGAGTGCTATGGAAGGGGATTGCAAATCCTTTACAAGGTTTCCCCTAGTGCACAAAAAAAGGCATAAAATTCTTAATCCGAAAAATTGAATTTCACAAATTCTTGTTCCACAACAGAAAAGCCTTGGCAAGGGACTAGGCATGTCAATACTTGATTTTGAAAACTTGTGAAACGCATTAAAAACTATCATATTTCTTTTCTACTTCTCTTCTATTTTATTTATAATCATGAAATAGTTCTAAGTAATTAGTAGATAAGAAATAATATATATTTCAGTAATACTAAAACAAAATCAAAATAAATATTTATTATTGATATTTGACTTTTAAATATTAAACATATAATACATAAATTACATAAACATAAATAGCATATATATATATATATATATATATATATATATATAATTGTTAAAATAATACATAATTATACAAATTATATAATAATAAATAATAGATTAAATAAAAATAATAAACCTAAAATATCAAGAAGATATGCAATACCAATATAATACAATAATATAAATAATAAAAACAAGCATTCTAAAATAAAAATATCATATATGATATATAAATATATATTACATATTAATAATACCTAATAAAACTTATCTATAGATCTTGTATTATATTCTAAAGATAGATAATAATAAATAATTATTTTATATAGAATAAAAACAACAAACCTAAAATAGATAAAAAAAATTTATAAATAAATTTATGAAATTGTTTCATCAATAATAATAAATAAGAATTCCATTTGTTTTTACTTTGTTCCTTCGTTTCTATTATGATTATTAAGTCAATAATAAACTTATTCCTTGATTTCATAGAGAACACACGAAAAAGTGTTAACATGGATGTAAATATAATAAGTCTTGCTTGGGTTGCTTTACTCGTAATTTTTTTACTTTTTTTTATTTCACTTGTAATATGGGGGAGGAGTGAGTTTTAAAGTTAGGAAAATTATTAATTTGAATACAATACTTTACAATTTAAAGAATAATGGAATTGTATCGATTATAATTGTTTCATCAAAAAATGAAAAGATTACCTTGAATTGGTTTAGTTTACTATATTTTATTGTCCCATCTCACCACCAAGGGTGTAGGCATATTGTCTTCTAGAGAAATGACACTTGAAGTGTCAATATACTTTCAAATATTAGACATGGCATTAAACCCAAGATTGTCAATGCTTTAATAATTCCCCCACCATGAGAGCGAGCTCAACGCAATAACCACACTACAGCAAATTAATTCAAGTCAATTAGCAAGAAGCAAAATGCTTTCTACTGCAATGATGATTTACTAAAATTGGGCATACAAATAGCCAAAAAACAAGGTGATAACTCATTAATTACCAACCAAATTCTCATTAATTACCAACAAAATTGGCTTAAATGGAAACTTTCAACTAAATCCAATATCATGTAGCAATAGTACAACAACGTGAGCATATCAAGGGATTCACATGTCCCTTGAACTATGTTCTTGTAAGGTTACCAAACACATCTACGCCATAAACCACATGAAACACCTAAAGGTGTCCTAGCGATCAGTTCCAAGATCATCTTGTGGGAAGTGTTATCAAAAGAAGGTACTAAATGAGTTTAGCTACAAAGTATTAGAACCAATCTTCATCCCAAAATTTCAAGTTCATGGGTGACAAACAATCACAATGATTAGTACACTAACATGTTTTCAGCCATCCTGAGTCTTAACAAATACACAGAAAATGTTTATTATGAAATCAAGTTAGTTTTTTTGCAAAAATATTAATACAGTGCTCCTTTTTGCTGTAAACAAATTGTTCCATTAACAATGGGCAAAAAAAGCCAATACCTTTTCTGAAATTGGCCATAGTAGAAATTTGAAATAGCATAATTTAGAAATTCAGCTAGGATGAAACCATATACAATATATAAAAAGTGCATAAGTGTGAGATGATGTCCGGTTAAATTATCGAGCAAATGTCAAAACCAAATGGTGACACATCATTCACAAGTTTTGCAAACAATAACATTAATAGCAAACGTTAATCCCATTAAGTTGGGTTAACTAGACAAATCCTCTAAATATCATGGAACTCTATCAATTTACAATTCTCATTTTATAATCATTTAAGTCCTTTCTAATTATCTCTTGCCACATCTTATGAGTCCATCTCTTCCAACAGCATATGAAAAGATTCCAACAAATCGATATTAAGCAGCTTTAGATTAACATGCAAAAACTAGATCAACACTTCTTGAACTTATCCCTTACTCAATGCTACACTAACCTTTTTCCTGAATACGCTCATTTTTAATCAAATGTTTTGAGTTAATCACTCATCCATCTAAACATCTTCATCCCTACAACAGTTATTCTATTATATGTTTGAATTTCACAAACCAGCATTCTACATTATACTATTTTGTTGGTATTAATACAAATCCTAAACTTACTTTCAACCTTAAGTAAAATATTTTGAAAACATAATAAATACAGAAGTCTTCTCAATTTCATCCAACCTGAAGCAACAAAAATTCAATCAATCATACAATAATAGAGACTCCAAAAAAACTTTTGGTACAAGTAAATCTTATCTTTATATCTGGACAAAATTTTGGAAAGTTAATTAACCTTTAAATTGCCTTTTTTACAGGCAACTGGAAGATAAATATCTTTGCTTCATAACAACAAGCATTTGTAGGTAAGAAATGTTATATACAAATGTAATTAGAGTATTTTGTAGACATGAAAGTTCTTTAAAAGTCAAAAACTGATGCGAGTGATGCCAACACACAAAGTATCAAACAGTGCAAGTCAAAAATTGAGACTTCATACTCACAGTAGGAATTTTGATATAGCCACTTGGAGCCAAGTGTTCCTGCATTTCAAATCTTTAATAGTCAGAACCAAAGAATAAAATCAGGGACATCTTAAGGAAATTCTAAATTTATACCAAGAAAAATGAACCTTGTTAACAAATGTCCCTTAACCAACAATTATAGCATAGATTGGAAATGTAACTTTTCAATTTTGCCACAAAAAAACAATATTTCCAAAGCTGCATGGTTTTTTTTCTACACATGGGAGCATTCTTGAGATATATCCAGTTATCTTATAGTTCGTTGGCCAAGTTTAAAATGTCCAAACGCATTGGGTTGCAAACAAAAATATACAACAGCAAGCATAGTAATCAAAAGCTCGTAAAAGGCTAAACCTATGAGATGTACTGTTCGCAGCCTTACCCAATAATCTATACAACTCTATTTCCATGACTCAAAACCCTCCAACCCCTAGTCACATGAGACAACTTTTACCTCTGGTTCGAGACTCTTCAACTAGGAGCATATGCAGCATTAAGTAGAAACACTACTCTAACAAGATCAAGCCTGACCAGATAAGAAAAAGCAATTCAGCAAAACAACCGAAATGTTAGTCAATCTAATAACACCTAAAAAAGAAATGGACAGTGTTGACCCAGAAAATGGTGAAATCTTTATAGCCATTGAGTTGAGTACATGTTTTGATTAAATTTCTTAAGATCAAGTAATTTGAGAATTGATGAAAAAAAAGACAAATCATGGAAAACCTAAATGGCAAAATACCACATTGATGATGCACTTGGAAATACTTCATTATCTTATTGTTGGGTTGCAACTAAACTAAAATAATGTCTCTAACACCAAATCAAGAACTTCACTTTTTTCAATTACAAGGTAATTGCTATTCTCTCACTCCTTGTTACCACTAACCTCATTACTTCTAACAGAATATCTCCTGTTATAAATGGTGCGAAGCATCTTCAATGCTTCAAGTTTGTGATAGATTGACTTCCAAAATAGTAAAATGATTAATTGCTTCCCAATAGACTGATGGCTCTTGGGATCTATAATTTTATAAATTCCAAAATAAAAGCTAATTGGATTGAATTCTCATGTTGTAGAATTTCAGATGTCAATGTGCTAGTCTATCTCATTAATAATCACCACAAATAATCATTAACAACCAATATTGCTGGCACAATCGATAATCAACTAGGTTTAAGGGTCAGTAACATATCATATAACGGGTCCTACATGTCTCAACTATTTCTTTGTGCTCCTGTCTTTATGCTATGGCCCTTTTTCTATGGATTACATGTGAACAACCAAGATAATGTGTTATTTTTTAAATTAACAGACAAAATAGCTCAAACCAAGTATGTCAACATAAATTACTCTTTTGGTGAAAGGACCAGTTCATGTATTTCATTTTCAAATTGATGTAAATCACTGATTGATGGTGGAGCCTACCATAATTTCCACATTTAAAGATAATATATATATATATATAAATGCATCCTTATAAATCATTTCAAGATAAGATTCCCTAATTAACTGCTAGTAGTTATGAAGCTCAGAATAGAAATACAAACCTGCAAATAGTCACTGTAGATCTCCATTTTAATCAGCGCATCCACAATCACACAGAAAATTCCTGACTGCTTAACAATAAAATTAATAGTAATGTTAGTATTAGAAAAAAAAAAGATATATAGATAAAGATAAGATGATGATAATGACATTTTCTTTGACAAAAAACTGCAACGCCTATATGGCAGCATAAAGTAGGAAGGGGTAGGGCAGGCATAAAAGAAAATATCTAGGAGGCCACCTATGTCAAAGGTTAGAGGCCTGAAATGAAAGCAGTCCCTAAACAAGGGAAAAGCTGCATTAATAACCCCCTTGCCATCAATGTCATTATACAAGTCTCATGCATTTATCTCAAGTACAGCTCCTTTAAAGAGGTAATAGTCGTCAGTGCAGAGTATTATGCATCTTAAAATTCATATACTAAGTTAAGATGACAATCCTTACTGAAGACTTACAAAAATGAAGCTAGACTATGGCACTGGTCATGGAAAAAAAAACATTTCATGACCAAACGAAATTCATACCAGCAGATAACACATTATCACTTATATGAGGATTGAAAAAATAGCTTATGGAGTTAAATCAGCTAAGGCCCTCCCTCAATTTAATACCTCAGACGTTTTCATGGGACAGCAAAAAAAAAGTAGGATTCATTACCTGTATCTACGGAGGACAATCTGGCAACCCTTGGCAAATGATGAATTCCCTCAATTTACACTTCTATTATTTATTTCCCAAATGCATGCTAGCACACAAATTAAAATAAAAAGAAAAAAACACTAGCAAAGAAAACAAAAATAGAAAAGAAAAATGGCACTTACCCCACAAAGTGGTACAGAGGCAGTACCAGCATGAGGGCCACCCAAGGAGATAAAATTTTTAACCTGTTGATAGCATTTTTTATTAAATAACTGCTGCAGAATATTATAGCATGCAATCCTAAATGGATGATGTAATATTCAAGATAGTATGGTTTGGGAAAAAATGGAACTGCAGTCACCAAGAACCTTTTTTGTTGTTGCCAAATTTTAAGGAGATGATGTAAATCCAAAACCACAAAAAACCACTGAACTCTCGTTCATTGCTAAACCTAATAATGTACACCAAGGTTAACGGTTTGATCGTCAATCTGAGGTTCCCTTATTAAATTGTACAGGACAGAAGAAAGACTGTTCCCGAGTCTATTTGAACTGACTCAATCCTACCCATTGAACAGCCAGGCTGAAAAGACCACACAACAATACGCAAAAGGACATGATTAGATAGTATACTTGGGAACTGTTAGCCTAGAACCAATAAAAAATAAGCTTAAAAAGAGTCATTTTATATAGTTTACATATGTATGTTAATATAAAATTGGTAGATATGAGTTATATAAATTTTTCTTGTAAATAAAGAATGAAGTGGACAAAAAACAACAACAACTAATAGAAAAAACTTAACATTCTTTGATATCAAGAAAGTGTTGATAACAAATAACATAAATGGCATCAATAGATTCATGATCCAACCCCACTCAGTGAAATTAATGTTTGTTATTGTTTTTGAAACTTTTTACTTAATACTCAATTAGTAGATATGAGTTATATAAATTGTTCTTGTAAATAAAGAAGGAAATAGATAAAAAAAAATATAACAACCATTAGAAAAAACTTAACATTCTTTGATATCAAGAAAGTGTTGTTAACAAATAACATAAATGGCATCAATAGATTCATGGGCCAATCCCACTTAGTAAAGTTAATGTTTGTTATTGTTTTTGAAACTCTCTAAAGTGAGCTTTTAGAAGTAAACAATAATTATATCTACAAAGAAAAATTAGAGAATAAGATCTTGTTGATGCAATACTAAGATTTAAGAATAAAGGAACCAACATTAAAATTAAAAAAAATTGTTTTTGATGTTATTGCGGGTAGGGTGGTGATGGCTACGGGAGAGGATAAAGGCATAAGCGAGTTGAATGAGACATATGCCACGAGAACCAGTAATAGTTAAATTCCTCTTTGTTCCTTGAGAATTTGATGAATTAGACAAGTAATCCTAAATCACGGAATGTTGAAATATGAGTTAAAAATAATAAATGAAGCACACATAAAGAGTAATGACATGATGTAATACTACAATGACACTGGGAACAGCAACATCAATGATGGGACGCAGAATACGAAAACCAAGTGAACTACAATGAATTACAACTCATCATTACCAATTAAACTTTCACTTGTTTGACTAAGAATTTATGTGGGATGACTTGAAGACTGGCTAATACAATACGTATCTCAATTACAATATCATCTAGTAGGTTCAACAACTAAAGTTATAGTACTCCTCATACTAAAGCTAACTTCAAGTTGGTGAACAAGTGTAAGATAAAAAATGCAGATGTGAAGTAAACTTGAGTTCAGACTGGGGTTACAATTCAGCCCAATGAAGGAAGCAGCACTATTATAACCTAATAAAAACCATCTACGCTAAAATACTTGCAAACAACTAAAAACAGAACAATAAATGTAGGCCACTAAGCTGGCAAGAAAGTGGAGGCAATCAAGTGGAATTACAAATAAAACGTGCAAGGCATTGTGAGTATGGATTTTTTTCAGCCTTTTATATATTGTCTAATAGGATATAATCGAAATAAAATAAAGCCATTGTGATATGATCCACCAAAGAATCAATACAAACAAACATTCCAAATGCATGGTGTATGCATCAAGCTTGTGGATGCTTAAATATTTCTTCTCCTGTGACCATTGGACAAAACATTTTTCTTTCTTTTTAATTCAACATGAATGGTTTAAGTGCTATAAATAGCACTTAAACAAAAAGAAAACAATCATGATAAAATGTCCAGTATAACTTTTTCTTACTGGTGGTGCTCCATCACAAAACTCGATTATCCCTCGAGCAATCAAATTTCCCTAAGCAGAACACAACAAGCAACCTTAATTAGTATCTTTGACATGAATCAACATTATCACATAAAGAGAAAATCCTATCTCTGGAATTTAAGGACAAGAAATAGTGAAACTACTTATGAAATGATAAAGATGTCATACAAAAAGATAAAAAGTCCTACAGCATACAAATGCTAAATTTAAGAAAACAGGCACGTATTCAAAAAATTTACATTAGATGGTATAAGGCCTGATTCCATCAAAAGACAGAAAAGAGGCCCAAAAAGCATAAAAATCCACAAAATGGAAGATGGCCTTATTTTAAATTGGCAAGAAACCATTTCCCCTTCTTAAATGAACTAGGTTACTTTTTTGCACCAGGGATCAGGATTTCAAGTTCCTATGATTTCAGCTTATACCATAAATTTCCACATTATATCTACCAACACAAGATCCTGTAAAAACTGGTAAATAGATCCCATAATTCAAAAATTGATCCTATTTTCAACAAAACAAAAAAAGGTCCCTTCCCACTGAACTTGTTGTGGAAAGCCATTAGACAGCCTTTTCCATCCTATGCTTATGTACCATAACATTACACGTGCAAGGCACCTGCAGAAGATAACTTCTGAAGAAATAAAATGAAGTCCATGGCTTGAAAGTAGCAGTTCACTTCCTTTAATCAGTCCGTGTTACCGTTAAGGTCAAAACAATAGAAACTATCTAGTGTGACCCAACTTTCACAAGTGGAAATGGAGCATTGAATTTAAGTCAGCGGTGCTGCACGAACAATGCCTACAGCTGAGTAGCATTTGATTAAATCGGAGATTGTACAACATATTTATGTAGAAAATACACCAATAAACAACAAACATGCATCAATGATGTGCATGCATATATAAACTATCACATTCTTTTAAACTTGGTTTTGTTTTTTAATGGATACAAACAATAATTTCAGCAGTAGGAGATTTCAACTTTGTGCCTTAGATAGTTTGTGGTCCTGCTTCTTTGGAGTAAGCTTAATAACTATGAAGTTTAGATTAACATATGTATTGCAGTCCCTAAGGTTGTAGACTTCCCATCTACCTTATAGACTTATACCAATAACTCACTTAAATACCAATGTATGGGAAGTAACCATCTGTACAGATGCAGTACACTTCCTCAACTAGAATATCATTCCACTTCACACATTAAGACAAAGGCTCTATACCTCCAAAATTGTGAGAGGATAGATCTAATGCTTCTATGGTTTTCAATTCTAGGGAATTAGACATTGCTGCTAAACCGGGTTCTTTGTCCAAAGTTTACGTATACACCATCCCCAGGGATTTCAACCCAATTCCAATCACTAACACCACCCAAAGAGGTTAAACTCTAATTCATAACATCAAACTTGTATATGAAATAGGAAAAGAAAAAAACAACATACAAGCCAATAAGAAAAAGGTGTAAAATTATGTCATGGCAAGTTAGGAGCTTGGGAACTAAGTACTCTCCTTGAAAGAGAAGCAATATTCAATGCCAAAGATAAAATCTCAAGTCACAAATTGATGGTAATCTACTTAAATAGTTATATATGAGGCATGTGGATGAAGGCCAAAATGTTCTTATTAGTGTAAAAATTTGTGAGAAATGCCAAAAATCCACTCTAAACTTGTTTTAGCCCTATGTAAAGCCATAAAAGGTAGAGGATTGATAGAGTAACAAAAAGCATTGATGATTTTCCTAGATGCAACCTTCGTGAAGCAAAACAACATATAAGATGCATGATAACTATTAATTGATTGGGTTTGTGCAACAAGTCCAAAAGTTATTTTAGTTGTGTCGAAGACATTACATGGAGGTAAAGCTTGTTACCATGAGCTCCTTAGCTAGTTTTACCTGGACCTTTGACATGCAGGCAGCCCCACTATAATTGAGGTTATGCGTTTCACTAAAAACTCTTTAGATAATGCCACATAGAACTTCTAGAATGAGCTAAGCCAATGTTGCAATAAGCCATTTTAAAAGTATAGTAATGGAATTTTTGTTGTTGTAAAGTTAATGCCATTTAGATATCTAATGACAAGATCCTCAAAGACTTGACAGCGGTACTTGAACTTTTGCGTGTGATTAGTTGGTGTCACCTAGAATAATTATTTTGATTATAAATCCCATAAATAGATGATTCCTGAACTTTCTAAAAATGAGTGGAGTTGATGCCATAAAGACATCCATTTGAAAGCACGTCTCAAAGTTGGCTAAAGCCACATTTATAAGGCTTGGGCAATGTAATAACTACAAAAAATGGACCCCTTAACTTATAGGCTCATGAGCTTAGGAGTTGATGTGACAACATGGAGGATGATCCCTTATGCTTGAGGGTTGATGACTAAGATGGTGAAGTATTACTAATATTAAGGTGCACCAAGGAAACAGTCTCTCATACCAAAAGGGTCATGTACTTGAGTAATCAGCTAGAATTATGGGTGCAAACTTCTTGTATTTGAAGGCTTGCAAGTTTGAATCGTGAGATGACAACAAAGTAATTAATTTCCTACCCTACGACCCTTAAAAGCTTGGATCCTTAAACAATGAAGTGATATTAAGGAGGTCAATCTTTAACTCTTGAAGGCTTGGAGAGTTGACCGATAAGGTGAAACATAAGGAAACTAAAATTTCACGTTGAAGGTTTGCATGTTTGAGAAAGGTGCCATAGTGAAGATTGACCACTTATAATTGAACAATTGCAGGTTCAAGTGATAAGTTAGTACTAGAAGAGCAACCTATAGCAAACAATTTATAATTTAAGTTAAATTATGAGGAAACCCTAAGTCTCCAACCAAAGACCTCCCATAACATCACCTTTCTTTATCATGCTTTATTGACGTCTCTGATGGCAATTTATGTATAGCTTTTCTTCTAAAATATACTTGTTAATATTTTAACATCAAAGTAAAAGCTAAAAACTCCTAAAAGCATAATTTAACAAATGATTGCTAGATGGTCTTTAATGAGTAATCAACAATCTCTTGATGGAGAAATTACTTCATCATCAAATCCTTTATTGGTAAAGAAGCCCTAATAGAAAAGAGATCTTAGCATCATTCAACATCATGAGCAAAAGAGCCTATAGCTTCATGAAAGCCTTATATTTTGGTTAGCATGATTACCTAATTGATAATGTTTGCATCCTAGTGATGAATAGACTCTATTGGTTGCTCTACAATCTACAATTGTATTACCTTTCAATTAAGTTCTAACCACATCTAGACAAAGTCAAGGTCTAATTCCATAGATTTCCAAGCACATATCACCACTGAAAGCTTGATCATTGATATTTTTTTCCTCCAATTCTTGCACATTAGGAACCATTAGTGCAAGACCAAAAATGAGGGCTACTCCTCATATTAAGGTTTAGTAGTTTTGACTAATAACGTCACGAGATATAAGCTAGCTAATGCACCCTTTAAAAGGTGTCACATGTCAGTAAAGGACATCTGATGTAGAAATGTAATATGAGAAGTAAGATGGCTACTATTGACTTTAAACATAATGAAACCTTTCCATCTCCTACTGTATTAATAGAGCTAGTTTTAAGTGACAAGCATAAGAAAGAAAAGCAATGAGTGTTAGATGATGAGTTGTTTGCACTTAACAAAGAGCCAAGCTAGCAAACCAAACTTCTTTTCTTTCAAGTTATAGGTTACAGACAAAATAGGTAAGAAAGAGGTTATACCTTGTGGGAATAGTTTGAAATTCATTTCTTTTTCTGATCTTGACGAGGCCCCCTCTAGTCCGGGGTCCCCCTGAACCAAGTGAAGCATGCATGAAAGAGTCAAATGTTTCTTCTATTGTTTCCCTCTTTTCCCTGATGCAGCTAGGCCGTCCATTCATTGGGTGATCCCTTGCTCTCACATTCGAGAGTTTGCTCATCGTTTAAGCCGGTGAGTTATCTTTCTATCATTGCAGTTATTCTCGGGGTTCAGCGTCCTACAGTACAGCGAGGGAACTTTTCCAAGACTCAACAGCTTTATCGAACCAAGCCTCCATCTCTCGAGCCAGAGAGCAAGACAAATTGATGGGTCTGGTCCCCCTGCCGGATAGGCACAAACCATTAGAATCAATTGGAATTTCCAAAGACAAAAGGGGGTCGTTCACCCATATTGTGCCCCACTCCTCAGTCGCTGAGTACTAGTTGCAAGGCCTCCAACTGCGAGGCACTCATTTTGGATTGCTGGTTTTGATAGTTGTAGAATGAACTACCTCATACTTTCTGAAAGGATAGGAAGATGGATGCTCATCTACATCCCAACTAAGGTATCACAAACGTGCATTTCCCCTAGACGCTAAGGGCATCCTTGAATAGTAGGAGTTTTCGTACCACCTTGGGGTCAAATGAGCTTTTAAGGAGTACTTCATAGTGGGGTTACCATTATCCTTTTTTCTTGTATGTGTTCCTAAGAACAAAAATTTTTCCATTTCCTTTTTTGAGAACTCGAAAAGGGACGTGGAAATACAAAATCATTTGGATCAAACTTATCAATTCTAGAATAACTTCATTTATTCTATTATAAAATTCCAATTAAGTTATTTTTTGGGGGCCAAACATTGGTCACCTAGGCCAAAGATCAATCAATTTCCTTTTTTTCTGCCATTAAATTCCAATAAAGTAAAATTACTTGTAGAACAACATGGCCTTGTACAACTCAGACCAGTTTACATGGCTAATCTAGGCTAAACACAAGTCACGTATTCCTCATTGTTTACCTTACAAAAATGAAGTGAACTAATCTTAGTAAAATTATAAGTGATGCACAGTTGTTTCCACCAAGGTTTTTAATGGAATAACTGCTAGACAGGGCCATCTGAACAGAATTTATACACATGATGGCTGATGGTCATATTGTATTTGAAAGTAAGGTTATATTACAAATATAAAGCTAGAAATCTGAGAAACTGTAGATATCTTCCTAGAGTGCTTTTTAACTACTGTTGACATGGAATAGTGCATGATATTGCAAAGACAAAGCACACGTATGATATTGATAATGACTCTTATAGGCATTAAAAAAGATTAAAAAGTGAAACAAAAATACCTGAGAAAGACCAACAAGGTTGAAACCACCACTTAATTCTTTCATTTCCTTCACCTGATAACCACTAATCAAGCTGTGGCTTATTTCCACAAAAGGAATATGGTTAGAAAGTGAGCAAAACTTGCTAAAAGTAACCCAAGTACCTTTCCACATACAATATCAGTCTGCAAACATGTAAAACATCCATATTAGAGTTTGTTCAGAATTAGAAGACCGTCAAGTTCAGCTAGCACCAGAAAAAAATTAACCTGCTCTTGAAGGGGCATTACCCAAGAGTCCCATGAACCTTTACCAATTTCCCTAAAAATATAAGAGAATCACCTCATGAAACTGATCCAAGTAGTGATAAGTTCAGACATAAGTAGAAAAAACATAGAACAAATCTAATCTACCAGCGGTCACCTAAGTTGAAATGAGTCATTGAATAATGATGATCACACATAATAAACCCACTAACCCTAATTAATGTCAAAAACTACTCATTTTGACTCAAAGCCCTTTCACATATAACCAATACATGTCATGAACCTCAAATAAAGAACATCCATGAAGAAATAAGCAAAAAAGGGAGATGCTTCAGAAAAATGACCATGCATTTTAGCCCGGTGTCTTTGGAACAAATCGTATAAATTTAAATCAACGTGAAATAAGAAAAGGTAATGATTTATCCCACAAAGGTACTAAGAAAGGCTGAGGAATTCGGACTTTAAAATGAAGGCCCACAGAAATCACAATGCCTTCGCTTTTCTGTTAGAATCTTATTGCAAGAATTATATTACAACGTTTACCACTAAAAAATTTAGGTAAACTACGGAAGCGTGGACAAAGACACCCACAAGCAGTAAAATGAAGACCCAGACCACTCGCTCAAAAGCTCGGTGAATTGCGACATTCCCCGATTGGTGCAAGAATTATATAACAACGTTTAACACTATACAATTTTGGTAAACTACAGAAGCGTGGACAAAGATACCCACAAGCAGTAACCTGGAGACCCAGACCACTCGCTCAAAAGCTCGGTGAATTGCGACATCCCCCGATTGGTGCACGCATCCCCAATTCCTGACAAAGAGTTACACAGGACGTAAAAAAACACAGATACACTACATCAAGTTGCTGAGCAGTGAGTACGGACAAATGGTATCGGGAACAAACCGTGAATGACGATGAACGGTAAAGACGACAACGTCGGAAGTAATGGAGCAAAGACAGCTAGCGCGATGAGAACCTTCGAAAGAAAACTGACGTCCATCCTGGACGCTTCCCAAGATTTTCTGCGAAAAGCTCTCGACAACGATTCTAGGGTTTCTTACGACTGAAAGCGGAGAAGGATGCAGACAGTATTGAAGAGAGAAGGATGACTACTCCAGTTGCGTTCAATCCTTGAGCTGGTTAGGACGTGGAGGAAAGGTTAAACCATTTTGGACGAGGTAAAAAAAAATACATTTAAAAATAAATTCCTGAAAAGTAAAGAAATCTTAAAAAAAAGGAATATTTCTAAAATTAAGTTGCCTGTTGGAGATGAAAGCCATAGGAACCATAGTCGTTAGATTTGTTGCTCAGTTCTTCTCATCGGTCGCCATTTAACGAAGCATATCAGTACGGGATGAAATTAGGCACATAATAGATTTTTTATATTCCATAATTAATTTAGCACAGTTTCCTTGACTACGGCTTAATATTATATATAATTTGTGTTTTCCAAATAACATAACATATTATTTCGTTCCTCTTCAAAAAAAAAAAAAACATATTATTTCGTTTGACATGAGTTTAAATTATCTTGAAATTTAAATTCTTAATTAATTTATAGTCTTAAATTCAAATTCTTATAAATACTGTGATATTTTAATTTTATTTGATTATGAGAGGATACTTGTATACAATAATAGAGATATAACATGAGAAAAAGAAAAAAAAAACAAAATAACATTAAAAAAGGGCATTTAACATATGTTTATAAAAAATCTAATTTAATCTAAAAATCATCATGTTACAAATTTAATCAATCAAATAATAAAATTTAAATTTAAAAGATCCTATTATTTTCAAACAAATATATTTTGAAGTATTAATAAACCAAATAGTCCCAATGTATGTAAACTTAATTTTTATAAAATACTTTCAAAACACAACCAATTGTTCTTTTAATCACATTTCAAAACACCTTTTTTTCAATTGATAAATCAAAAAATAATATAAAAAATTATTTTTATAAAGCAATATTTAAAAAATTATTTTACCATTTTATAAAAAAAAAATTCAAAGACTATAATCATTTTATTAATTATATATTGACAACATATTTACACCATACAGACTTCTTAATAAAACTTACAAATAACATTTTGTAATAAGAGATTAATGCTCAACAATAGTTACACCAAAGTTGGTCTTAATGCAATCCATAAAATTTAAAAATTAAATAGATCTATAAGGCAGTCAAACCGAGCCTACACAACAAGAGCAGATGAGACAGAGAGATATGAGAACTTTCTGACAACAAGAGCAGCAGTCAAGCCGAGCCTACACAAGAACTATAAGGCAGGAGACATTAAAGGAATTAAGCTGCTTCTTTGACAATCGCCAACTGTTAATAATACATGTATACAGCAACTGCAAGGTCCATTCAATGGAGAAGAATCAGGCAAGCATTCAGAAAAATGCAAAGAATTGAAGGCTGCTTGAAATGCGTCAAAATTTGTTTCTAATAGACTTCGATGGTTTTTCCTTCAAACGGGGCAGATCGACGTTGGATGCCATTAGCAAGCGATGGTCCGATTCGTCCAACTCACTCTCCTCTAGAGTTGTGCCATATGAATCTGATTCATTTCCTGTTAACCCATCTTCACCTGCATAGAAAAGCTAGCAGTCAGATCAAACCTCATGAAATTTTTCATGGGAAATGATCAATTCTGAATGAGATAAATGCAAGAGAAGCTCTGAAGTGTCAAGGTATGCTATGCTTTTAGTGGGATGCAAGGTAAAGGAATACAGTGCACTGTTGCTTTCATAACTTAAGGAAAGAAAATCAATGGAACTCTTCTTTATGAGCTTAACAAGATTGCTAAAACATTTTGAACCATTCTGAAGTCTCGAGGCGTAAATTAACTATTCCTGTGAGCCCTAATAGGATTTGCAGAATACTATGTTGGGAGGTAGAGATGAATGACAAAAAAATAGATTTTTTGAATAAATAGACCGTATGAACTAAGATAAAATCTTTCAATTTAAATGATATAAGCCCATTTAAGATTTCTCTGTCATGCTTTCAGACCAAAAGAACAAGACTAATCTGAAAAAATGAGTTATCATGTAATCCTGATCATGCGCACACATCTGCTAAAAAGCAAGTCACTCTTCACAATGGGGCGGACTGGTACAAACACAACACTAATGAAGTGAAGGACGAAGTAGAAGACTTAGAAGATAAGTAGAGCAGCACAAGGCATGTGAGGCTCTTAAAGAACATTCTTTAACTAAATGATGAACAGTTCTTGGTCAAACAACGCCCCAACCAACCAGGTGATAACATGCTCTGCAATCATCTTTCCATTGAAGAAATGGCAACATTGAATCTCCTGCAGCATTATCAAAACGGTTATCATGGTCTCTATTAGAACCAATCCAGTAAATCCTACAGGCAGAACTCCAGAAGACCTGGTTCAGCTGGTTTTCTTAATAGAGTTCATTTCCTAACAAAGGAAGACAGCAGTACTTATCATTAATAAGCCAAAAAAAGACCAGAGCATAAATCCCTCTAAATCAGGAGGACCTTCATTCCAAACAAATTACTTCAATATTCTGGCTAATAAAAGCTGCTCCAAAAATCATACGCATGAAATTAAAGGGGATGCTTCTTATCAGCACAATGCAACGCAGCATGAAAACACCACGTTTTTATGAGCATATCAGGCACAACCCCAGCATTAACCTATTCAACATTGAAACACATGGTACAAAAGGCAAACTGCAAACATACACTAGGCATTACCTAGCAGACTATATTAAGAACAATGGGCAACAAAGTTAAAATGCAAAGCAGTGTGTTGCACTCAATATTAATCTAAGACATTTCGACAATAAAATTGCTGTGATCTAGGCAAAAATGCACTGGTTAAAATAAGCAGAAATACAAGCTCACCTGGAAATGCCGGATGATCTGGTAAATGCCTGATGGCTCTGACATTAATATTCTCTGGAAGAAGGCAGTTCAACAAAGAACCTGAAGGTTTAAAAAGCATACAATTAAGCATAACATTAAATAAAAGTATTTAAAAGCTCTTTTCACAAGAAATTAACCAAGGTTGGCAAGCCGATTCACCCATCCGGGTACAGGTTTTCCAGTTAGATGGATGCAGACATCATTAGTGAAATGATTACAGTTCTTCACCATCAAATGGTAGCTGTCACCTCGATATTTTTGAGCAAGTTGTTCAATAAATAAACGAAACTCAGCAGGGGACAAGTTAGTAGTGCCCAGCCATACAGTGCGTCTATAGATAAAGCCAGGGCAGCTTCTTGGTTCTACTTCAAACACACCACTTGAAGGATGTTCGTGGGCTCCAAAACTGTACTCCATGCCATGAACTGTTTTTTTTGGTCAGACATTAGAACATTCGTTAATTGTAATGAAAAAGGAGGCAAAATAATTAAGTTGAAATCATTTTGTTACACAATTAAAATTAATAATTTCAATCCATCAACTTAGAAGCTTGATAGTCTCATGACGGCTTCCATCTCCTTGCATGTTTCATCAAATATGATATAAAACCACAAAATAATTCAACTAACAAACAAACAATATGAGTTTCTGGATAATTAATTTCTTTCAGTCATTTCCATTTTTCGGTTGCCAAGCTGCACTACTTGTTACCAAGAAACGATCAAAATTGCATGCAGTACCTAAAAGAAATGGCGATCAAAGAAAGGCGGAAATCAACAATAAAGTTCAGATTCTAGAAACTCTGCAAACACTGCCAGTTATGGATTGCAAAGTATTATATGCAGTTGTTTTTAATATATACAACAAACCATGATGGCAAAGCAGCACACATCCAAATAACCATTACAGTAGAAGGATAACCATTGAAGATAATCAAACCTTGCAATCATTTGTAATGCTCCAAGTGCTTGACCAGTAGCTCTAAGCATGGAAAAGACCCAATAACAGTTCCAAGCAACCAAAGTCTAACTGCCTAAGAGCAAATCTATGAATCATGTATGTCATAATTTTACATCATCTAATATGCAAACATAGCGTAATTTTGCTTGTCATATTAAAGTTGAATCACTAGCCCGGATGTTAATTCAATAATCTGCTACTAAAGTCAAGAAAATTCCAATAAACTTGAGTGCAATAGTCTGTTGACCAGGAGATCTAAGGTCCACAATGTAATGACCAAAATTTACCTAGCAAAATAGAGGCAACTATGAAACTGGTCAGCCAAACTGAAACAATATATTGGGCAGTATAACTCATTTACGCAAGCTAGTTTCTGATGTAGAAGCAAATATGTAAAGGATTACCAGAAAAACAGTATAACAACTGTACACAAAAATAAGCTAGTGTAGTAAAACTTCTATTAGGTTGCAATTTGCATTTTCAAAATATAGTTTGCCAAATAAAAATAACATTCTATGCCTTTGCCAGAAGGATAAAATTTTTGAAGTATTTTTTTAAGAAGTTTGGATATCCATTAGTAAAGAAAGAACCATCACACCATATTGACAAATGGGAAGGTCCCTACAAAATAAATTGGCAATGTCACCTGGAAAAAAGTTCAATACAGTTAAGCAACAAGTTTGTTACTTGTGCAACACATACAAGTGTCGAGTCACCCAAAACTCATACAAATTGAAAGCAGCGGGCAACAAATTCAAAGGGTAATGGCTGGCTGGTTTTTGGGTTTCAATGGTTGATTAGTTTCACGTTAAAGTTGCACGAAAATTGGGCAACTTTATATGGCTTTTTATTTGTCTATAAAATCCTCTTTTGCGTTGCATTCCATACATACTTTCATCATTTGTCATCCCAATAACCAATTTTTTGAGCTGCAAAGATTAGTGTTGAAGGTAGCATATCTTCTTGCAAATATTCAACTTGCAATTTCCATGTCTGAGCATCACTGGCAAACGTTCAAAAAGCATTATCACTTGGGTGGTATAATATTCTTCAGTAAATTTCACATACATCACTCAAGGTGTCAACAAAGTGAGTGGAAGAGGTTTTGCTCAAATGGGATAAACTTACCCATGAATGGGTGAACCTAAACATACTCACAAAAAATGAAAAACATGACAAGAGTTGGAACTGCTTGCATTATGTCACATCGAACCAATTCCTTGGGTAACAACTTTGGAAAGAAACCTTTCATGGCATCATGATGACCATGTTCAACAAAGAGTTGCTTCAAATATGTAACTAGAATCAAGAAGCTTAGCGCCATTTGTTCATCTATAATAAAAGATTGCCCAGCTAACCAACCATTAATTTACATCCAAAAAAAGTGCTTAAGTTGAAGGCCAATGGCTCTCAGCTCCACAAACAGAACAACTAAAACTATGATGGTCATCCTGTACACATCTAGATTACCAACAAGGATGCAGCTCTTACATCAATGCATGTACACTTCATGAATGGAAGAGGCAACCAATATTGAGTATGGGAGATTTTGACTGTTTGATCAAAGTAGATAAGGTTGTGATTTAATAAACTAATTATCAACTATTTACCTACCTAGCTCCATTAGTTAGGCATCAAACACTTGGTATATTAAATTCAAGGAAAAGATATTGATGTCATCAAGACAAACTATGAAATGATTCCATAAAAGGATTTGTAATGATGATGGAATCTAATGAAAAATTGCATCATTTATGTCTACAATGTCTATACTTTTTACTCTTTAGGCTATTGCAATGGGCTTTATATGTGAAAGTAACCTGTACTATTGTAAATTCTCACAAAGCCTAATTTATTGTCTCTCAACTGGGTAGAAAATTATTTTTTCCTATAATGTCACCATTATTCATAGGGTCCTTGTCATGTCTTGCAAGAAGTGCATCGTCAATTGATAATGATGGCCTTTTAGGCACCAATATGTTGCAATAGTTGGTCTCCCTGATTTTATGGTACATGCATTTCACCAAATTTCTGGACTCCAGACTTGTTATAGCATACATTGTCTTGATATGTCATAGTCTTACCTACTTTCTAGAGTTATTCATGCTATTAAGTAGATTGTAAGCATGCAAATGCATAAAGTGCTCCTACATTGTTCTGCACTAATTCCATGAAATGTTTTGATAGATGGAATGCAAATCTTTAAGAAAGGAATAAGTGCAGTTTGTTTAGCAAAACTCCTTACGTATGTTCATCCAACCCTTCTAATTAGGTGACCCCTTTCTTAGCAAGTTAATTTAAGTCATTCCTCATTGTGAAAGCATTTTTGAAGTTGTTCTTAAGCATAGATTAACCAATGTTTTTTTTTTTTTTTGTGATGAAATTTATTTTGATTCTAAAGCAAAGTATCAACCTTGACTACCTCAGCCTTCCTTTTCACCTTTATGTGTGTTGTTGTTTGCTATCTATTGCATAAGAAGTATATCAATGAAGAAACAAATATCGTTATCCTTCATTTCACATGCAAATTAGTGACAAAAGATCTTGCTAAAGCTAGTGAGTTGTTGAAACAAAATATTTATGTATTATAGTTAAATAATAATACTAATCGGCATAAAAAGAATCAGGCTTGAAGCAGTAAAACTCCTAAGTTTGTCATATGAAATGGCTCTCTCATGTGTGGCATCACATAACGTTTGAATGTGTAGATATTTGATTGTCATGGCATGCATATAAGATGTTGATGTTAAGGGCTTAACTTTGTATTAGATGATGTCAACATTCAACAATCATTAGAAGAAACACCACTGTTTTAAATCCTTATAGGAAGCTCTGAGATGTGCAATGCCAGGAATAAGCTTGTGATGCTTTGCAGTCTTTGATACCATGCACGTTGTGGGTGACCCAATCATGAATTGGAGATTTATGAACAAAACAATTAGCCTTATTATGCATGAATAAGAATGTGAAGGATATAAGTGTGCACCCACAAAGCATTAAACAATGAGGGCTAACTAACAATTTGATGTGGTCATCTCAAGCAAAGAAAATACAAAACTATGTAATGCCCAACCATGGTATCAAAATATATCTCCTACTTGGTTATCATTGTGAATTCAATATGGATCCGCAAGAGCCAATTACAAGCACTCCAAGAATCTCAAAATACAGTATGCTTAATCACCCAATCTATTTTAAGATATCCCTTATCATTCTTTGCTCCATCAGCTTAATCATGATGTGAAAGATATAAGTGTGTGCCCACAAAGCATCAAACAATAAGTGCTAATAGTCTAATGGCATCATCTCAAGTGAAGGGAATACTAAAGTCATGCTAACTATAGTACCAAATTATAGCTCCAATCCACCTTGTCATCATTGTGAATATGATATGGATGCCACAGGAGCTAGTTAGAAGCACTCTATGAATCTTGAAAAATAGAATGCTCAATAAACCAATCAATCTTAAGGTATCCCCTAGTATTCCTAGTTCCATCAACTTGAGCACAATGTGTTGTTAGTGGATAAACAATCACAAACCACCAAGGCAAATGCCACTCCCAAAACCCAACAAAAGAGATGAACTCGTGACAGGAAAATATATATGCCATCGTGAAGAGGGCTAGAGAACTAGTGTATGGTACTCACATGGCTTAATTCTAGCACATGTCTATCTCATTGTTGTGAAACAATATGGTTTGCAATAAGATGTGTCATGCAATCCTCTAGGACTACTTTTGATCCATTAAGTTATATCAAACCAATAGAGTTGAAAATAACTCAAAATTTTGTTCAAAACAAAATTGAATAAAACCTAAAAAAGCAAGTGAAGAATTAAGTTGGTTGGCTCAATCTCTATTTTGAATTTAGTTTGATTCCCTTGAGAATTGGTGTGATCATTATTGTTATAAATATAACAAATATATAATATACAATATGTAGATTGACTTAGTAGATAACTATTACTATAAAATGGTATATGTTATAGTTTGAAACCCAAATGCAACTTTTTAATTTTAGATTTTTGCGTTTCAAGTATTAAAATAGTTAAATAAGTGTTAATCAATCAATTGTTAACGATGAAAAAACGTACTAAGGAATATTCTAAACTTATTGATAATGTCCTATGTTCAATTCAATCATTCATTCATTTTAATTTAGTATTTACATTTCTTTTTTTTAATTTCAAATCGAATCAATTATGAGTCTAATTCAACTTGAATCTCAATCCAAAATCTTAACTCCAAGTTTAGTCAATACCGCTTGAACTCAAATCCATATCACCTCCAATCAAATTCAACATTTTAGAAAATGGCAATAACCAAATACCAAACAAATGAACATGTATCTAAAAGGTCAACCTATGAGACAATCAACTGATGGGAAGTGTTGAGCAATACAGCTGATGCATAATCTCTCCCTCAACCAGTTGTAAGAATGCAAGCATCTTGCAATTAAGGGGAAAGAAGCATGCATTACTAGGTATACAAAAGGCACGCCATGATTAGAATGGCTTTACAAGGTTCATCAACTTGCATAAGAACTACTCTTAAAACTTATCTATGACTCAACCCACCATAAAGGTTAGGGGGAATACTTTATTATTCACATCTATACTAATCAATATTAGAAGTATAACACGATATTTTGTAGCATGAAATTTCCAATAATGCTCAACACGTTAATACAAAAAATCCAATAAGGTCCAAAACTCTAGAAGAGATGCTCAAAACTAGAACATTGTATCATTTACAATACTTATATAGTCATTTGTAAGAATCTAATCCACAGAGCATATAATTGTCACATTCTTGCATTCATCTCAAGCCTTCACATGATAATGCTATATGTTTAATTGGGAACAAGTCTTATGATATCTTCGTTTTGGTCGAGATAATGAGACATACTACAAAGTAAGCTTACCTATAATCAACTTGCATGACCAAGTTGTTGTCAATAAGATCTCCACTCAAAGTTGGCATCTTCCCAGCACTGCAAAGCCTTTCAGATACCACATAGTGAATCTATCATAGAAAAAGAAGGGAGTGATATTTACATGAATGCAAACAAGCATCAACTTCTTTATTTTAAATGAGATCCTTGTTGCATTTGTAGCATATTGCCACTCATTAATTGAACATTGAAGCTCCCATTTTGAAGAGAAAATTGTGACCAATTCAAGGCTATGTAAAACTCCACAACAATTTTTCTTACAACATTAATATTTTGTGTCAACAACCAAATTAAAAAACCAAAAGACATTGTTGGCATACAATCTCCACATCCTAGGCTAGTATTAATAAATTCATTTGATGCTCTATATAGACAATATCTAACACAGTAGTGTCCAATATATTACACAGAGGTTCTACTTGGAGGCATACTGATCCCATTAAGACTCGAAGGCATGCCAAGTTTGGCCCATCTGCTTCTCATTAATCTCTGTTATCGTTGTCGTTCTGGGGTTCAATTACAGCTAACTCTTTATTTATTACACATTTTAGTTTATTTTCATCAGTTCGTCAAATTATTTGCATCTACAATTTAATTTAAATCATTTGAAGAATAATAGACAGTGTTTTGGATATTTTCAATTTCATATTTAATACAGGTCATCCTTTTAACCATCCCATAAGTCTCAGTATAAAATTTGACTAAACATTGCTTTTAAAATGCTTAAAATTAAGTTTTGGACTGTTCCCACAACTGTCTGCCGCCGTCAGCTACTGTTGCCACAGCACATACCGACCCGCACTAACCCATCAAACCTAGCGATCTGTTTGACCCGTGCCGACCTGTTACCCGCAATGACCCATTCTATCCACTTTGACCTACATCGACCGCACCAACTCACCAGCCCATGCCAACCTACATTATCCATCCGACCCGAGCCTACCCAAAAACCGGATTGGAAGCGTCGCACCCTTCGACCCCCGCCGCACCAATCAAGCCCCGCATTTTCGCCGCTCGTCGTAACCGCTGCTCAAAACATATAACCTGCTTAGGAATTACTTAATTCAATTAATTTTATAATTTTTCAAATCAATTTTATTCAAAATATTTCTTTTGTAATTTGTTTTGACTTTTGAAATTCTAAAATATTCTTTAGAATTTCAAAATTTGTCATTGATATTTTTAAATATCTTTTTACATTTCTAAGTTAACAAATTACTATCATACCCTTGAGATCTTTATAAATAAAAATACTTATTAGGTTGTATATAATACAGATGAATTTTTTATTAAAGTGAAGAATTGAAACCAGCAAGTTTGTATGAAACGAGAATGTTGGATGCAAAAAATCTAACGACGTGATTCCGAAGGTATCTTGAGAAGGCGAGCAAGAGGTTCAAAATGAGAGATTCTGACCCAATATCCAATATTCACAAAAGCATTAAATCACCAGGAAAGTGCTTCACTATTTATGTTAACTTTCAAGAACTTAATCATCGCTTTCAATTTTCTTATTTATGCATATGACCGTGTGATTTCTTTTTTGGTCTTCTGCGAACTCTACTTGAGTATGTACCTTTCAACTTCACTATCAACGTAAATACTTGAATGTGTCTTGATAAAATCACTTTTTTAAATTGAGATCCCTTATATTAACATCAGTGCAAGTTCTTGGTTATTGGGAAAGTTCTTACTTATTCGATGATCCTAGGATTTCCAATTTTAAACCTACAACACCATTTGATAAGCCTTTGTATGGATATATTGATTGAATCTAAACCCTTCTCGATTGTCTATAAGTTAAAATAGGTTGTAACATGTCATCCTGTATTAATATCATTGCCCCCATCCAATTCTAAAGAGTTATTACAAGTCGATGAAACACTGCTGCTCATGGATTGGTGCTGAGCTTCCAAAACTTGAAAGGGTGATTTCAAGTGTGCACTATGACTTGTTATCATAACACATTCTACAAGGAACCATGTCAAAGCAAATATTTTGAAATAAATTGAATTCCATTTGGTTGTTCTCTTCAATGCAACCAACAAATTTGTAACATTTTCTTTACAAAATATATTGACTTATTCATGTTCCATGGGAATAGCTACATTAGAAATCGATTCAAGCTCAACAAACAATTTAGAGAAATAGCATACGTCTACTTCATCATAATCACACAATTTTCAAGCGAATCCTTATCAATCAAAGCTTCACATAAGCCAGCTAGTGAGTACATTTGGTATGACACTGCTTGGGAGTTAACTAGTTTCAAGTAATTTGTTCACTACCTACACATATGAAGCACTAACTAGCTTGACTGTAGGGTTGAGTTGGCCAATTTTTAGAATAAGCTGAAATTAAAAGGAATAAAAAAAGATAGTCATCTAGGTTTTGGTAAACTAAATTGGTTGTCATTTGCCAACATGACACAATGGTACTTCTTTTATTAATCTATAGCAAAAGATCTCCAAATTAAAAAAGAAACACTTTAAAAATTTACCTTCCAATATTTTTACAAATAGAAATATAATTACAACATACCACATTCCATGAAACCATTTAATGTGACAAGATTATATATATATATATATATCATTATCTTTGTGATCCCAAACCACTGACCAACAATGACATGAAGTAGCAGCATTGTCACAATGCTTTAATTGGCTCTAAATATAGTATGGTAAGAATAAGAGAATTTTCCCAACTATGAATCCACCTATATACTCCTAAAGCTTATGCACTATTATCATAAACAACTAAAATCAAGCATGAGTCAACAAACATGACATTGAAGGATCAAAATTATTGTTCTTTCTCGTTATTCAAGGGCAACATATGAATGGTTACACTCTTCATGGGTTCATTATGATCAAAAAAATACAAGTATGCATGCTAAGTAAACTCGAGGTTAAGTTACTGCTCTAGTTATCGAGATAAGGCCATAAATAATATTTCAGAAGATTTCTTAAAAAGTAAGTAGTACAAAAATCACTTTAGTTGTTCCAAACATACTAGCATAATCACAAATGAATAAACAACAAAACTTTATGACAAGAATTGGCATAACTAAGCTTTAATAATATTGAACATCCTTTCCATTAACAATCCACACTTCATTTTATATGAAGATAAGAAGCACCATTAGTTGGAAGAGGATGATATTTCGTAAGAAAGAATTCAAAGAGGCCCTCTCCCAACAAAAGTGTGGATAACCCATGGTGCGTGCTTCTTAAAAATAGTTTAGGTGGTCCAATTTACATAACAATCAGAGTTGGATAATAAAACATCTGAGTTTTAAAACACGTTGTTAGCAATTCATCTAAACTATACAAAAGAGAGGAGCCAAGTAGTTCCATTGAATAACCTATAAAAGTGTCAGCCAGTAAAGGCTCTCCTCTAGAACTCAACCAATGTTGCATAATATATGCTAATCAGCCAATTGGCATCCCTCAATTTTTCATCTCACATGCAATTTGAAATCTTACAATGTAAATAGATTCACAGAGGAAAGGATTGACCATCCTTTATTGTTTCAAGCAATCATTGAAAAAAGAAAAAGAAAATGAAAAACTTTCTTAGAAGTCGTGATTAGGTAAGCTCAAAGTGATAAATCATGTCAATCAAATAACCAAGCAACAATGAGTCTTCAAAAGCATCTTAACCCCAGTCCACATGTAATCAAATCATTTATCTTTGCATTATAGGAAAAAAAGAAAATAGTCCAGAGGAAATGAACCAACAAATCAAATGTCACAACTAATTGCTACTTAGATCTAGTGAAAACTAAAGCCAAATTAGAAAAATTATCTCAAAAAGACCAAAAAATAAAGACTGTATCCAAGAGTCAAATACCAACAAGACAAAATAGAGTTCTAATTCCCAAACAACTTCTGAAGAGTAAGAAAAACACACCTTCGATCCCGGAGTGGTAAATCCCAAGTCCGAACCAATAGAGGTAATTGTTCATTGGAGTAAGATCGTAGACGTTCAAATAGAGGTGTGTACTGCTGCTCCCTTCTCCATTAATCTTCCGCTTAGTAGTAGGAAGCCTTGGAAGGAGACAACGCATATTTACCGAAGCACACAGGTAGAACCAACAAAAAGCAAGTGATCAAACCCCGGATATCCCGCATCAACTGGTAGAATCACATATACTAGCGCAAATAAGATCCAGACCCAAATTATTTCAAGCGCACCGTCGGAAGCCCTAGATTTGGAGAACCAGGAAAGCAAGGATTCTTTGGCAAAAGCACATCATAAAACAGACGAAGCGAAACGTCATAAACCAGACGAAGCGAAACGATCAAGGGAAAGGAAGATGGAAGCCAGAAAACGAATCCTCTGGCCCTTTTAAAGATTTTTAACAATCCGATTGCAAGTTTTATCTTGCCGTTTACTTCTAGGAAAGAGGACGATGGAGGGAGAGGAGTGCCAGAAAACGGCAAAGGCCGCTTTTTTTAAATTCAAAATAATGCTGACTAGCCAATAACCAAGTCAGATTACAAGATAATTACCTTAGCAATTAATAGGTAATTTTGATATTAAAAACAACCAAGTCATAAAATTGTTTTTTGTTCGTAGTATAATTTGGATACTAATATTTTTTATGCAAGATATAATTTAATAAATAATTTAGAATACGTTACTTTTTGAAAAAAAATAAAAAAAATGAAGGACGTCAATTGTCTAAAGGAATTCAGATCCTATTGGATGTATTGGATTTTTATCTAATAAAATGATTTTGAATAGGAAACCAAAAAAAACAAAAACTCACTTTTTAAAAGATAAAAATAAAAGTCTTTTTTTATTTTGAATTATAATATTCAAATAAAAAAAAATCTCTAAAATTTATGTTCTTTTTTTATTTTGTTATTTTTTATTTTCTTACTTTATATATTTTGTATGTACTGCTCTTAAAATTAAAACTTGTCTCTATTAAGATACAAGCATTCACCTAACCTATGTAAGTAAGAATATTTTTTGTTGAGTTGATAAATTCTAAAAGGATAGTAGAAAAGGTCTTCTTAACATAAAAATTGGTATTTTCTAAATAAGTTTAGCTAAGATAAAAAGTAAATTAAAAAGGACAAATAAAAGAGAATACAGTAAGAGTAAATGACAAATAAGAACATGCTTGAGTGTATAAAGTTTAAAAATACAATCAAACATATCCAAAATCTAGTTATAATTTTGTGGTAGAAAATAGTTTTATATAATAGCAAATAGGATGATGTGATGTATATGATAAATTTGATAGGTCAATAAAATAAGTGAAATGTTAAAAAAATTTAGAGGATGACATGTTCATTGGAAATTTAACAATACTAAATAAGTAGTTGATGCATTAAATTTTAATGAAATATGAAAGTAACAATTAGGTGGTTATCGATGAGGGAAATAGGTGAAGCACTTAGGTGATAGAAGGATTATATCAACTTAAAAATGGGTATGACCAATATTGCTAAAAGGAGGCCAAACCTTGAGTTTAGGCGTTAGACATGCTTTAAAAAGGAAAATTGTCATTAGAGAATGAGGTTTGATCGACTAGATTGCCAGATTAACCAAACTTACTTAAGAGGTGGATAGAGAGTATTGGAACTAAACAGATTAAAAAAGTCCAACGAATACCATATCAATAACCTCTAGAAGTGTAAGACACATGGCAAACATTTATTGGGATATAAGAGATGGACAAATTAAGTTAGTTAAAAGAACTCTTATATTCAACAAATGCAAATGTTCTTATGAGTCCATTAGAATACAACTATCTAAATTAGTGTCCTATGAAAGATTTAGTATATTATTCATATTCAGATTTAGAGTTATGTATGAATTAGCTCTTCTATTTTTTTATTAGTCTCTATTATCATCGTCATTTATGAATGTCAATTATAATTTTTCCTTATTTATTACATATTTTACTTTGTTTTTCATCAATTCATCAAGTTATTTATATATATACATTAGTTTAGGTCTTTTAAAGATCACTTGATAGTTTTTTTAGATATTTTCAACTTTATATTCATTACATGTCATTCTTTTAGTTGTCCCATAATTCTGTTAGTATAAAACTTGGTTAAAAATTGCTTTAAAATGCTTAAAATTAAGTCTGGGTTATTTTTATTGTTGTTTGTCGTCATCTACCTTTGTTACCACCAGTGTCAACATCCATAACTACCGCTAGCTCGACGTACATCGACCTTCAAACTTAATAATCTGTTCGACATGATAGTCCCAATCCATGAATGTGTCAACCCATCCCAACAATGCTGATTCTCTTCAACCCACGTTTACCCAAAAGCCAAACCTAAAGCGTCATGTGCCTCTCTACCTATGCCACACCAATCACACCACATGCCAAAATCAGACCTAAAACGTCACACATCAATCCACTAACACGACACAACCCAAGCCACCCCGCCACTTTGTCGCTTGCTGTTATCTCTTGAAAGTGATTATGTGATGATTTATATTAGGTTATAGAGATGCTAATTAAAAAACCTCAAGAAATTACATGCCCATGGTGTTGGACCATTTAGAATTATAAAAAATTAGTTATTTATGCATATGTTTTAGATTTATCCAAAATTATGAAATAAGTGATATCTTTAATATTTAAGATATTTTATCTTATAAGAAATCATGTGCAATACCTAGTAAGTCTTTTGAACCTTCATCAATATTGTCGAGTGAACTTATCTTACCAAAATATTTTGACAAATCTAGGGAGTTGAGATATCAAGTGAAGAAAATCTTAGATGATTAAATAGTTTTCAAACAAGATCAAATATAAAAAAGATTCTTGGTACATTGGTGAAGCCATCTCATCTCTTATGACACTTAGATTATTAAATATGAGCTTTGTCACTTAAATTTAAAGATGTTAAAGCAGTATCAGAGATTTCAAATTAATTCTTTGAAGTTAAGCTCTTTCTTATTTAGAAAAGATGATGTAGTAGCATCTAGTATATTATACAGAGGTTCCATTTAAAGGAATATTAATTCTATTCAGATTAGAAGTTATGTCAGGATTGATCTTGATACTTCTTATTAGTCTTTATTATCATTGCTATTATGGGGGTTAATTTGAGCTGACCATTATTCATTACATATTTTAGTTCATTTTTTGTTAGTTTGTTAAATTATTTGTATCTATATTTTAGTTTAAGTTATTTGAAGATTAATTGATAGTTTTTTAAAAATTTCTAACTGTATATTCAATATAAATCATCCCTTTAATTGTCCTATATTTTAGTGGTATAAACTTTGGATGAAAATTGCTTAAAAAGGCTTAAAAATAGTTTTGGATTCTTTTTGTTATCATATGTTATCATTATTATCACCTTAAGTAACCATAGTTGACGTCTACTCGACCTATGCCAATTTTTTGTCTCAATAATCTACTTAGCCCACGAAAATGTTTACCTTTTATCCCAAGCTAATTCTCTGACCTGTGCCAACCCGAAAATGAGACTCGAAGCATCATATGCCTCTCTGCCTCCATCGTATCAATCACGCCACCCTCCAAAACCAAACTCGAGGCATCATGCATGAATTTGCATCGCACCAACCACGTCACCTATCAACTTACAGCTCATCGCTATCACCCAAAATGACATGTGTATTTGAGAACTGCTTATGTTAATTAATTTTACAATTTTTCAATTTATTTTTTTTTGTTTTTTGTAGAATTAAAATTATTTACTTTATAACTTGTGATAACTTTTTGAATTCTAAAATATCTTTTAGAATTCTAAAAATATATCTTTTCATATTCTTAGCAAAATTATTATTATATTATTAAGGTCTCTATAAAATAAGAATATATATCGTGTTGTATTGGATGAATTTTTGAATAAAGTTACAAAAAAAAAAAAAAGAATAAAGTCATGTAATATTACAATTAAGCTTGTTTGGTACGAGTGTGTTATGTGTGAATAATCTAATAATTTGATTCTAGAGGTGTATTGGGAAGGCAAACAAGAGGCTCCAAAAAGGAGATCTCATCTCATTATCCAACATTCATAAGATCGTCAAATCACTAGGAAAGTTTTTCACCATTTTATTTTAACTTTTTAGGAAATTTAATCATGTCCAAATCCATTGTTAGTGCATGTGACCATGTGATTTCTTATTTCACCTTTTATGAACTCCACTTAAGTGTATACCTAACTACTTCACTACTAATGTAAGTAATTTGGTGTGTGTTATTTAAACTATTTTTTCTTAAAGTTGAGATTGCTTATGTTAAAAATTAGTACAAGTTTTTTACTTTTCAAAAAATTCTTACTTACCTAATGATCTTAGGATTTTTTATTATAAACTTATAACACTTTTGGGTAGACTTTTGTATAAATATATTGTTAGAATATAAGCTCTTTTTAATTATCTATTAACTAAAATAGATTTTAACATATCATTCTACATCAAAAATAGGAGATGTACTACTTTTAATCAAGGAAAATTTAGGTGGATGGCAACTTTCCCATCTCTTATAATAAATCTTAATGTGATGGAAGATGTCCTTACTAGAAACCAACCAAGAAGAAGAATGTCTCCCACCTTGGCAATAATGAGGAATAAGCATCAAGCACCACTGATAGAGGGCAAAGATGCTAAAAGCATTGCAACCTCTTTAGGAGGCGAGCCATTTGTTATTGACTAAAGGCACCTATTATTAAACCACTACTTAGAGGGAAATAAAAGATTAAGGAGCAAGCATTTTTGGGCCTTCCATCCAATAAAGGACATTGGGGCAAAGGAGTTTCCTTAATTGGTAAGAGGATCTTGGGTGAGTTTAATGACAAGAGAAAAGAAATATAAAACTTTGACTTAAACACCATGCCCATCAATAGGGACAACAAAATGTCCAAATAGGGCCCATTGATCATTGCCATAACAAAGAAGAGTAATGGAGTATGGTTCTCTATTGAGATTTACTCTTATGAGGGAGAGAAAACTTTAAATAGGTAATCTAAGCTAAGATGGTAGTGCTCTAACAAATGATTGTTGAGCAATACAAAGAGGTATAGCAAAATGGTCTCAACAAGATAAAAAAAAATGCTTAACAAAGGAGCCATGCCAAGTAAAAGGCTTGCAAAAAGCTAGTTAAAGAAATGAAAATTTTGGTTATTATGATGAATTTATAAAAGAAATGAAAAAATTAGTTTGGTCATTATTTGAGTCTAAGCTAAATAAAGAAACTATAAGATGTTGAAGTAGTTAGCAGAAATATAACAACTCATTTTTTTTATAACGTTTAAGAAAAAATAAATCTTGAAATTAAGTTAATAGAATTGTTAGTTTATATGTTTTGATATTGTAAAGTCAAAATTTTAAAATAAGAATAATTATATATATATATATATATATATATATATATATATATATATATAATATTAAAATATTATTATAATCTTAGGAAGAATGTTTTTTAGATTTAGCAAAAAATCTTAATTGAGTATATCAATGGATAAGACTTTTTGAGACAAACAAAAAGGTATCTAATTTATAAAATTTGGACGTAAAAATAATAATTATAATTCTTGAATGAATTAGGGATATAAATATAATTTTAGAATTTTAACTTGGGATAAGTTGTAATTTTTGGAATGTTGGAAGGATATGATTATAATTTTATAAATTTTGTGTAGTTACAATTGACTTTAAAGATGTTACATTTACAAATAAAGAAAAAACTGGGTGATATATGCAAATAGCATGTCGTATATATATTTTATTTAATAGTATTTAAATAATTTTGGCAGCCAAGGTTTATTCGCACCGAATTGCACAGGGCGCCAGATTTATATAGATAAAATTAAACAAACTAATTTATATTATAAATTAAATGACTGCTCATTTAAACCGACTAAAGATGGATTAAAGATTAAATAAATATTATTTAAGATGGTTTAATACCCTTCTTTTTAACTAGTATTTAAGAGCGGTTAGTAAGTTTCTTTTTCCCTGTTAGCTTATGAGAGGCTTTGGTCAGGTGCCGTGTGTAATGGCCGCCGTTTGCCGTCGTAGAGGAGTATTGTGAGTCTGCGAATTCTTGTCGCCATATTGTCTGCAGGAAGCTTCAACCGAGAGGGTGTTGGCTTGCTGTCCATTGTCATCGTTAAGATATTTCTTCTATTTGATTATTTTTCCTTTATTGCAAGCATAACTCAAGCGATTGTGAGGATAGGAGAAGAAGAGAGATTGCGATAGGAGTTAGGTTTGGATAAAGAAGGCGAGTATGGTGTCGGGATTTTGTGAGAAAGAAGGAAGGGAGAGCAAAGGTAGTATGAGAAGCTTAGTTTTGCTGAAAAGAGATGAGGAAGGCTGGGTGTCTTCAAAGGAAAGAGGAGAGAAAGAGATGGTGTTGCAGAAAGAATGTAGGTTGTTAAAGGAAGAAGTTAAAGTTCCAATTTTGCAAGATGAAGGAAGGAAAGAGAGAGAATGACACGAGAGAATGTTAGAGCGAGGGTAAGAATGCTCGTTTTAAGATTTTGCTTACTAAATCGGGGAGCTTCAGTCATGTTAAATTGCAGGGTTGGGTTGACGCATACATGCACAAGCGTGTGTACAAGGCCCACAAGATTCGTTTCGGTTCAGGTGGGGATATTTAATCCCATAGTGGTTCAAGTTTAGGATCGGGGTCATTTGATCCAAGCAATTAACAAGGAGAGAGACAAAGCGGACGGTTTAATTAAAGTCGTGGTTGACCGATTCAGTAATCAGACCAATTGGTGTATGTTGGTTTGAATAGAAGGAAAGAGCAGTTGGGAAAAAAGAAATGAAAACTTAAGAGAAAAATAATTAAAAAAAGAAAATAAATAAAGATAAAATAAAACTTATAATAAAATAATAATATAATATAAATATAAGAAAATGAGAAAAAGTTGATGAATACTTAAATGAATGCCATGGAGGAGAATGCTTTAACAAAGATATCAATAAGGAGGTAATATTCAAAGTAGAGTCTCATCATGTTAACTATTACTATTTAGTTATATGTACTTAAATGATATCTTTTGTGGGACTAATGTTTATTTATAATTATTTACTAGAGAATTTGCATGATCTAAGAGGTGGTCTGGGCAACAGGTGCAGCACCTTCCTTGATAATAGAGAGGATGCTTCACAATGAGTTATCGACCACTATGGACTTTGCAAATTATGTTGAGTATATACTTGAGGCATTACTCAACTAAAGAGTTGTTGTCCAACAAGCCATGTTTCTCATAAGCTAGGTGGTTTAATGTTGGGAAGGCATTATTATATTACTTTGGAATGACTAGACTAATGTTGTCAAAGGTCCTAATAGAGGATAACAAGTCCATGTTAAACATTACTGCTTCTCTTATCCTTTTTTCCTATCCTTTTCTAATCTTATTATTTAGTTTTTTTGAAAAATCTATTTTAGTTTTTGGATAAAAATATTTGGATTGAACGATTTAATTATGACACAAAAAAGCATGTATAAAAAGATAATAATATCCCCCAAAATCAAGTAAAATGATTAATATTATTTATATGACATAAGATTTAAGCATATTAAATATGCATGAGAAACCAAGGGATGAATGGTGTGACCATCTTATAGGATCGAACAATCTAAGATATTAAATCTCAATATTCTATAGTTTCCTTGTAGCATCTTATATTGCAAAATTTTTTTAGGATTATTTTTTAAAATTCAAATTTTATAAAAGGTCATACAATATGAAAGAGAAAATCATATAGTACAATTTAGTATGTTGAAATAAAAAACCTATTTATAAGTTAAACAAATTATGCTGCATGATAAAGACATCATATAATATAATAAAATAAGAACTAAACTTTGCAAGCTTAAGAGGATCAAATGATATGATTTAAAATATTATATTAGTATGACTAAACATATCACCATTAAGTATCATATGAGACTAATTATACTAAGGAAGAGGAGATTAGATTGTATAATATAACAATAATAAATAGTATTATAGTCAATGTAAGAGTAAGATTATATAAAGTTCGATTATATCATAAGGTACAACATCATCAATCGTACTAACAAGATCAATTGTGAGGGAAAATTTAATTAATTATGATACTGAGTAGTAGATGTAAAGAGTGGTCATACAAATATTATTAATAAATTGTATTAGTACAATAAAATTGTGAAGAGAGTTGTACAATAACAATATACAATAAAATTGATCATGCTTATATGATAAAAGACATCATATAATACAGTGTAACGAAAATTATTGTTTTAAACAAGCTTGAAATGAATTATACATGCATAAAGAAGGTGATAATATAAGTACAATAAGTATAGATAAAAGAAGATTATACATATCATACAATATGAAGTTATGAATTATATAAATATGATATAAATAATTTTTTTTAAAACTTGAAATAGTAATGGTTGTGCTAATCATCAAGGGGAGTGTCCAATAAATAAGAAACTATTAGAGTTAAGAGGGAATGAAGGTGATGAGGAATGAAAATGGGTAGACAAAGCCATTATATGGAATTCAACGGTCAAGGAAAATGTTACACCCCATTTTTTTTTTTTTTTTTACATATAGATAGCTCAGATCGTCCCATACCAACCTGAGTAGCCTACGAAAAACATAGGATATAACACATCATTATACACCTACTTTCTTTAACTATGTGGATCCCATCTCCCGGGCACACCGTCAAATCAGGTTCATGACTCCTGAATTAACTGATGAACTCGCGCAATGTTACTCCTACTAGACCCAATACTCCTAACCCATACCGGTAGGAGAACCGATCTAATAGAAGTATGAACCCCCAAGGTTAAGTTACATAGTCATGTAATGACCTCACCATCAACAAAAAAAATATATCACATCCACCGATATGAAATGGCGCTCCACACACCATACCGTCAAGATAGAAAATAAGATAGTGTATAAAAATGTAACTCATATGAAAAATCACAGTCCATCAAATACCACATCATCCATCCGAGTACATGAGTCAGAATCACCCTCACATAATACAAGACATAATAATAACAGTCTCACTGAATACATCCAACAACAACAATCAACTAACCAGAATGTCTCAGAAAATCACAGATCAGATCTCCTCCACTAACCTACTGATCACGATCCCACCTAAAGCTGGGTGGCGTCAAGTCTGCCGAGCCACTGGAAAAATATAGATAATAAAGGAATGAGCTACGCCCAATAGGAAAGACAGCTAGTAAAAAAAACTCCCATGCAAGAGAAGGATAATAGCAAGAGTATAGAAATACAGCATAACAATGTAGGGTGGAAAGACACTCTCAGTCCCAGACTCTGACCAACCACAGTCACCCCCAGTCACACCAGAGTAGCTCTCCTCTGTGCTCCCAGGCAGCATGCCAGCGGGACACGCCCATCTCTGCGCACGCATGGCACCTAAGCAAGCATGCCAGCGGGACACGCCCATCTCTGCGCACGCATGGCACCCGACACCGCAGCGTCTCTCGTCAATCAATCTCCTGGAGACTATAGACAGAACCAGTCCCATAAATCTCTAGCCAACGTGAGACACCCCTACCACCCTCAGGCACGCAGGCCTACACACTTGGCTAGCCACGGCGAGACACCCCTGCCACCCTCAGGCGCGCAGGCCTACACTCATGGACCAGAAGAGATCGACTCAGCCACCGTCCCAAGAAGTCCTCTCCCAACAATTTCCATAGAAGCTCACGCCCCTACAGTCATTGCCAAGCTCTAACTCCTAGATTCGGCAACATGTGTCCAGATACAACAAGGCGCATACCAATCCACATGTATACTGTGAAAGCTAAGTCTGTACTGCACAGTTACCTACCACAACTACCCTAAAATATCATATAGGGCTTATAGTAGTCCGGTCCAATATGCCAATCCATGAAATATGCCAACACTGAGTAAACTGACTCAATCCATGTCATTGCCATCCAAGCAACACAAACTGTACCAAAATTCTAACTATTCTGGTAGCACCCAAGTGTCACACTTCCTTCCAACTAATCCAGCTGCACTGAATTTATGGGTAATTTCCAACAGTCAATTTCAACTTGGCTACGTGATTTCCAAAAATCACCTCTTCCTCACTTCAGGAAATTTTAAATTCCAAAATCAATTTCCGCCCTTTATCCATTTTCCGAAATTCGGAATAAATTTCCGAATTTAAAATCCGCATATCCTTTTTCCGAAAATTCGGATTAATTTCCGAATTAATTTTTTTCTTCCGCTTCTCTCTCATTCGCGCCGCACTTCCCCTGAATCGGTTCTCGTCGCCGGTTCGGAACCCTTACGCACTGAGCCGAGAACCCCGCCGGTCGAAGTTAATAATCCGAATTCGGGCCGACGCTTAACATATAAATATTAATAATTAATATAATTATTCACTTAATAATCAGACTAATCCCTAATTAGCCCTAATTCATCCCCTTCCTTCGCCCGTCGCCCGCGAAATCCTAACCGTCGACTTTCCGGAAATCTCCGTTTCCCTCGTCGATTTCCGGCGACCGAACGCAAGGGGACGCTAGCCTAAAGCTCGTACTAGCCTAAAAATTTCATATAATCAAGTCGCGAAGCTAGATGTCCATGCAAAAATTTTCGCCGAAGTATTGTCCGATCCGACTATGCCAATTCATGAAATTAAAATCATTCTAGCATTCAGATAACCTGAATAATGGCAATATGATAATATCAAAACCTAAGGCATGCTTCTATGCACAAAAATTCCAATTCGGCGGAATATATATATATTCTTCTTCATAAAAAAAAACCCTAAAATGCTAAAATCAATAAATTGCATTAATCAATTCCAAAAACCCATATCCGCATGCTCAAGTAGCTATTTGCAAAATAATCCATATTTTTAATTTGCTAAATAACTGATTTAAATCTGAATTCCCTACCTTTGCTCGCCGGCGACGGTGAAGCTCACACGCGATCAACCGCAGCTCCTCGCCGAACGAAACCGGTACCAAAATGCTCGCCTCTGTCCCGCGAACCTCCGGTTACCAAAAGCCCCTTGGAAGGCTGCCGGAAAGTACCGCCGTTCGCCGCGAACACTTCGCCTCTAGCCGCCGTTCGAAACCCTAACAGCCGAACAGTTTAGGTTAAATACCCAGCTTAAATCGGTAATAACCCGTTAAGACCCATTAAGCGCCGGTTGAGTTCCAAAAACGCTGCTTAACACCCGATCAGCCGGTTAATCTCCACCGCTGATCTCGCCCGTCCGATCCGCTTATCCGCGGCTTATCCAAACGCACCTCGGCGAACCGCCTCGCCTTCGCTGAACCGCTCCGGTCCGGTTCACGCGCGGTAAAAAAAAAAACCCAAATTCCGGTTCTAAAAAAAAAACCTCGGTGCTCCGAAAAATCCCCAGAAAATTTCAGAAATTCCAATAGCCTCCAATTGAGCTCCTGACTCATCCTACTGTCGATCTGAAATCATCCAAGCCACAATTGAATTATTGAAGATTAAACATATAATATTTTACCGGGTATAACAGAAAAAGTAATAAATGTTGGTTATGTATAAAAAGGGTTGTGGTTAAGACTTCCAAAATTTGTTTGGGTTCAATTTTTGTAGTTATTTTTAGTTAAGAGCATTCAAGAGAAAGGAATAGAGAAGGAGGTAGTACTTTTTAAAGGAATTGAAGAAAATCTTGTAAGCTGAGCTGAAGGCAAAGGCAAAATCAAGACATTCTAGTTACGGGTATTATACGACCCAAGGACATGGAGCCAAGATTCTAACTTTGGAGAGACCACTAGATAATAATTGAGAGATAAAAAAATTTGTGGTATGTGTACATACTTGATGGTTGGTGTTTGTAAGTTAGAAACATTTAATTAATAATATTATTTGGTAAAATTCTTATGGATGCTTGCATAGACTAGTTTTATTGATGGTTAATCTTTTATATGTGGTGTTTGTTAGGAGAGTAAAATATCAATTGTTGATCTCTTATGTTAAACTTGAGGATGCTTAATTCCTTGAGTTGCAAAAAGTGTGGCACATGTTGATTTTCTCATAATGATATAACATGATGCATTGAGTTGCCTTTTTTACAAGTATCTTAATATTCACATGATGTTAAAGCATGATATATTGTGTTGCTTCATTTACATGACTTATCTCTTCATGCAAATGTAAAAAAGTTTATAAGAGTTAAAAGAATGTATAGCAAAATATCATTTTGTAATGGTAGCAAAAAAGAAAATAAATGTAAGCTAAAAACAAAGAGAAAAATATTTGGTAAAAAGAGGGCAAGGTTCAAAAGTTGATAGAGTGAATGGTTATCTAAAGTCACAACTACCATTCCAAAATGATGACGTTACAAATGAGTCAAGGGAGTTATTTATCCATACTTTTTATTTAGAATGACATGTCCCTAAGCATGCCTATTCATTTATGATGTGATTTTACCTTAAGCCATTCTTTAAAGAAGACAAAAAGATAAAAAAGAAATAAAAAAATTAGAATATGATAAAAAGATATTAGTTTCAATGCCTTTATAAAAAAATTGTTTAATATGTTTTGGCTCATTCATATACTTTTAACATTGTATTGATTGCAATTGATCAATGCATGCAACTAACCAAATGTTGTATTCTTTATATGTATATGCTTGTGTTTACTATCGAGCCAATTTTGGTTGGCTTAGCTCATTTTTGACTTAATACTTTTAACTAAAATAAGGTACCACATGAGGATACGAAGGAGTAATGAGGGTTAGATCATGATGATTTGATCTTAAGGATGCTTTATTTTCTTTATTAGTTTTTAACAATTGTGATATTTTTCCCATGTATGAATGATGAACATGTAATAGAACTTTCTTCATGATTTTAGTTTAGACTTTATGTGGCATGAGCAATATATAGACAAAATATTCTTCTTATGTAAAACATGGAGTTTTCAATGCAAGAGAAGTTCCTTAAATATGATTTACTTATAAAATTCTTTTATTTAAGTTTTATTTTGCTACATGTTTACTTAAAAAAGGAAATTTTAACATTTTCAAGATAAAAGAAAAAAAGGTAAAGAATTTGATGGCGTGGAATAATAATTAGGCGATGTCATGGTTGAGTTTGCCACATCTCTAGAGGGCTGCTCCCTTTCCTATTTCCATTGAAAAGTTATAAGTAGTTGATTGGTCGCTCTTATGATTCTTTGTGTCCAAAGTTTCTCTAAAAAATGATAATTTAAACATTCTGAAACCTTCCTTATTTGGTGATGATGATGGTGAGTTACATGATTGATAACAACAAAGATCCCTTCATTTGTTAGGAGCTAGTAATCAGTGTTCTCCTTAAAAACCTAGAGTATTGGAGATTTTTTTAGGATGCAAATGCATTTGTTGAAGATAAGAATGTAGGTGAACGCCAAAATGGAAGGAAAGCAATGTTGTGTTATTAACCCCTAATAATTATGTTTTATTTGATGATAACAAATCCTAAATATTTCTAATGAATTTGATTTAGTAAAGTTTTAGATTCTAAATAGTTGATGGTCGTATTCATGAAAGAATTTAAAGAAGAAGAAAAGCTAAAGTGAAATCTCATAAAAATGATCTTGTTAAAAGTGATAAGCTGCCAAGAAATATTTTTTTGACATTACTTTTAAGTATTTTAATTTCATTTTTAAAATATTAAACTTGATTAAAATTAATTTTATAAGGCACAAAAATATTAATTAACTTTTATCTTTAATATTCTTGATCACCATTTTTGATTTAATATTTAAAATACATATTTCTCAAACATTTGATTAATATCTTTGAAATTCTATTATTTAGTAATGATTTAAATAAAAATTTAGAATATAATAAAAAAAAATATCCTGATGACCTTCCTAAATAATCCGCTCATCATTTGTCGGTTGCTACATTGTTTCTGGTCCTGAACCTATTCGAAGCACTCGTATGTAGCTTGCATTAAGGACCGAATTATTTGATTTAGCATGATTAAGTTGTAATTACTAGTAGGTGAGGGTGATGAAATCCTACACAAACTAGGAAACAGCCAACCTCAAAACAAGGCTGCCACTAATGCGCATTAAAGGTTTATATGGTAAAAAGTGCTTTTCAGATACACCATGTGGGACTAAAGGAATTGCTTTTACTACGTGACGAACTTCCGAATTGTAGAGTAACATGAGTCATCCGATCGTGCATTTTCACGATTGAACGATCGTCATCGTATCTCATTTTTCAAACTTCTAATTCTTTCAGTCATCCGATTGTGTAATGTCACGATTATATGGTCCGTATTTCTTCTGCTCGACAAGTTAAATCCTACTGTCAGATCTCAATTCTGATCTAATGACCCAGATCAAATTTTTTCGTTTGCTTCCAAATTGACTTGTATGAATTGGCCTAAAGCTTGCACCTTATGTAGCTATTCTCTAATCTTAAGCCCCCAAATTGGCCACCTCCAATCTGAGTCCTTTTACTATGCCAAAAAAAATTGGTTTTATTTGAACAAAACAATGATCATGTCTCATGCTTAAATTGTTTGAGAAGTGTTCTTTGAAAGTGTTTTTTAGAATACCTTGGTCAAATTTTGAATAATGCTATGATGTTCATCAAAGAGATGGTTCAATACTTGTAATAAAAGGATAAGTACTATTATTTGAGTCACTTTTAAAAGCAATACCACAAAAAGACAACCACAAAATTTAAGGGACCATCCTCTTTAAGCCCAAAGGAAAGTTAAAGTTTTTAGGGTTCAATGTTAAAGTTTATATAACACTCATTGTTCTTATATGTTTCCTTTGAGAGATCTATCAAAAATACACCATGATGGAGGATACTTAGGTATATGCTTGGATGTGAACCTAAACTAAATACTATAATAGATTGGCTGTCCTACTAGATAACGAGTCACATTATATACTCCAATCTTGTTAGAGCAATGCATGCACCATTCCATTTTGGAGTATATGAACATCAAACGAGGAGAACCAATGATAAGTACTTAGGGTGTTGAAGAAATAAGAGAAGAATGTTAAGAGGAGATACACTTAGAATATGTGGTGGTTGGTGTGCTTTTCTCTCCCTAATAACCTTTGAACATCATCTCATTAAACACCATCTTACCACCCTATCCACATAATAAAGGGGGCTTTAAAGAAACTCAAGATAGGCAATGATAGTTGTTATTAAGGTGATGTAAGATAAATTATATTAGTGGATAACATTAAGCTGATCTAGTAGAGCCTAGAATGCAAGAGATTCAATTTTATTATAAAACCATAGATTATATTATAAATAAGGGCACTCAAATGACATGGATAAGAGTTGATAAGAGTTCTATTAATTATTTAGCTTTTTGGGTTGTTATTGGTTATTAAGGGCCATGTATAAGGCTCTTAAAGAGTTTTTATTTTTTTGTACATATTTATTACATGTTTTTATTATAATTGGAGTATTTTTATTTTTTACATTTAATCCAATGATACTCCTTATCGATATTTATATTTTATAATTGAATGACAAAGGAGTTTTGGAATTCATTTATCATTAATAAAGAATTAAAAAGACTTTTTGTAATGCGTGTGCATAGGTGGAAGGCATATGTTGGTCTTCGCTCATTTAGGTTGCAATATGAAGTTCTAATTTTCATGAAAGTCTCCTTTCTTACTTTTAGCCATTATTGGCAACTCATGATTGTTGCCACTATTTTGCATAATTTTGTATTTGCTTTGTCAAATGTTGTCTTTCATCCTAAGCCATTTCATAATCCTATTGTAATTCCATCACGAATGTTGTCTTTCTATAATAATAAAAGTTTGAACTATTTAAAAAATTATGCATATGTTCAAAAGAAGACATATTTATGTTAAGAAAAAAAAATCTTGTGAAGCATTAGAAATTTTTGCATCATTAAGAGAATATTTTTTTTTTGTTTTTAAACTATTAGTTTATTTTTTCAAAGAAGTATTCTCAATAATCATGGAAGCTTTTTTTATCACAAATTTGAAGTATTTCTATTTTCTTTTTCTTATCTTCTTTCATAAAAAATCTAAAAGATTAATTTTTTCTTTATAAAATCTTTTAAATTTTTATATGCATATATTAAAGAAGTTAAAACACTATTAACTTCTATATAATTATTTTCAAGAACCTTATGACATTAAGAACTTGTCTTATTCTTTTCTTCTTCACTAAATATACTTTATTCATCATCATTTGTCATGAAACGTATCATTCTTTCCTCATCACTACTTGAAGTTGTAGAGTCCAAATCATGAAGCACTCCAAGTAGTTTGAAATGTTTTCTTCTTTATTCTCTTTTTTTTTTCTTTTTTACTTTTGGTGTCTTTAAGTTGTGGATATTCTAATCTAATATGCCAGTTTGATCATAATCATAGAATCATGATGTCTTCATCTTCTATATTATTTTTTTCTTTTACTATTCCTATTTGCAAAGCTTTTTGTCAAATTTTGGCTAAACCTTTAACATAAAAATTTATCTCTTCTCCAAATCTATAGAAGAGATGGATTTTGTATCCAAATCATTTTTGCTTGCTTTGAATGCCAATGGTTCCTCTTTCCTTGTTCCATGCTTTGTCTTACTTGTGAAAACCTTCTCTTCAACTCTATTATTTATCTCAATCTTGAACATCAATAATTCTGTAAGTAACTCTTTTAATGTGAACTTGTTTATGTCTTTGGCTACCTTTATTATCATGAAAAGAGGATCATACGTGATCTTGTTTATATCTTTGGCTACCTTTATTATCATGGAAAGAGGATCATACTCATTGGATAGAATCTTTGACTACCTCTCTTATTTTTTCTAAATTCTAACTTAAATTACTTTCTCATTGAATTATTCTTTAATTCTTTTAATTAAATCATCTCTGATACAACAAATATGATATTCTTTTTTTTATAATATATTCGATTAATTCTCTAAAATTTGGAATTCAAATAGACAAAATCTATCCTGTATTTTATTTATTTTTCTAATTTACAAGTACAATAATATAAGAGCCAGATCTAAAATATAATAACTAAATAGTTTATATCCACAACTATAACTATAAATAATTGAAACTATCACACCACCTATATATCATAGTTTTTATAATTCATTATAATTTTATAACTAATTTTTATGTAAATATATAATATTGAGTTCATCACATAATTAATAAATGATTTAGCACAACTTTTGTTGTAAAAACCTTTATAATTTTAATTCCTTTTTTATAGGCTATTCTTATTAGTAGTTCTCTTTTTATTGGGGTTTTAATATACATAAAGTATTAATACTAAAGAAAGATTGAACTAACTATTACTAGCTTAGGAGGTTATCTCTAATAATAAAATGAATATGTTAAATAAGAAATAATGTTTGACAATAATATGTAAGATTTAATAATAAACATCAACTATGTCATGTAAGCAAATAAGTTAATATGAATGTAAAGAAATAATATGTTATATTATCAAAAAAAAATATGCTATGATCTCTAAAAGAAATAACAAGCACATACCATTTTTTATTTTATTTTTAATTTTTTTAATATGATCTTTTTTATTAATGCCTGCTTCCAGTTAATTAGGTAACCTTATGTGAACTATATTTTGATTTACTTAGTTATAATAAAAATCTCATTTAATGATTTATCATATTATATTTTTCATGCATAATCATACTAAGTTTTTCATATTTTTGATATACATATCTTTTTGATAAATCTCAATAGTGTGGCCTACATAACTATTAACAAACTTATGATGGTAAAATCTTATGGCCCGCATGGCCACTAGCCACCTCATGATAGTAATATCTAATTCTTATGACCCGCATGATCACTAATTACCTCACGATGATATATCTCAATCTTGTGACCCGCATGACTACTAACCACCTTACTATGATAATATCTCGATATTGTGAACCACATGATCACTAGTTACCTTATAGTGATAATATCTTATAACCCACATGACCACTAGTTGTAAAAAAGGCACATATTAATTTTTAGGAATTCATTATTTATTTATGTAATATATCATTAATTTTTATTTTATTTTCATATATAAAATCCTCATTTTTCATAGTATTTATAGATTAGCTTATTAAGTGTTATGTTTGTATAATTAATCATGCTAATAATTTCACATAATAATTTATTAATAATAAGTATATATTTTTGTAGAGTTATATATAATGGTATGACATGAGTACATTAAAATCATATGCTTTATATAAAATTAACATGTAAGACCTTAATTCTAATAAATCAATATTACATCAAATATACGTATATAATATCCATATTAGAGTACTTACTTTTTATGTAAGGTCTTGCATTTAACAAAATGATATTATATTAGATATATGTATATAATATTTAGGCTAGAGTGCCTACATCACATGTAAGGTTTTAATTTTAATAATCAACATCATATATATATATATGTGTGTGTGTGTGTGTGTGTGTGTGTGTGTGTGTGTGTGTGTGTGTGTTATTCTTACTATAGAGTCTACATCATAATTTTTTTTATTGTTTTGGATAGCTTTGTAACTCTTGAACTTTTTCTTTTTATCAATTCTAGTCTGTCAAATTATAATTTTCTCAATTTAATTTACAAATTTTTGCATAAATTGAAACTTGTAAAAATATCAATGTAGACTTGCATGAATCACTTTGTAAATTGCAAAAACAATCTCTTAATTGCCACTTTTCACAATTTTGTTGTTTCACGAAGCCCTAACTTATAAAACTTATGAGATTCTGCACACCATCAACCCAATAGCTAAATTGGATCCTAATTAGAACAAAAGCCTTGCTTATATTGCCACCAAAGTAGTACTTCTAAAAGAGACAGTAATGGCCAAAGTTGCACAAAATGGCTAAGGTCAAGAACAAGGTCATGGAAATTGCCATGGTGGAAGTGAACAATATTTTTCTCAAGAGGATGGCTCAATATAAACTATGTAAGAGGTAAGATAAATCTAAAGAAAAGCAATAATAATCAAATAGAGTATTACTGATGTGGTAAATATGGGTTTTATTCCTATAGGTTTCAAACAAAAGATAATGATAAAAAGATAAAATTGCTATAAACAAGGAGGGTGAAAGTGAAACCCTTAATCTCTCCCAAAAAGAAGGCTCCTTAGGTGAAGATGTAAAATGTTACTTTAATAATAGTCAAGCAACCATATGACAAAGAGATAGATGCAAATTCATGGAGTTAAGCACCAAAGTAACGAGCAATGTTCATTTTGGAGATGACACAATGATAAAGATCAAGGAAAAGGTTTAAAAAATATTGGCAACAAGAATAGAGATCATAAGATTTTTCATAATATCTACTATATGCCCATGATAAAGATCAACATCTTAAGTACTGTGCAACGTTTAGAGAGTAGTTACAAGGTGAAGATAGAGGACAGTTACATATAGCTTTGGGATCAAGAGGATAGGCTTGTTACCGAAGTTGCCATGCAAATAATAAAATGTTCCTAATTAATGTAAAGACTACTAAGACAATGTGTTTAAAGTTTTGTATCAAGCATCCTTCATGGATTTGGCATATGATATTCAACATTTAACTTTGAAGTATTTGAAGCCTTTGAATAAAAGGCATAATGAAAGAAATTCCAACAATTGATCACCTTGACCAATTGTGTGAGATATGCTTACTTGAGAAGATTCGAGGAGTTTTCTAAATGTGTCCAATTCAATAGCCAATGAGCTACTATAGCTTGTTTATGTTGACATATGAGGCCTCACCATACCTCATTCTCTCGACAAGAGTTTATATTTTGTGCTCTTTATTTATGACTAGTCTCAAAAGACATGAGTGTATATTCTGAAGAATAAAAACAAGGCATTTGAAGTGTTCAAAAAGTTCAAAACCCATATGGAGAAAGAGAGTGTTTACAAATGAAAGTTTTAAAGACTAATAAAGGTAGAGACTTCACCTTGAATAAGATTAAAGTATTTTATGAGAGATATGGGATTCGATGTTCTCAATATCTCTAAAGCAAAATGAGGCTATTGAAAGGAAGAATAGAATGATCCTCAATATAAGAAAAACAATATTGAATTACAAGCAAATGCCTAAGAAGTTTTGGACCAAAGTGATTGCTTCTGTAGCTTATTTTTCTAATTGATCAATCAAAAAGAGTTTTGAGCCCAAAAATCATCGAACTAATGCAAACTAAGTGTGAAAAAGTTGAGAGTATTCAAGCCTATTACTTAAGTTCATATGCAAGAGAAAAAGAATGCAAAGCTTAATGATAAGAGCAACAATATGGTGTTTATTGATTATGTCGAAATTGGAAAGGGACTTAAGAAAATTATGGATGGTAAAGACATGGAATTTAAGGAAAGTGTATCATGGGATTAGAGCACCTAAGGATAGGCACATGATTTCTTTTAGCATTTAGGAGAAGGGAATGGGAAGGAAGAAATCGTAAGTGAGAAAGCAACCTTTATTACACCAAGCTCAAGCAAATGCTTTCCAAGATTTTAGAAAATAAATGATTTGCATAACCAAAAGGATGGATGGCAAGAACTTGTATTGGTTTGTTACAAATGATGAGCATTAAGCTTTGAAAAAGTCATAAATGAGAAGAAATGGGTATGGGTCATAAACAAAGAAATCCACGCATAAGAAAAATTATACTTGGGAGGTTGTAATGCTTTTGAATGATAGTAAGTTATTGGTTTTTAATGTAAAATGGGTGTATAAAGTGAAAAAGAATGCTAACAAAGAAGTGAAAAGGTATAATGTGAGCCTAATTGCAAATGGTTATAAATAGAAGCATGGTGTGGTCTATAAAGAAGTGTTCATTCTATTGCTTGTTTGAAGACAACTCTATCAACAATCATTCTTGCATCAAATAATTAGTTGTTAATCCATAAGATGGACGTCAAAACTACATTTCTAAAACTTTTCCTTAAAGAATAAGTATACATAGCATTGAAAAAATGGGAGCTAAATGTCTACACAAGAGAAGAGATGAATGATAAAAATTACACTCTTAAGAACAAAAAAGTTAACTACAAAAGTCTTTTAAGAATCTTGATTATAATCTCTTAAAACCTTAATCTAAAACACTTGTTAAATTTAAATTCCTTTGTATAAGAAATGCTATAAAGTAAATACACGAGATTTTTAATTGATTCAATCCAAAATTGAATCTATGACCACTATTGACTAAAAGGTTCAATAATAGTAAAAAACATCTTTTGCAAATGCAAGTACACAAAATCCTATAAACTAACCTAGAGAAGCCTATAATCATCTAGTTAGAAGACCCCACAAATGACCAACCCAATACACTACAACACTAGGCCAAAAGATTCTAAATAAACCTATAAATTACTAAATCAAATGACCTTACAAGTTGACCAAAGGACCAAGTAAAAGTTCCACAATGAGACAAAACAAACAATGTAAAATTTCATGGATACAAAGGTTTGTAACTCTTCAATAATACCAAGAGACATATTAAATTAATATAAAACAATTTAGAAATCATTTACAACTTAATTCAAAATAACTTTGAAAAAAAGTTGAGAAAATATGAAAAGTCTTTTTTATTACTACAACTTAACTTTTTTTTCTCAACTTCTTAATGAGTATCTTAAAGAATAAAGCTCCTAAATTATTTGTAATCATTTATTAGTCATTACACTTTGTTTGAACATTTTTTATATCTATTAGGATGGGTTATGACAACTTTAAACAATCCCAACAACTCTATAATGACTATATTAGAATTTGAAAATCTAATTAAACTAACCATTATACATAAAAATAAACAAAATGTATTGTATATCTAATGATCATATTGTATGTTAGGCTCTCAAGTGTACTAAAAGTATCGTATGTTACGTATTAATTTATCATACATAATTCTCGAGTTTAGCTCCCTGCTATAGTATGTAAACCCAAATAAATTAAACGTATTATACTTTAGGGATAACGTGTTATTTACTTTATCATCGGGTTTTAGTTATCCTCTTAGCGCTCTATTTGTCCCCTCGCATATTTATTAAATTGAATTAAACATAACATACCTTAAGAACAAGTACTATGCTTTATCCTTAAGTTTCAAGTATTCCTCTCAACTCTATTCATCACCTAATGTAGTTATTAAATTAAATTAAAAGTACAATACTTTTAAAAAAATACACTATATTTAATACTCATCTTTGAATATTTTTAGGTTTTGTATTCTAAGTATTTCAGACGTATTTTGTGAATACATATTAATATTGTTAAGCTTTAACAAAACAATTTTGTAGGTTAAAAATCATAAGTGAATGCACGCCGTAAGCTTTCCATATAATGAGTTGTGTGAAAATTTTTTTGAAAAACTCGTATCTTACACACTCAAAACATCATGCATTATTTCTAATGTCTTAAAAATATTATCATAAATCTTAATGAACTAATGGTAAATGTATAAGACTCCAAAATTTGTTTTGCCAAGTTGCTCAAATTTTATGTCTAGAATCTATTAAATTCTCACCAAACATTACTAATTAAGCCTTTGAGTTAATGATCAATCTTTTCAAATAAGTTCTCCAATCAATCTTAAAATGCATGAATTGAAACACTTAAAGAAAAATATCAATATAATAAGAGAATAATTTATTTGTTATCAAACAAGTCATATATAGATAAAGGGTTCAACATATGGACAATTGAAATGGACCATGATAAGAGACTATGAAGACAAGGTGCTAAGTCCAAAGAAAGTCATAAAATGATCTCAAGGAAACATTAAATGTGTGGCATAGTTGTTTTGACAAATATCTCCAAATAATGGATTCTCTCAGTATAGACTTCATGAATATGTGCTCTAAGTGAAAAAGCAAAAAGGGATAAATTGTTCATACATGTATACAAAAGTGATCTTATTCTCATAAAAAATAATCCACGAATGTATGAAACATTTAAGGAGATGACTCGTGAGTTTAAGATAATTAACGTTGGTCTAATGTCATATTATTTGAGCTTTGAAATCAAGTAGTGAAGTGACAAGATTTTTATCTCTTAAGAGACGTACATAAGAGATTATAAAGAAATTCAAGATAACATGTTACAATCTCATCGACACTTTAATGGAGTTTGGAGTAAAGCTTTTCAAGAGAGTGAGAAGGTGGATTGAACCACATTTTGAAGTCTTATAGGGAGTTCAAGATACTTCACACATATGAGACCCAGGATATAATTCTCAATTGATATAATGAACTACATTATAGAGAATCCAAGTGAGAAGCATATGAAGGCAACAATGAAAATTCTGTAATATTTGAAAGGTACTTCTGATTACAAGATCTTCTATTCATCCTCAAAAAAGATAAATTTAAGAAGGTACTATGATATGGATTGTGCTTAAAACATCAATAATTGAAAAGCACTACTTTATATATATTTTCTCGAGAAACAATACAATTTCATTAGGGTTTAAAGGAATAGTTTAAAGGAATAACCTATAATGACACTCTTAACATATGATCAAATTGCTACTAACATATGACTGCACTTGGTGAAGAAGGAATATAAAACCTTTTTTTACTACTTACACATCATTATCAATTCTCTAAACAACTTTATTTGAATCACTAACATCAATACTTTGGTGAGGTAGTTTTGTTATGAACTTGCTTCTTTCATCAAAAGCAATTCAAATTCAACCCTCGTAATCTAAAGTCGCACAATTTTCACCTTATTAACTCCTGTTATGAAGTTTTCAAGGACATAACACATATACTTAACCTTCATATCATTGCAATCTTCTCAAACTTGTCTTTGACCAATACTTGATGAATAATAAATAGAGAAAATAACACTTTTCTATGATTTACCATAAGCCATAAGACCCAAAAATAACATTTATTCACATTGATCAATGATTGTAATTCGTTTTAATTGTTGTAGGTATTAAAAGTGATTAGATTCTTTAGTTGTCAATGTAACTTTGATACTACTTCATTAAAAACGAAAATGGAAACTCCACTCATAAAAACAAGTATAGAAGATAAATTAAAAAAACTTTCACAATTACAATCAAAAGTCTTCTTCAATACATTGTGTAGTCTCGATTAAAATTATATTCTGTAGACATCTTTGATTGATTCGAAGTCAACACTACTGAAAAATATATTTTTAAGGCATCAACCTTGATGCTTAAGTGCCTTCACCAATTTCTTTGAAAGCAAACAACAATGGATCCTCCCAAAATGACAATACTACCTTATAATTTCTATGCAAATTGCATAACAAAGACTTAAAATAAGTACCGAAGTCTTGAGAAAGCAGTTCACGATTCACACAAAAACAAAGGGCCACATATGACGTTCAAATGAGTACATCCATTATTTAAATCGTGATTGACAAAATATCTCATCCCAAGTGGAATGGTCAGAAAAAAGAATCGGCATCAAGAAGCTGAGGTATTTCACGATACCTCAAGAACCTTTCCTTGAAAGCGCCATGATATTGAAGTTGATTGAATCAGGATTCTTCTCTATCTTGGATTTTATAACTGTCACTGCATCCTGAGGAGAGAAAGATCAGAATAAAACCCAATAGATCAAAATGACAAGCAGTTGAGCAGTTGAGTTTATCAATTCACTGGTATCACAATCAAAATTGAGTAGAACAATGACCTATCAGTCACCAAATGAAAAACTACGGAGAAAACAAAGTATAGAATATACTAATAAAGCCCTTTTCTGCTTACCATGGGCAACACATATCCAGCAACTTAGGGTTTGTTTGTGTAGCAGGAATGGTTAGAAAAAGCCATATGAACAATTGAGTTGAAAAAGGTTTGCAGAATAGTGCTTTTAAAATCGATGTTTACTCGTTAAACTGTAATAAGAAAGTAACTTTGGAATATATAAAATGATAGAAAAGTCATTTATTGGAAACACCTTTGGACGTTAAAAGGATAACATTAATTTTGAATGATTGAACATCAATCAGAAATCTGGCTCTAGTATCAATTACAGAGACTGGTGGACTATGTAACTATTTTATGTAAATGTCAGGAGGTACATACAATTACAGGTCGTTACCGGATAATGTAACCCAAGTCACACGTTTTCGGTTCAAACAAAATCAGGTAACTCGTCTTCTTAGAGGACCATTCAACTTCTATTTTCTAGGTCAAGAGCTGCCTCAGTTTTCATCCTTGTATCCTGATTTCTGCTTTCCCCTCACTAGTCCAGCTTCTGAACTCTCCAAACCATGAATAGAAAGAGTGAACAGCCCAGTTCCTTCAAAAAGGAGGGAAGGATAAAGTGGCCATTACTTAAGAGGCCACGATGGGACTTGCACATATTGTTTGCCTAAAGAAGTGGCTGAAGAATCGAATACCCTACTCATCCCGTCTTCTAGTAAATGTTAGAAATTTCATGCAGTTACAGAACATGAAGTTAAGCTCGTCCACGGATGTATATTTTTGTTCTATCCTTACCGTATTAGCAAACTTTCACATTATTTCTACAGATAAAAAACAGCAGCACATTCCACTGCTATTAGTTGTATAGGCTTATATCAATGCAAAACAAGCCGACCAACCCAATCCTCAGCTGAGTCGAACATCATTTGAAAATGCATTTGCAGAACAAAGCGAGCAGAAAATGGTAAACAATTATCCAACACTATCCAAGCTGCTATTTTCATCTCCTCTAGAAGGTGAGATACATCACTACTTATAAACATAATTGGCAAACAATTGGAAGCACATTGTTTCTAGTGTACTCGATGCACGAAATTTTCGTTTAGAAAATTTTCTGAACATGAATAATACCTGCAGTAAGCTATCAGGTGATGAAGGGCCATGGCATATTGGACTGGGCTTCATCCCATCAAGCTCATAAAGTTGCCCTACAAGAGATAATGCGCTAAAGTATAACGGCAATATTTTCACATCCATTATAAAAATCAGTAGTATATCATGAGGTCCAAACCATCAATAGATGTGAAGCAACAGTAATGCTCCTCCACGTATAATTTAGCCTTAAAAAAAGAGGTGCCATCATCAGTAACCGTTAGAAAAACTCAAAATAAACCCACCTGATACCGATCAATGCAATAAGCTACAGGAACAAAAATACTTGCATGTTAGTGCAGGTTCAACAGTAATTCTTATGCATAAAAACTACCATCTGAAAAGATTAATCAAGCATCAAGCTTTTGCAGGTAAAAAATTCAAATCATAGAACAGTTATCACTGTGAGCTGACCCTACTAGAAACCAAAATGGAAAAACAATGCCAAAATCACATAGCTTATATTTTAATAGCCATGTTAATATGATTAAGTTGTATTATCATCAATAGCTAAACCAAAGAATACCATTTGCCCAAATTTGAATCATAGAAACTCTATTTTGAAGTTCAAGACTAATATCACATTTAAGTATCACTCATTAACAAATTATTATTTTTATATCATGCAAAAGAATAAGGCAGAAAAATATACCACCTACCAAGAACAATGTACCTCTACTAAATCATGAATCTCTCCATATGCTAGTCATTACCAAAACTTGAAAATGAAACATATAATTGTATGCACTTTAAAAAGAAACCAACACCTCAGTATCCCCAGCAGTTGCTGCAACAGAATGTGCATTTTCCATTTCTCTGTCCATTTCCAGAAACTTGGCGCGCTGAAAAAATGCAAGCACATCGTTCAAAACCTGGACTGACAAAAAAGCAAGATGATATTCCTATTACGATATGAAAACTGCAGAAAGATAACCTCGAAGGGATTCATGTTGGCAGTGGAATTGTAGAAGCGATCAAAGAACGATCCCTCAACTATCATGAAATATCTCAGATAAATCATTATGCTAGTTTAAGTAATATTCTCAACTTTATACGAATACAACAAGCAATTAAAACCAATTATATACAATACAACTAGTAACATATGCCAAACGGTTCCCAACAAAGAGATAATTGAAGAGAGAAAAAATGATCTTCCACATCCAGTAAAATCAGACTACTAGTATTTCTAAAAGCAATATTGAAAATGCCTTCTAACATATCTAGGACTGTTAACAAATCAAAGCAGTTTCAAGAATATGTAATCCTATTTGACATGAATTTGATCATCGCATCTATTAGATGATTTCAAGAGGTCAATGGAGAAATTTAGAATGAATGAGAAGGGAGTTGAGAATCAATGGAAATAATTCCAAGGGGAAGGAAGAAGCTTAAAACTCAAAATGATGAAGGTGACAGGACACTTTCATACCAAAAAGAGTTGGAGAGGTATGTACATTTTGATATTAAACATATGATGAAAATGTAGGCATGCTCTTATACCAAATGTATGATAATGGGTATGCAAGGCACCTTGGTGGCCGTAAGCGGTGATAAATAGGTGTATGCAACAGTTGAAATGGCAACAATGGCAGCTTGGACATCAAATGAAGCCAAATGAGGGTGGATCAAAACCTGTTGACATGGTTGCGACTGAAGATCAGGGGTGTGAATTGGGGGCAGGCATAACCAAAGAGTGAGTCTTCAGTCACTAATCAAGCGAGCTAGTTCACAAAAGTGGTTTTGCTTGCAGAGGTGGCATAGTTGGGTCAAATTGGTTAGTAGCATGACTAGGGTTGATTGTGAGCCAAGGCAACAAGATGCAAGCACAATGACTACAAAGTGATGCATAATGATGGCATGAGAAGATTAGAGCAGATCTGACCTCTATAAGAGTCATTCTTTGAATGAAATTCGGCGGGTCTATAAGGACCAAATCTTCATTTGTGCACTTTCAAGTGCTAGGATCCATAAGAAGTTGGATTCTATCTGAACAACTCATTTTTAAATGAGATCCATAGTATTTACAAATATTTATCCTTGATCTCAACAATCGGTTATAATTTATTGTATAACAATTCTCACATGGAACCCATAAATGTTTGTATTACCAAATATCAAATCTATTCAAGCTATCGGATTTATTGGAGCAATCGAAATGATTCGAACTATCAGAATCATTTGGGCTATCAAAATTATTCGAGCTATCGAAATCGGAATTATCCAAGCTATTGAAATCAAAATCATCAAAGCTATTGAAATAAAAATAGAAATTTTGCGAGCTATCTAAATCTGAATCAAAATCATCCAAGCTATTGAAATCGAAATCATTCAAGCTAATGAAATCGACATCGAAATCATCCAAGATTTTAGAATCGAAATCATCCAATCTATCAGAATTGGAATGATTCAATCTTATCAAAATTGAGATCCGGTGACAACGCAAGTTTTTCCAAAAGTGAAACAGATTTTAGAAGCTCGTTCAATTAATGCAATAGCAATGAATCTCGAACAGAGACTTGAAGTTTGAGACAAATGTATTCGAAGGATTATTGGAAGTCCCTAGGGATTCTTGATCAGAGCTAAACTGACTATAGCCCAAAGTCGTATCTCTTTGATTAATAAGATCTAAAAGGTTTATCAATCTCAAGGGTACAAAACCATAATAAATATATAGAGATTATTATACATCAACTAATATCAAAAGTGCTAGTTTTAGAATATGAAATGTTTAATGTTTTTGTACTTCAATAATTGATTAGATTGTTACGAGTATGGCGTTTTTTGGATGAAGCAATCTGTTATCTAGCAATCTTATTGGAAATAGCGAAATCTTCTGTGAATACTAAACGTTTCATTCTCAAAGTGACTTTTCAAGAAATTATTCGAGTTTTAGCAAAAGCTACTCCACGAGATTGTATTGACTAGTTGAAAGGCCAAAAAGAGAATATTGTTATGGAGGTTGTATTGACTAGTTGAAAGGCTAGAAAGAGAATATTGTTATGAGGGGGGATTATACCAGTTGATATTGAATTTCAAAAATTAATGCATTGTTCAAAGCAAAAAAAAACATTCCTATTAAAATCAAAAGAATCTATTCAAGTTAAAAATGATAGATATTTTGTTATACCATTGAAAATTATTTGTCGCTTTCACCTCAAACTATTTTCATGACACATTAAACCAATCATTTATACTCCAGGTGGCAAAGAGCCGACATCGAGGTGCCAAACCTTCCCGTCGATGTGATCTCTTGGGGAAGATCAGCCTGTTATCCCTAGAGTAACTTTTATCCGTCGAGCGACGGCCCTTCCACTCGGCACTGTCAATTTAGTAACTCCTAAAAATAGGTTTCTTTTTTTAACTTGATTACTTATTACTTGAACTTTCTAGTCCGAATATGAATTTGAGAATGTATTAAGAAAAAGAAAAAATGAAAAGAAATTAATGGGTTAATTCGTAAATCATGAGTCAATCTTATTAGAAGATTTCATTGGAACAAATATTTATTTATTTCATGAGGTACTAATCTTTTTGAAATACTTAAATTACTTTGAAAGACAAAACACAGAAAAAGTGTAGTAAAATTGAAAAAAAATATTAGAACATTAATTTAGAAGAGATGATGAAAGCAAGAGTGCATTTTGATCATGGTTCTAAAAAATGGAATGCTAGAACGGCTTCTTACATCTCTAAAAAACATAAGATTATTCATATTACAAGTCTGACTATAAATACACATCTTTTATATGAAGCATGTGATTTAGTTATTAATGTAGCAAATAAAGAGAAAACCTTCTTAATCTGGTACAAAAAATAAAACATTGAATTTAGTAGCATCAACAACAATAAGGGCTTCATCTCATTATGTAATAAAAAAAGGCATTGTGGTATGTTAATGAATTGGTTTACTACAAAAAAGAGACTTAAAAGCCTATGGATTTAAGAGTACAACAAAAGATGAGAGAACTCAATTGTCTCCCCAAAGGGGATGCGACATTGTTGAAGAGAAAGTTATCTTTTAAGAAAATATCGGGATGAGATCAAATATAGTCATTCTTGTTGATCAGTAAAAGGAATAGATAGTTCTTTGAGAATGTATCATTTTAGGCATTTCGAAAATTTGTTTAATTGATACAAATTATGACGTTGATATTGCAGATATTTCTATTCCGATCGACAATGGTACTATAGCTTTGATTCGATTTATTCTTACCAATTAATAACCACAACCTATGAGGGTAGTTCTAACAATATATCTAGAGCTACATAAAATTTATATAAAAAATAGTTGATTCTCTTTTAGTCTTTTAGAATGAAATTTTATAATTAATAACAAGATTAGTTTCTAATTAATAATAAGATTAGTTTGTTTTTTACCAGAAATTTAAAATTCCACAAATCCTGCACCTGTCTGCATGCACGCCAACACCATGCATGTGTACAACCACTCTAAGGGGTTTTTCACATGTCAGGTAATGTTCTGGCACACGTTGTGACAATGTCAATGCAATAAGTGTACTTACTGCGCATGCAGAACATGCGTGTGATCAATGACTAACAGGGTGCAATTGCGTCTGGCTCTATGCCAACGTGTGCGACGATCGACCAGCATGCTTGCAGCGAGTCTCCACACGCGACCCAATGCACATCTTGCTGCTTCATTCTACATCGAAATTTTTCGTTGCTTTGCCTCAATTTTTTTCCACTATTTTTGATTCATTGAGCTTGAAATTGATCTTCTGATCAATTTTTCTTCATATATTTAGATTTGATTTAAACTCAAATTAATGTTAAATCAAATTTGATAAATTCTTGTAGTCATCCTTCTAATGTAATCTATTCTACATCAAAGAACAATTGACTCAATATTTTGGATATATTACAAATAATAATGGTACACCCTTTATTTATAAGAAAACTCTACCCACTTACCATCACATCCATAATTTCTAAAACATTCTATTTAAAAAATAATAAACTCTACCCACTAATGTTTTCTTAGAAAGTTCTAAGAAAACACATCTATTTAAGCATAACAAGTCTCTATATGATTAATATCTAGAAGTTTCTATAAATGTTTATTAAAAAGTGATACAAAAGCAAGGAATCTTTTAAGATAAAAATATAAAAAGTTTTCCTTAGTTAACACCTTAAAAAATATATAAATAAATCAATCATTTGTGTTCTCATGCTATAGCTTGTTGCTACTTTCCTTAACTACTCCGACAAAGTAAAACTCAAATAAGATGTGTTTTGCTCTATCATGATGGTCAAAGTTGTTTCTTAACACAATAGTTAATTCATTGTCACAAAACAAAGTTACAACCAAGCCCTTATGTTTTTGAAAATTTTTTATGATTCTTCTTAATCATATTTCTTGTAATGTTACTTTTGTTATTACCAAATACTTTATTTTTGTTAATGACAATGCCACAACATCACTAGGGCCAAAAAGAAAAACATATTTTGATGTACTTATATTTTCATCAATACATTCAGTCTAATCAATTATCGATGTAAATGATTAAATTTAACCACCTATTTGCGTATGTCACAAGCCATATGCCCTACAATTATCTTGCCCTCCTTTTGATAGTGTTGTAATGGTGCTAGTTTACATCTCACATGTATCTTGCAAAAATATTTGTTCCAAATATAATATTAACTCATACAAATAATGAGACAAAGAAAACTTCCCACCATTCATTGATAAAAGCATAAGCATTTGCTTTCTAAAGGTGATCTTACTTCAACTTCTTTTTGACATCAAAGTGTTGATACAATCCTATAACCATGTTGTATCTTTTTCAAAATATTTTTTATATATTTTTTATTTTACAAATAATATTTTGCTAATTTTACGTCCAACATGTATCTTGCAAAAATATTTGTTACAAATATAATATTAACTGATGCAAATAATGAGATAAAGAAAGCTTTCCACTACACATTGATTAAAGCATAAGCATCTGCTTCTAAAGATGATCTTCATATTTGACTTCTTGTTTGATATCAATGTGTTGATACAATCTTATAACCATATATTTTGTATTTTTTTCAAAATATTTTTTGCATATTTCTTTTTACAAATAACATCCTTTCTTTTATTTATTTGACTTCAATGCCTAAAAAATAATACAATGATCTCAAATCCTCATCTTGCACTTTTTAATCACATCCTCTTCCAAGAACTTAAGCATTTCTTCATTATTTTATATGTAAATAAAATAATCAACAAATAAAAAGAATATGAGTATATCTTTATTATAATTGCAAAATCATGATTTGGATGAAACAATTGTGAATTTCACCATACCAAGCTTGGGGCTATATAAGTTCATATGATGCTTTATTTAGAATACAAACTTAGCACTCTTCTCCCTTTATTTCAAATTCCTATGATTTCTTAGTACAAATATTTTTTCAAAAAAATCCTAATATCATATCCACCTGATTTATCCTCCATTTCGATTGCATTATTGGAACTATTAATGTTCTTATAATCTAAAGTTTTGCAAACGGAATAAATAATTTGTAAAAATCAATACCCACCTTCTATATCCTTTTGCAACAAGTTTGGCATTATGCTTTTATATGGATATATATATATATATATTTCTTTATCATATATATTTACCTTATTTTGTTAATCCTTCTATTTTCTGGTTGATTGATAACCTCTCATATGTGACTCTTTTTTATGATTAAATTTCTCTTCTATTATGTTAACCCACTTCACTTCTTCTATTACAAGTTCGAAGATTTCCAACTCTATTGTACAAAAATTGCAAGTTTCATATATCTATACAAGTGATCTTACCATTCTTGGAAGAGAGTGAAAATGCGTCTTGAGCTTGATCTTGGGTTTGTTGATTGTGTTCATAAGAGAATATTTTGCTCTACTATAATATAGGAGTTAATAAATGTTGTAAAATGCATGAACTTCCATGAAGTTATTCTTCTTTCCAATTCAAAATAGATTTTTTACCAATATCACATCTATGCTAATTAATAACCTTTTTGTTTGAAAGTTGAAAAAACTATACCATGTTGAAATCTTATCCAACCAAAATACATTTTTCACTCTTCTTATATAGCTTCCATCATTCAACTATATATTCAAACAAAACTTTTAAATTACTAACTAATAGTTTCCAATCCATCTATACTTCAATCTAATTTTTATTCCATTAGTTGGATGTCTATTAAAAATATAACCAACTATATTGGCAACTTTAAACAAAAAATTATTTTGTAAACTTTTCTACTATATCATCGTTCTTTCTTTTTGCCATATTTTTTTGTGGGTTATATGTTATTGTAACTTGTTTATGCAACCCTTTATTTTTTGTAATATTTACAAATTATTTTAGTATATTTCTCTTTCTCCATCACTTCTCAAAGCATTAAGATCGCATTCACATCACAATAACCTTCATTTTCTCAAATGTCTCAAAGCCTTTTGATTTTTCTTTCAAAATATATCCTGAAATAATCCTTGTATAATCATTAATAAATATGATAGACTAAATGGTCACCACAAATATTCATGTGCACTAAATCTAACACTGTTTTGGCTCTCCATGCTCTTGTCAAAGAAAAATTGATGTCGTTTTCCCATGATACAACCTTCATGTGTCAAAGTTTGTAGAGATTTCTAAGAGTTAACTATTCCAATTTTTTTTTAACATAGAGACAATGGAGCTGATCATAACTACAGTTGAGGTAGCATAGATGACCACCAGTGAAGAGGCAACAAAGTTGACCATTGGAGTGGAGTATCAGAGTCAGCCATATTAGAATAAAATGCCTACTATTAAAGCGAAGCTTTGATTCACTGTTGAACAATTTCAAGTAGCCAATGAAGAATTTGGGCAGACAAAGGAAAGAGTTGAAAGCAAAAGAAGCTTTATTACAACCCAAAGCATTCCACTCAATATCTTATTTATGTTACAAATGAGAGAAGGTAAGGGAAACCCCTATTAACAAGAGAATTCAACCTCCTTTACATCATAAACAATTTCTTAGATATTCTACTCACAAGAATATTGAGAAAATTTGGAGTGCTGTAAAAAAATTTAGACCCGTGTATAAATAATTATTAAAAAGTGAATTAAGCTTTCAAAACATTTAACGGATGCATCCTACCAAGTTTAAAGGGAATTATTAAACAAAAGAAACCTCTTATAATGTCTTAAAGCAATAATTTATCCATTTAATAACCAAATGAAAAAAGAATGGGCCTTGGATCAATGTAAAAATTGGCTAGTCCAGAGAAAGACAACCTTGCTTTTGACACAGCATTATATAGACCAAATGCCTGATGCACCAAATATTCACATGATTGCTATTTTCAAAAGCCCCTAACAAAAGTTTTAAGCCTAGACTTGTCAGTCTGTCTACATGCTGTATATCTTGAGTAAGGAAAACATAAGTCCATTAAATGTGACATAAAAACAAGAATTGGGGAGAACTAATAAACTCATATGGTTATTGAACTTGTGCTATCCACTTCAAGTTAGAAAAGACATTTTTGTAAGGTGCCAGAGTTTTTCAATCTTTCATCTACTAAAGACTTAGCCTACAAATTTGAAGACTTTAAAAATTATCGGATAAGAATTGTTTGAAGCATTCTAATTTGACCCCCATTTAAAACCATAAAAGGTTCTAACTTTTAGCAACTGATATCATCAATACTTGGAAAAACATCAAAGTTCTATTATTTAGTACAGGGATTATGCAATTCCCTCCCTTCTCCCCTTAATCATTCCAAAGGTCTTGCATAGTACATGTGAACAACCATCACCAACGGACAAATAACAACAGCTTAAGCACCAATGCAATGGAGAACAGAGTGTTGCAATCTGAAAGTTGGGGAATATGATCTAAAAAAAGCCAGAATGATAATTTAAAAAGCGATTCCTCCAAGGAAATCAAGAATATATTTCTTCACAAAATAACTTGAACAAGAAACAATGGTACAAGCAAAGTACTTAGAAAATAAACATTAGCTGTTGTACAAATGAACAAAATAGTTGAATAGGACAAAATAAAGAATCTGTAATTGCGATTAATATGTTATGCTTTGTTTTGTGAAATAAAAGCATTGCTGAAGTCAATATAATGGATAAAATAGTAAAATGTAGAAACACAGCAGTAGGGTTTTTTTAAGCATGTTTTGCATAACAAAAGAAATGATGATATAATAGCTTTTCAAAGGGCAAAGATTTTAAACTTAGGATAAAAAATGCCCACTTAGCAATCCAAAGGCATTGATGGAACAACCAATCAACACAAGTTATAAGCATTAAAATGTTGAAGAAATTAACATAGCAACATTACATGGTTCAAAATAATCAATAAGTACTTGCATCATAATTCTCGCCATATATTCAAATCAAGAGTATAAAAGACTACTTACCTAAATTGAATTTGGGTAGATGTAATAGTTTATGTTGTAGCGGAATTAAACCACCACGTATGATTTTAGACGGTTCGGAGATAATTTTGATTAGAGAATAAAGATTCTTATAGTATTCATTCTATTCACTAGATCCCTTTTAAATAAGAAGAAAAAAATGGGAATTTATATGAAAAATTCCATGTAGAGGATAGAACTCAATCTTATGCATTCTGCCCTTTGCAAACCTAACTCATAAACTTATGCACTCTTACCTATCCTTAACATCATGTCCCTCCCTTGAAATGGGGTCAAATATTCTTTTAGAAGGAAATTGATTTTCAATCCACATCCTTGGCAAATGTACATATGGATTGCCTACTGAAGACTAGTTTTATACCAATTATATTAGTTCAAAACAAAATTACAAATTTCTTTCTTGTGTAACTTCCATGAAACTTCACTAGCCATAAATTAATCTCTTTGTATGAATTTTGAATCTCTTCTTGGGTTTGCATTCCCTTAAAAGCCTTCTCCTAATTAGATTGAGCTCTAAATCACAAACATTCTAAGAAAAAAGTTCTCAAAAACAACATATTTTAATAGCAAAGGTTATCAGTCTATGCAAAAATTTATACCTTAGTTGTAGTGGATACCATGTAGAATAAAATAGGAAGCATAAAAGGATTAAAAAGGAAGACAAGAAGCTACATAAGGCTTACATGGAAATACATGAATACCATTAAATTAATAAATAATTAAAATTAATGTCATAATTATTTTCCTCAATTTACAAACAAGAAACACTATATATACACCAATCACTTTCTACTAGATTCCCAACAAATTGTGCAGGGGATTTATATGTGAAACTATTATTCTGTACAAAGATGGAGTGGGGTAAACGTACCTAAAAAATAAACCACTTAGTTATGGAAATACTAATTACATTAAGAATAGTACAGCTTCTTATTAACTTCACTTTTCAAAAATTAAACAATCACATTTTTAAGCTATATGAGAAAATACAGAAAAAAAATTTGACTTGTTAGGCAAGCAAAAACATCTACAAGATTATGACTTAATACAGCAAGATACATTGCGAGATAAAACAGCATTGTGATTCAAGGCCTTTTCTGTTTATGATACATTCAAAGACAATTTAATAAATAATGGCAAGAAACAAGGGGAAGCATGCATACCCAACTTGATACTGGATGTCAAATTTCCAATTGCATGGAGAATACCTATGGTCCCACATGCGTTGTCCACAGTTTGCTTGAGAAAATACACATTTTCTGGAATTTCCTGCAGATTCGTAAATAAATAAATTATAAACATCAAATATTAATTTTAGCATTTATTTTCTGGTTTCATTCCTTGAAATCAAAAGATTTACCGCATTTCTCTTCAGTGTCAATTTCTTAAAAGAAATTTTTATGCAAGATATTCACTGGAATTTAACAATGTCAAAAACTGTAAAGTTCTACTCCACCTCCCAATTAAAATTGTCAGTAAACTAGCAAGAACATGTATGCATCAATAAAAGGCCATGCAACTACATAGGACAAGAGAAGGAAAAACATCCATATCAAACTCCAGTTATCAGATTACTTAATAAATAATTTTAGCAGCTTACACTCATATAACCATCAATTTGAACTTTGTTTGCTTCATTTAATGGAAGATTTGCCAAAATGTGCATCAACCAGGAAGAAAAACACCCTCATACTATCATCCAGATCAATTTTACCAAAACTCTCGAATATGCACACTAGTAAAATAATTAATTAGCAACATAAGCTTAGTGATGCAAAAATGAAAACACTTGACCATGTCCTACAAGTTAGAAAGGATCAATCTCATAATAATGGTAGAAATACTTGATAACTGGAACTTCTTTTAAAGAGCTAGACGAGAAAGCTCCAAAAGAATCCTCATATCCTAGATAATTCATCCAAGCAATCAATAAAAATGTTGCGATCCCCGACAAGCCCCTAGAAGGAAGTAAAAAATATTATTGATCAAATTCTAATGAAAGCCACGTTGCCATAACTCTTAGATAGATGCAATTAAAACCAATGACAGACTCAACTACAAAGAGGTCATATTACCATTAAAATGCTCTACAATCAAAATCGACACAACTCTGATTGCTTAAAAAAACTATATCATGCAATTACAGCTTTCTATGCATGCATTACATTGGCCTTATTGTCAGATAGTTTGTTACATTGTACGATATAGGAAAGGGTACAACCACTGCTTATTTTGGTATGAAAGGAATACCATAAATCATGAGGAATGCATGTCACCTACAGTGCATTACAATATGCTCAAATGCTGCAACCTAGCTATTGGTCATACCAAAATATGACCTATATAGAAACCAACAAACTCAATAGAGACACAACTAAAACAGTGAAATATTCAATATAGATATCTCAAAATTGGGCAACTGGCTCAACTAGAGTTGCTCATCTTGATGGTCAAGTTCTGTAATTGGGCTCTGACAAATGTTTTCATTGGCAGCATAAATTATATCACTTGATCGTCATTATTCAGTTTGTTAAAGTTTAAAACTAGGGGTAAAACAAACAAATGTGAGTGAATGCGGACATCATTTGTTATTCAAACTCCGAAAGCAAATCAAATAGACAAATAATTTGTATACTACCTTCCTCACACTCCCTAAACCTTGCCCGTGTACATCTTTTCTCTCATTTTCAACCTGTAAAAAGCGAAAGCACATTACACAATGCAGGCCTGATGGAATTGAGATTCGAAAAGCCAGCTAAAATTAGATAATATATTTACAGAAGAAGAACGAAGAATATAGATGCTCTCAATCAAAAGTCAGCTTTTTGATACCTTGATAATAAGAATTACCTGGGGAGAGTAGGGGAAAAGGAAAAGAACGGCAAGCACTGGCTTCGGGACCATCTCGAGCAGCTCGTCGTCCATACCATAGACATCGTTGAATTCCACTTCGCCCTCCGGAACACCAAGTCCCCAAATGAACTGCACCAATGATCATAAAAACAGTTAAAGGAAAATAGGCAACCAACGCACAACCGCGTCTTCTTCGCATCCGACTCTGCTTCCAAACAAAAAAAAAAAAAAAAAAAAAAAAACCAGTTCGTTAAAAGAGTCCTATTTGCCGAAACTCCAGCGGCGAAACATCAAAAAACGATAACGGCGAGAAGACCAAACGGGATTAGGGTAAAGAAGAGACCTGGTTCATCACGTCAGGGTTGGCTTCGAGTGGAAGCCACCGCTTGCCGGACGCCGACATCTCTGCGAATAAAAACGGGCGAGAGAGGATATTTATCTGATCAGGCCTTCTTCCCCAAGCAACAAGCAGCTTGGCATTGTTTTTTCATTTCCCAATTGCTAATAACTGAAAGTGTTGGCAACTCTTTTAAGAAAATGTATTTTTGATAAATATTTTGTAAGTTGTTTTCAACTTAAAATTTCTAAAAATATATTAAATATTTTTTATAACTCCTTTCTCAATTGCAGTAAAACATTTTAAACGTACGTTTCAAAAATTTATTTTTCAACAGCCTTCCAAACAAATAAAACCAAATCATAGGGAAGGGCATGGAGAATATTAAATTTATTTTGAACGCCATACCTAGTTAGATGTAAAATTATATATGTTATATGTAAGAAATTTAAAAATAGAATTTTATAAAAAGAGTTTTTGAATAACAGTAAATAAGTAAAATAAAATTTAAGTAAAAAATTTTATTAAAAATAAAATTTACAAAAAAAATAAAATAAAAATTTTAAAAATTAATAAAGATATTTGTTTTCAAATAAAATAAATTTGTTTTATTTAAACTTATATGATGATCTCATTTTTTAGAATATCATTTTTGAATCGGACAACAAATAAATGTTTTTTATGATCCAGGCTAACACTAGTATCCATTGGTGTATGTTAAGACTATTAAACCAAATCAATTAATTCTATTTCAAGTTAATTCAATTCCAACATATACTCAAAAAAGGTAATATTAAGACCAATCATTTAGCTCAATTGGTCAACAATTGTTATCATTCTGGGGTTTTGATTTCATAGTAAATTCCAAAGGTTTGTAAAGTTTTAATTAAGTTGTATAAAGAGAGATGACCATACATACATATAATGATTATAGATAAAGTAATATTAAGACCAATCATTTAGCTCAATTTGTCAACAATTGTTATCATTCTGGGGTTTTGAATTCATAGTAAATTCCAAAGGTTTGTAAAACTTTAATTAAGTTGTATAAAGAGAGATGACCATACATACATATAATGATTATAGAGAAAGTCATTCAATTATTGTCACATTGATTTAATGGATGAATTATCTTCACATAATTACTAAGGAAAACAAGATTCAATGGATGTGTCCATCAATTTAGGTTAATATAATTCTTTTATATTTGCATTAAATTGGTTTTAACGCAAGGTGGTCTATTGTTAAAATTTGGTTGATTAGTTATTCCTTTAATCATCTTCAAAATCTAAAATCATCCCCTCTAATTAGCTACATGATAACTTTAACCTCATCATCTAGTACATCTTTATTCATCATCCAATGCGACCTCTCAACCTATCTTAAAGAAAGGTCATCTCAATTGCACTAAACAAGTACAAAGGACCTCATTAGACCATATAATTAGCTCATTATTTAGTTTAGTCATCTAGGGCTTAATCCAAATTCATAGTACCTTTGAAGTGGTCCTGTTGTACTTATTTGGTCAATCAATATCATGAATTAGACTAATACAATGACATTAAATGGCCAATCTTATATCGTAAAGTTATGATACCCATCATCGTATGACATGATACCTTGCTTCACATTAAGATTATCATCATTTAAGTACATTACCCAAGGCTATTCAATTAGATTTTTCTATTGTATTTTTTATTTGATTGAATGTAGTACTAATATGATCATTCACCACTACATTGCTCAAACTAATATGATATGACACATTTACTAAGTCTGTATGACATGTGTCACTAATTAGCCTGGTTTGATATTTCACCAATTTAGCAAAGATAGTCTTTTATGATGGCTCCCCATGTATAACATGTTAATTCTTTAAATCAAGGCCGCCACCCATTATTTTGGTGCATCAATAAGATAGAACTAATCAAGCTTCAAAGTATCATTGTCATAGAAAATCATAGATTAAATGGGTCATATTAGTACTTCAATAGGACTTTCCTAATTATTGATTAGTAATTAATTAACATAAGGAGTTCATGACAATCAGTACATCAAAAGCTCAATCAAGCGCATTCTCACTATTTTGTCTCAATCATGAGCTTGATTGGTTTGAATTGTAATTCTAATACTAGGTCAAGTTAAAAACTTGGTTAGTTATAACTTTTTTAACATGTAATAAAATTTTATTTTTAATAAAAGAAAGAAAAAATATGAATATTAATATGAAAGAAAATACAATATGTGATATGATATATGTAATTTATATGATAATTATGTCCATACATGAGTATGATACATATAAGCATCCATGTAGTGATTTATCATTTACACCTTTTCATACAAATAATAATGCATTAATTCCTATTACTCCTTCCTTATTATTAGCTACATATTTATATTTTTTATATTTATAAGTAGTAGTTTATTTATTGAGCATATCATATTTATTCCTTATATTATAAGTTAGGAGATAGACACCCACAGAGGTAGGGATTTCTAGATGATAACTTACGACCCTATGTGAAAAATATTTTGATGTATCTATGAGCTTTATGAAAGATATGTTATATATGAGTACTGGTTATATTTTTTAAAAGTTGTATCAATATAATTATTTCAACTTTTCATTATATGACAGCTTGGAACTATATGCATAACTTTGTTATTTCAACAAAAATGATTTGTGGATTGTAATATTTTCTTCATCACTGTCACTATCTTTTTATTTTATGACCTTCATAATTATTTCTTACTCTATTTTAACTTATTCATTTTTTTTTGTTGAGTAACTATCAAGTTTTATTTGCATTAGTGTTAGATAAACAATGACATGATGGTATTATAGCTCAAAGATGAGAAACTAAGATGGGCTTTTAAGTGAAGACACGGTAATAGCACACACATAAGTATTATTATTATAGTTATGATTTCTTATTATTAAAAAGTTGAATTGTTAGCAAGAAAATTGACTAATACATTTTTACTTTATGAGAGAAGACTTGTAAGAGAGTTTGGATGATCTAAATCCCATGCTAATGCTTAAAAAGGAAGAGGAAAGAGTTGACAATCTAAGAGTAAAGAGACATGGTAGTTATAAACTATAAAAGGAGATTTTCATTGTATGACATGTCCCATAAGTATGGCTACAAAGGATCAAAGATGTTTTGTTTTTCTTAGTAACTAAAAGAATCCATTAAGGCACATTGATGACATTTAAAACCACATATTTGGTTGAGCTTCTAAAGTAATATAAGAATTAGAAATATTTGAATCTCATAAGATAATAGTAATGAAAAAGAAAGAGATAACTTTGTTAATAAAGAGTTCAAACAACTTTAAGAAGATTTCCTAAGAATTATGGGTAACAAACACTTAATTATTTCCATCCCAACCAATAGAATTTGGTGTTGATAGTAAAAGGTAATCTCAATGTGTAGAATGTGACAAATTATATTAAAAAATTTGTTGGGTCAGGTAGGGATGACAACTTTGGTGTTTTAATTATAAAGAGCTAGGGCATTTAACTAAAGCTTATCCCCAAGAAGTCTTAAAGAAGGCCTCTTCCCCACGATGACTTGGTTATAACAATGGAAAAGGTACTAATAAAGGCAAAGGGAGTATTTTCATGACAACTTTAAGGAGTCTATGCTAGAGTAGTCTACAAGTTGAATGGGATAACCCCAAATATTTGTTATCACCCAATAGGAGGCCCTGTAGTCAATAATTGTGAAAGCACGTATGTTCTAATTCTATTAATTTCTAATAGCTATTCATTTAATAGTGATGCCTCATATTCATTTATAACTTGACATATGCTTACTATATTCATTGTTAAATTAAATCATATGAATAATTTATTATTTTAAAATTACTTGATGAGAGTGAGTTCTTTATGAATGTGTTCATTTAAGGAGAAAAATAAGTGAGGAATAAATTTTTTACTAGATTACTTTTCTTGTCTTGTCTAAATTTGATTTTATTTTGGATATGAATTAATTATTTTAATAACAAAAATAATTATTGATTATATAACAAAGAGAATAAAATTAATAACTCTAGATGAAGAAGAAATAGTTTTTTATGGTGAAGGGAGAAGAATCCCAATTATCTCTATACTTAAGGTTTAGAAAATGTTAAAGAAGAGTAGCAAAGGAAATTTGTTATCTATTATATTTGTTGATCAAAAGTTTATTGAACCATAAGATATATCAATGATTTATGAGTACTAAGATATCCTTTTAGAGGGATTATTTAGTCTTCTTTTAGATAAAATAGTTGAGTTTAAAATTCAATTGATACTAGAGAAAAATCAATATCCAAAGCACTATATAGAATCTCAACTACATAATTGATAAAGGTGAAAATGTATATTCAAGAATTATTGGATAAGGGTTTTATTTGTCCTAATGTATCCCCTTAAAATAAACCAATTTATTTTGTTGAAAAGAAAAATAATAATTTTTGAATATTCATAAACTATCATGAATTAAATAAATTAATATTTAAGAATAAATATCTACTATCAAGAATTGACGATCTGTTTAATCAATTATAAGATAGTATAGTATTTTTTAAGATTGACTTGAGATTAGGATACTATTGCATCTTCTATTTGGCCAACTCATATATATTATCATTTTTTCTAATTAAATGCTTGTAAATTTTGAGTAATTAAGTATGGTTACTGTTAATTATGTTTTGAATAAAAATCATACAGTATAATGGTTATAAATTATATAGTTTGATGAATGAAAAAAAAATAAAAGAATTCTTGACTATAAATAATGTATATTATGTATTAATTAATCATACAATATGATCAGATAATTAAGATAATCAAGATACAAATGTGAATAGGTTGTTAAGGTAAGATTTAGTTATATAATATAATATAGTTATCATATGAATACGGTATTTCCTCAATTATTAGGTTCAAGAAGTTAGAATTTTATTCCATGAAATTACTACATTAAAAAGGGGGATGTTCATTTTACCATGACTAATGGTAATTGTAACTAAAATGTATTAATTACATGACATTATTTTCATATGAGAAATTGTTAAAAGATCTATGCAAAAACCTACATTGATGTCCAACTCGATATTGCATATTAAGTTATGTGGATATATAGCGACATCACTTACTTGTATTTGTGTACTTAAAAGAATTTTTGTGAGCACACAATGTCTTTTTTATAACTCTTTTCTTGTGAAAAATTATTGAACAACTCATGCAAAAATGTGTACTTTCATATTGCCCATGAATACATGTTAAATTTCATAATTACATGCTAATACAACTAGTTTTGTCTATTAAAATATGTGAAGACTGGACTTAGAATATTTATTATTGATGCAAATCTCTTTTACTCAAGATATGATCATGTGAAATAAGGTTAAAAGTATATTAATTTTAATGCTTTGTTGGACAGTCTAAATATGTATATTATGAACATGGTTTAGCATGATTGATGTTAAAAATTTTTCAAACTATGAAATGATACATTTCAATAAGTATTATTCTTATAACTAAGAAATTTTAGCTATTTTTTATTATCTTTGCTAGAAATAAAGATTCTTAATGATTTTTCTTTTTTTCTAAGTTTAAATGATGTATGATAATACAGACTAAGAGAAATATTTATTACTTTTATTATGGTGGCTTTGGAGAGTCCTTAGGATAAGTATGATGATTTAGAATTATCTTGGAGATATAAGAGTGACTAATAAAACTTGTATAAGCTTATACTTTATTAGATTAACATTCAATTATACATTACACTTAAAGATAAAAGTTAAGATTATGGAACATTAATGATAACCTAGATAGGTAAGATCCTAAATGAAATCAAAGTAAGATTAAGTATAAGAAAAATGACTTGAGATATTTTAGATAATTAAATAAGGGTTTGATGAGATATTCAAATGATGGTAATCTTAGATAATTTAAATAAAACTTAGGATTGAAATCATATATTGTCTTAGTTAGGGCTTGGAGAATCATAAATAATAGATTTAGAGTTAAAAAAACCCTTGACCTACCAAATTATTAGTTAAGTTGAGAACTTCCTATATATTAGACTCAAATTTAATAAATAAGTAGTGTCAAGTAGTGGTAGATTAATGTTAGTAAGATGTTATGAGTCATAGATGTGATTTGATTATGTAAAGTCTAGATATAATAGATCCTTGATCATGCATATTTACTTAGGAGATAAACATATTAGCTACTCTACACTTTTGACGTGAAGATAATAGTTACATGTGGTTGGTTGAGCTTATAAGAGGAGTATCAAATTACATGATAAGAATCTCTAAGATTGGCTAAAATAATTATATAAATACACCCAAAAATAAATAGTTATACATTTAATCTTATTAAAAACAAATGATGTGTTATAATTATGGTAGAGAGTATATGTGATTGTTAAGGACTCCTAAAACCTATAAGATTGGGTTATATGATCAGCTTTGTTATGAGAAATGTTAGATTATATGATGTGATATAAGTATAAGGTCTTATCATGATTTCTTAGATTGGAAAATGTATTGGATCGATAAAGAGGCACTGAATAGGTGAAGACTAGATGCAATAGACCCTTGATCATGCATATTTATCCAAGAGATAAACATGTTAGTTACTTTATTCTTTTGATATTGAGATAATAATTACATGTGGTTGGTTGGCTTATGAGACGAGTGTTAAATTACATGGTAAGAATCTCCAAGATTGGTTGAAAATTATTGTATAAATACTCTCGAGAAGAAATAGTTGCACATTTAGTCTCATTAGGAACAAATGATGTGCTACAATTATGGTAAGGAGTACATGTTAGTGTTAAGGGTTCTTAAAACCTATGGGGTTGGCACATGTGATCAATTTTGTCTTGAAAAATGCTAGATTATGTATGATGTGATACAAGTATAATGTTCTATCATGATTCTCTTAGATAAATAATACATTGGATCGATAAGGAGGCATTAAGCATCTAGTTAGTAACATCATAAAGTTATATATTAACTTAGCTGATTGAAGATACAAAAAATTCTTGAAAAAATGAAGAGAGTGTGAAATACTTACATCACTTCGTAAATGCAGAAAAACCTACCACACTTCTTTACACTCACTAGAAAAGCCACCATGAAAGATCAAAGAACGAAAAAAAAAATCTGACATGATCTTAGTGTCATTTATTGAGTGTGACTATAAACCCCCCCTTTTGTTGACTATAGGGGGACCAAAGGAACCAAAGCAGTGGAAATAGAGAGAGAGAGAGAAAAAAAAGGAGTAGCTTCGAGAAGCCCTTTCAGTGTGGTCAAAACCTTCGTAGTCATCGTCGAAGATCGATCACTAGACGAAATGCTTCATGAGATGCCACTACAATCTATCGTCTTTCCGAGTGTCAGCAACCTGAATAGAAAAATTAAGGATTTATTGCGTTTGGCGGCAACTTTTAAAAAGCTTCCCAAATTAGCTCATGTTGACCCACCGAACCACGTCGACTAGCCCATCCGCATTGACACATGTTGACTTTAGTTGACTTGTCGAATCGCATTGAATTATCGAGCAGCTCTAACATGTGCTAACACGCTCCAACCTGCATTCACTCATGTCGACCTGCGTTAACCTGCAACAACCTATGTTGACCTGCACTCCTGTGTCGACCTGTATCAACCCACAACAACTCACATCGATCGACGACGACCCATGTTGACCTCGCGTCTACCCATCAAATAGACCCACGCAGACCTGAGTTAACTTGTACCTGACAAAGCTGATCTGCACCCGCCCACGTTGGCTCGAGCTTGCTTTGCTGACTCGCTATCGTCATCAAGCCGATTCTACATTGATCCCAAGTGATTCAAGACAGATTCTAGCCAGTTTACTACTGATATTATTGATCCTCCTTTGATCTAGATCAATACATCATCGATCTAGTCGATATGCCACCGATCCCAATTGATTCTTTGCTATTTTGACCAATTCTTCGCTGATCTGGATGATTCTCCATCGATCTGATCGATTCCCTACCAATCTAACTGATTTGTCATCGATCCTGATAAATTTGCCACCGATCCAATCAATTCATGTCGATCTAGGTTGATTCATCATTGATCCTAATCGATTCATCATCGATCTTGATTGATTCATCATTGATACTGACCGAGTCACCATCAATCCTGACCAAGAGACTGTAGATCTTGTTTGAGAAGCTGTTGATCCTGATTAAGTCACTGTTACATCCTACATTATCTCAACATCAATCACGTTATATTCAATATCAACGAGATAAAAGTGAAACTTCATTGCATCATATCGATTTGTCCTAAGGGTATGGTAATGTGAGATTGCTATAGAGGTGAAGATAAAGGCTTGTATCATTATGTCCAAGAACTTTAGAAACCATTTGGTGTGACACTTAAGAAATCTAAGGATGTAAAGATAAAGATCTAATATGACAAATGAGATTAGATTAATTAGGAGCTTAATTTGAGCTTTCTGAATCCAAAATTATGAAAACAATTAAGGAATGAAACAAAATGATAAAAATAATCTTTATGATAAAAAGCAATAAGAGGCTGCATGTGTTGGCTCACTATAGAAGCACCAAAGCACATACTACAATGCAAAAGTCATGCGTATGAATAGTCATGGTGGGCCACACTCCAGCACACATTAGGTGCGCATCACCATATGAGATGGGTGCCAATGCATATATTGGCTACCTACAATACTGTCATAGTCAACATGAGCACACAAAGAATATCCACACTAGACAACAGTACCTATGCATGTGACAGTGTTGTAATATAGGCAGACAACATTCACACACATGGACAGGCTGTTTGAGGTGAATATTTTGGTCAAATAGGAAAATATTCTAAGGAATTTAGAATTCTCCCAAAACATAGAATTCCATAATTTAGAATTTCATAAATTTATAACTCTATGAATTTAGAAATTTGTGAATTCAAAACTCCTTAAAAAAATATTCTAGGGAATTCATTCTCCTTGTAACGAAAATCCTCTTCTCCTTTTTTCTTCCTTAATTTATCACTATTCTCACGCTTCAACTTTCACTATTTTGACTTTAAAAAGAATATATACTATCGAGGGCTTAATGCAAGAATATCTCACAAAAAAATCACATACACTAATGAAAATTTACAAAATTATGTGCTTTACTATGAATCAAATTTTAGAAGTATTGTTTAATTGACTTATTGAACCAAGTTCAATTCATATGAATAATTTAAATAGTAATTGTGTTATGGATAATAGTTTGAATAGTAAGTACATTATAGATTGAGAAAGATTTGTAGGACTTCCTTCAAATAAGAAAATTTCGTGATGTGCTTATGATCACTTCCATCATATAAATGTGCATCATTTCAAAGTGAGGTTTAAATGATATACACTTTGCACATGTATGATTTGTCTATCGTACATGTGCAACCCTTTTCATTAAAGAGACTATGCAAGTATTCAATCAGTTTAATATAATAGTATTATGTATGAGTATGATGTAACTAGTGTTAGATGATCATTAGATTAGTATGATTAGTATTTCATTTCTATATGATACAATACAAGCCATCAACATTTCAAGTTATGAGATAATCAAACAAATATAATAATATGAAAGTAACCATATTATCCTTAAACATCTAACATGATAAGTTGATTCCCATTCAATCATGTATGATATATTGATCGTTAATGTATGTTGGATGCGATTTCACTTATGTCTTAGGTCATAAATTACATCATCTTATATGATCAATTAGTTCATAAAAGTACAATTTCCCTGAGCATATTTATAACATGATTAGATAGGGTATTTCATCTGAATATTTGTAACAATGAAAGAGTAGGAAGGAAAATCATTACGTTATTATATTAAGTTGATTCTCCATATGATCAATTTTTAGCAACTACTGAAAGTCAAAGATTGTCAATGTTTTAAAGAATTATTCTAGTTATGTGTCTAAATCAATTATTTGCATCTCTTTCATACTCATTTTCTTTCTCAATATCATCTCAAAGAGGTAACTATTATTATGTATAATGTATCATTTTATATTTTAAAGTTCTTTGTGCTTAAAATAAACCCACAAGTTGGGGTGAACTATGGTAAATAAAATTTTGAGATTTTTTTTCAATTTTATGTTTAAATTAAAGCTTAAATTTTTTAAGCAAGAACAAGAAAAAGTAGTAATATAGTATACAGAAGATTTTTAAGGTAGTTCAACTCAAAATCGAGCCTATGTCTATCCTTAACTAGTGTTAGGAAAAAGCCACTAAAAATCATCAAATTATAAGTGAGGTTTTTTATATGACTCACCTCAAACCTGCTTGGGATTTTACCTACGACTAATCTCGAACCTACTTGAGCTTTTTTCTGCTCAACTCAAACTCTGGGCTTTTGTACAATTGCTGGGATGCCCTTATCCAAAGAAAACAAATACAAAAATTGGCAACAAAGTATAAACTTAAGACAATTTAAAAGAAGTAATAGGAATTAAAAATAGTTGAAGCAAAACCTCCAATTTCGGGTTTCTTTTTGCAACTTTCACTTTATGGGTTTGGAAGCACCGTATGTACTTGAAATAGCTTAAAATTGTGATTTGAAATTTTTAAGAACTTAGCAATGATAACCTTTTAGAGTTCTTCATCCTTCCCTATTTATAGAGCACAAATTTGAGCTCTAAATCCACTCCAAATGACTATAAAATGAACTAACCATTTGGATAACAGACACATAGCAATCACCGTTTGATTTGGATCTTGAAATGGACATTTTTGATTGAATCCTGATTTTATCAATCATGATTGTTAGATCTAGGTAGCCTCGATTTAGGCCATTGGATTGCATGTAGGTTGTCCTACATGTATTAGTATAATGTGTCCAAAAATTATTTGAATTAAAAATTTACTGTAGTGGTTCCGCATCATCTCGCAAATCTGCCTCTAGTTCAAAGCTTCTGCTTGTCATTTTACTATTTACTTACAGCATTTTACCTTGATTAACCTAAGCCGTCGAATCATGCCTACCCTTCTGCCTTCATTAACTTTAGCCGCCATTTGATCGCTTGGTCCTGGTTGACTTAATTTTGCATTATTCCGTTCAGCTTTTCTTGCGGGCTGATTTCGCGCTTTTCCATTTAGCTTTCCTTGTGGTCTTCTTTGTTTGTCTTAAGGCTTCGCTCGCCCCTTTGGGTCTATTGAACAATTTTTATTTTATTTATTTTTTATTTTTTTAAAATTCCTAAAGCCTGGACGGGCCAGTGGTCGAGTCAGGTCGACCCGCCCAATGCTACAGTGAAAAATTCTTAGACTAAACTGGTTTTATAATATTTTGTGAGAATATTTATGCTAAAATTTTGAATATAAGTGTACCAAAATAAATTTATATTATGATAGTGTTAAAAGTGTCTTAAGTAACTATGAAAAGAAATTCGTGAAAAATAATTCATAAATAATTTAAAAAAAATCAAATAACAATGCCTATACTTTTCATCAATAATACTTCATCCAAAAATTACAATTCAATAATTATTAAACTTATAATATTTTCAAATATTAATACTACTAGTGTGTCACATCATCTCAAAATTTGGACTAAACAAATCCAAAAAATAAAAATAAAAAGAAATTCAATTATAAAAATTTTAGTATATGCCTTCAATTTTCTTGAAGCTTGTCATGACTCCAACAGCCTTAAAGACCATTATTTTAAACATGGCTAGACTTAATTGAATATTAACATACTTAAAATAAGCCTATATGAGATATTTATAAACATTTATGTTTAACTCATCAAACACAAGGGTGTAACATATTTAAGTGCTCATTGTATATTTGTACCTATACATTTATAGATCATGTAAGCATACATCATAAACAAGCATCCTAGAACAAAGAAGTCCGCTCTCCAAACATTCCAACCATTTGCAAGTTATGAGTTTGATGACACTTTTTAAATTATAGTTGGATGTGAAAGAATTTGAGATAGTTAAGGATTATAATCATAACATTTATAAACTAGTTACTATAATACTATAGTTCAAACCAAATTATTCAGTTTTATTTTACTTTTTTGGAACTAGTTTGAGAGAAGTTAAGCAATTTAGGCATCCTTTCAATAGTATAATTATATAGTACTTTTATTTAAATTTGGAAATCATTAAGAATTTTAGTGTTTCCATGTTTTATGTAAAACTAACATTTAGATCACCTACAATGACATAATAAGCTTGCTTAAGATAGCTATTTTTGGTCTTACCCATTGGCCAAATTGCAAAAGTTTATCATATAATTAAGGAGAGGTTAGTAAAGTAACTTGCAGCACATTTAACAAAAATCATGTTTAAGAAATAAAATTCTTGACCTAATGAGCATACCTAGTTCAACATTTTCTTAGGTGTATTATTATACTTATTCTCTCTTGCTAATTATTACTACTTGAAGGGTTACTACTTTAATGTGGTTGAGATAATTTTTAGGTTGATAAGAAATGTATTAATATTTTAAAAACTCATATTAAAGAAGATTAATATGAGTTATTACCACCTAATTGTCTTAATAATAAGTTATTAATATAATATAAGAACAAATGATATGGATTGCGTTCCTTGAGCCATCAAGAACACAAAAATGAAGAAGCATAATAATTAGTTCACGTTTATATAGGAACTATGGTGGAAGTGTTGCAACATGTAAGGAAAAATGGCAATTGAGTTGTTTGATGCTTCATGCCTTCTTCCTACTACAACTACTAAACAAGGAACACATTAAGCTTCATCATTTAGTTTTAGGGACTGTATCACTAATATATGGTAATCACCAATTGTTCGTAAGGATAAATGCTTTAGAAATTCATATCATAAAACAATTTAAAAAGTTTGAGGAGAGATTCTTAGATTTGGAAACTCAATTACAAAACTAATTTGAGCTACATTCCAAATTAATTTTTATTATGATTAGTAAAATAGAAACCTTATTTAAGAAGCACTGATGAATAGCATTTTGCATGTTTTCCTATAATTATATAGTATGATGTCTCTAATTATACTCATACAATAAGTTTTAAGTAAGTGAAAATCAATAGGTTGGACAAACGTTAATGGGCAATTAGTTATATCTATCTATTTCACTAGTACAATGTTCTTATCGTACTTGCAGGAATAATTGTCGAAACTTGTAAAAGGTAGTTTAATCACTTTAGAAAAGTAATTATAGCCATTGTCCTTTAATTATTAATAGGTTAACATGGATATAAATAAAGAGTGAATTCAAAGTAAGAGTTAATGATTAAATTTTAAAGCATATTAGATGATTGAAATCTTAACTTACACTTCATATCTTTGATTTAAAGCATTGTTTGTGTTAATTGCAACATCTTTTGCCTAAGATCATTTCATCTTGTTTCAATCTATATTCATAAAATTATTCTTATCATATTTAGCTATTGTCTCACTTCTGTTTCAAGAGATTAAGGTGTTGGTTTACCATATTAAGTAATTTTCAAATATTGTATTTATTTTCTCTTAGCTTTTTTAATTCTTTTGGATTGTTGCTTTGTTGTAGTATCATTGGTCAGTTATTATAAGCTCTTGTGAGCCATCATTGATTAGTGTTCCTATGAGAGCTACTAAGCTATCCATTATGTGGCAAAAAGGTATTTTTGATTTAGTATGTAAGCTTGGTCTAGAACTAGGGGTATAAGCCTTGTATTTGTGGCCAAAACACTTGAAATCATTGTGTTCTCTATTTATAACATATTCATAAAAATTAGTGCATAAAACAACTATTAAAAATATTAATCTATTAGTGCATTAACTTGAGATTCTTCATTGATTAGCAAAACTTTTGAAAGAATTTAAAAAAGGGCATAATTTCTACCCCCACCACCCAGTTCTTCTTGTGGGTTGGTTAGTTATTTCAAATTAATGTATTGTAAAAAATGTTAAGCCTAAGATTGTTGATGATGCTGCATTAGTTATAGAAGATAGAAGATAAAGTGTGAATATGGTTCTAAAAGAAACTTAAGGAAACAATCTATTATCCATTTGCCTCATGCCTAACATAAGCAATCCTTTCATTTTGCAAATAAACAATCCTACAATGCTTATTGATATAATAGATCTTGAATATGTTGAAAAAAAATAGAAAAAAATATCATCATAAAAAGATGATAAAATCCATAAATGTCATATAGTATGCTTATCTATATGTTTTTTTTATTTTTTTCAATTACATGGGCTATCTTATGTATACTAAAATCCATAAATGTTCTTTATACGAGATACATGGCTTATAATTACATGGTTATTTGTCATTACAACATAATTCTTTCAAATTTCTCTAGTGTTATCTAATGGTCTAAATAAAAAAAAAAATACCTATCTCTATTATTAAGACTAATTTATTGTCATTCATAAGAATTACAAAGTCTTTATAAAGATACAAGGACATTGTAATAAATGAGTGACATTAATGATAATGTGCTGTGTGCAACAAATTTAGTATATATTTTCAGATTAAAAATATGTTTTAATAAATATTTATTAAAAAATAATCTAAATAAAGATTTTTTATTTTAAAAAAACTAAAAAAAATAATTAACTAAACTTCTTTTATTAATATATATATATATATATATATATATATATATATATTCTCATTTATATTGTTTGATGACTTATTCAAAAAGCTATTATATTAATTCTTTAAAGAAAGAACTAAACTTTTGTTTTGTTTTAAAAAACAGTTTAGAAAATATTTACTCTTTTTAAATTCAAAAGAATAAAAAAAAATATAAATTTCTTTCATTTTTTTATTTTTTATTTTCTCTTACATAACTTTTTATTTAAAAATTCTTCTCTAAATTAAAAAACTATTGACATAAAGAATCACAATGCAAAAGTCCTTTTAAAAATAAGAAATAAAAAATATTTTTTTAAAAAAAAACTCGTTATACGAGTTGAAAAAGAAAATGTGAAAATCAAGTTTGAATTGTTTTATAGTTTGAAAAGAACACTTCAAAAAATGATAAACAAATATTCCCTGAAAAAATTGGGCAAAGCTCCAACCAAAAAAAAAAAATGTCAGAACACGATTATCGTTCAAACCACAAAAATGAATAAAAAACTATAAAAAGAAAATTCTAGATTTATCGAAGAACGCATTCTCAGCATAAACGCACCATACAAACGAGTTATGTAACGTTAATTTTTATTAATAAAACATTAAGTTTCGTTAATGTAACGTCAAAGCATAGAGATTGAAACCACGCTTTAGTAATAACTCCAAAACATCATTATCAACTAAGGCCCTTAATCAACATTGCAAACTTCACTCTTCTTCAAACTCCAAAATATCAAAATGTTAATAAATACTTTTTATTAGTATTTATTAAAAATCTGTGTTCTCATAAAAAAATGCTAAGCACGCATTATCGACTGGGTTTCACTCTCACATCCCTTCAGGTTTGCGAGCTTATTAGTAGCAAGAACATAATGGGATCGCTAAAACTAAACTATCCTCTTATTAAGGATCTAGTGCTAGAAAAAAGACATTACCAGAACCCACAAGACTATTTACCTAGATATTTTGGCTTACGTTTCTCAGCAAATGCAGCTAACCCTTCGAGGCGGTCCTCAGTGTGAAGAAGCTCCTTATAGCATTCCTCCTCCACCGACATGGCCCACGACATATCGATGTGCCGCATTCCTTCATCAATGGCCCTTTTAGCAAGCTTTATGGCCAGTGGACCCTGCACCAAATGAGTTAAAAAATTCATATCATCATTACTTATAAATTTAAAATGTTGAATTATTGAATATTTATCTAAGAATATATTAGACTCAATTTAGACCGTCATTAGATACAACTATTCAAGAAATCTTACACATGAGACATGTTTAGATCTGCTAATCAAGACATCAAACTGTCTACCTTTCCATTGATGTCTCTAGCAATCTCAAGAGCCTTAATATATGCTTCTCCGGCTGGAACGCAGTAATTTACAAGGCCTGTAAAATGGAAAGCCTGATTCATGGATCTCGTTTTGCTTGAGCAGATTTGGAAAAGAATGGGTGATGGAGATAAAAAAAAAAAATGGTAGAAAATAGCCATCTACCCATAGAGAAGGCCTCTTTGGCATCGAACCTCCGACCAGTATATATGAGCTCTTTAGCAATTGATCTTCCAACTATCCTCGGAAGTCGTTGGGTTCCACCAGCTCTATGGGAGAGTAGGGAATGGTTAAATTACATTGGTCAAAGCTTGAAGAGCAACAACAAGAACCAAAAGATCATTTATGTTTTTTGATTAGTATCTCCTTATGTAGAATCGTCTTTATAATTCCAAAATGGATAGGCAACTCAATATGCTTTCAAATTTGTAATAAACCATCAAATTGGCACATCACCCAGGAATTATGGCGAGTCCAGTTTCTGGCAAGCTAAATGCTGCATCCTCTCCTGTGCGATGTCATTTATTTACAAGGTTAACGCGTATTAAAAATTGCATGATTTAAGTGCTACAGGTCACCAGCCAGAAAAATTAGATGCATTCAGGTGAATTAGACTGTACCACAAATACGTAGATCACAGGAAAGAGCCATTTCTAGCCCACCACCAAGTGCTGCTCCTTCAATAACAGCAATAGTAGGAACTGGAAGTGCCTGTAGGAAAGAAGCTCAGTTGACACAAATTATCTCTGACAAAAGCCCAATGGAGACTCCAATGAAGTAGCAGTTATTATACAACATTAGTGGAAGAATGTAGACACGCCTAAGAATTTTGGTTCTCAAAGCAGATCTTTAATGGAAGGGTATGAACAAAAACAGACATGTGCGAATCAGACAGAAGAAAGATAGTCTTCTGTTAGTTTGAAAACGATAAAAACACTAAATTACCCATCAATCCTGAATGGTAAGAAGTAACACTAATATTATGGTCCCTGATTTCATGTAAAAGGACAAGAGCAACAACTGACAAAATAAAGCAACAGTTACTGTGCATGCCCTGCTGTTTTCCGAGTGCAAAAATCACACGTTTTAGCTAAAGCTTAAGTTACGTTAATAAAAAAAACAGTATTTATTTGTTCTTGGAGGATACCCTAAACAGTTATACGAAAGATGAATATTGTGATGAAAAAAACAATAAAAAAAGTTAACAGCAAATAAGGTATGAGGTGACCATAAACCTCCAGCAAAGAGAACGTTGAGCGCAGAGAGCTAACAAATTGCTCAACCTCTAGGGTACTCATCAGTCTGCGCTCCTGCCATTAAAACTTAAACAATAACAAGATTAGCCAGACGGAGAAACAAATTCATTTAGTCTAAAAGAAGACAAACATGTGCAAAAAAGTTCTTGTGAATATGTTCTAGGCATTACAACCAAACGTCATCTATCAATAACTAAAAAGAATGAATAAAAAAAAATGATATACAGTAATTTCATCGATAAAACTAAACCTAAGGTTGCATCACATCATAGAATAATGAAATAGAAACAACACAACACTTTTCTAAATAGGTTCTCCCGTTCTACTAATGGTGGGGTTTAATTAAGCTTTTCCAAAACTGTACATCTAGCATTACTAATAAAATTTTCATAATTGACACTTCGGTAAAATAAAATTTGTTTATAAGGAAAGAAAACACTTTGTCAGACTTAAGAAACAATTACAGAAATATATGTTGCAATTGCTATCTGAGCATATGCTAAACTTAAGCAAATGTTTGACAGGACAATAAAGATCCCTGCATTATCAACAAAAAACTTCGCAACAGAACCTAGTTTCAAAAGCTAACTTCTTCCTAAAATTAAATAACTGTAATATATTATATGCAAACAAATTGACAAGAAACTTCAATGGTTTCATATTATAGAATGTCAAAATCATCCATTAATCTTTAGATCAAGCAAGATCAACAAACTCATTTCTCAGGTTCCGTGGGGCCAAACATAAGGCATGCATTAAGTACTCAATTTTGTCATTCAACTTAATAAAAAATGCTTAGTCAACATGTATGCACTTCACAAACCCTTAATGCAGTCATTATCCCTTACATCAACATCAAATTCAATGCAGGTTGGGCAAGACATAATGGCAACACCATACAAAAATAAGGGAACATTTGGTTGACAAACATGTCATATCCTTGGGAAGTCTAAGACAGTCATATGCTTAATTTGTTGACATAACAACATCTAATGTCACTAGACTTTTAAAAGTCTTCTAAAAGTTAACAAATTTAGGCAATCTTTAGAAGTCATATATCTCTTAACACCTTTTAAGTTATGATGTGTGGTTCCCCTTCCCATCACCACCCTACAGGCTAGAAGCTACAACTGTTCATCATAGAACTTTTCCTCTACCATCAATCATTATCGTTGATCACTACTTACCACCATCTCCCAATGCAGACAACACTCGTATCTACTCATCTCCGACCATTGTCAATCACCACATACCAACAACCACTAGCTCACCAGCTTCACATTCAACTACTGTTGATCACCACCCATTGCCAACCATCATCAATCACCAACCGCCACCTACAATGACCACCATTGCCATCCACCACCCAGTGCCAACCACCATACTGACCACCCCAATCATTGATAATCGCAACCCCCATCAATGAGCATCATTGATAGCTACCAACTTCTATCAACCACCACCGATCGCCGCCAACTACTTGCCAAATGCCAATGACCACAACTAATGACCCTTGCCAACCATTATTTAAACTTGCTATCTCTTCCTTCACTTGCAACACTTTCTTTCTTATAGGTTTGAGTGTTATATTGGCTATCTTCTTCCCCTTTTAAGCCTCTAATCCTGTTCCCCTCATCTCTTCCCCTTGCACCTACTCTCATCATGATGATAGAAGACTCAAGTGGATCTAGTGGACAACAATTTCTGCCTGGTGCACGTCTTTGTCTTTCTAACTGTGATATGAGTACTTTATAAGACAAGAGTGAGCCTAATGAGACATGAGCCATCGCTAGTCATCTTGTTGCTGATTTATCTATCCTTGCTCTATGTGACTCTTCTAAAGGCAATCATGAAGGAGTTTTTCTTCCAAGGGCTGCATAGAAGACTGCCACAATTGAAGTAGAACTTATTCCAAGGTGTTGAATGATTCTTGAAGGAGTGATGCATCTAGGAAGCCTTAGTTAAAGCATGCTTCTATTCTTGTGCATAGGATCGGTGAGAAAGCTTTTAATACTCCACATGCAGACCTTTTGGCTCCCATGGAGGTTGTCATTAGTTTCAATTTATTTTCAACAAAATGTTTATGTGAAGGTCAGCAAAGTTTCTATGATGGACTGTGTCTGAATGCTTTAAACACTGGAGAAAAGGAAGGTGAAAGGGAGGCATGCAACATAACTTTTGATCATCAGATTTATTCTATGAAAGGCCTTCTAAGAATATTCTTATAGAATGTTTCTGATAGTCCTAATAAGGAAGAGGTGATGGGACTTGCCATGAATGGCTTATCAAATTTGTTATCAAACACCGGCAATGACTATGCTTGAGATGGAGCATCACCTCTAGTTTCGTGACTGCAAGCTATCAAACAATTGACCAGTGCTAGTAATCAAGCAACTGAGTTGGCACTATTGAATCAACCTTCTGATGGGGATCATGTACTGATGTCTATTGTGATCTTTAACAAATGTTTGACTAACATGGGTGGGTAAGAGCAACTGCCCATTGGGTTCTGCTACTCCTGGTCTACATAATGGTGTGGAGTTGGCATTTGTTGATAAGGCTGGTGAGTTTGGGGTCCTACAAAATCCTTAGGTTGGGACCAAGGCCGACTTGGGCATGGATGAAGGGCTTGCCAACTCTAATCTAGGTTTGAGCACATTAGGCTAGTCCTAAGCCTCCCTTGGCACCTATGAGTCCAATGCTTGACATTATCAAGCCAAATTAACCTTGCAACTAAATTGTCTGCTAATTTACTTCTACTCCGTTATAGGGTTGTGATGAATGATGACATTATTGAAGAAGCCAAAAACAAATTTGACAATGCCTTGGTAGGTTACCTATTTGGAGGAAAACTTCTTTTTTGCTAGATCTCAATAGAGTTGCATCATGGGTACGATCACTTTAAGAGTTTTTGTGCGATGGATCTTGGAGCAAACTATTAAACTAAAGTTTAATAAGGATCAAGATTAGGTATGATTTGGGAGATTGTGGTTCAAAATAGGCCAACTTTTTGGGATTAAATAGGTGGGCTCCAAATTTTTCACCATTTAGAGCAGACTTTATGATAATTTCGATTTTGCTTCAAATTTTGAGCCTTGCATACTATTGTATAGATAAAGCTAGCCTTTTTTAAATGTATAGCATAGACTAAAACACTTGTATCCTGGGATGCTATCATTAGAGAGTTTGAAATGGAAGGGGTTCCTTCACCCAGGTCTGTGTCAAGATTGACCTTAGTAAAGCTCTGCAACCCAATACCTAAGAGGAGAGCAACTTTATCAAGTTCTATTAAGAGCCTTACATTATCAATTTCTCCTATGGGCGTGTAAGCCATTAGATATTGTTGGAAAATAAAGGCTAGGATGTCCAAACAAAATAAGGAATTATAAAAATTTCAAACTCGAATATACAAAACAAAATAGCAAAGACTTGTACAATTTTTAATATAATTGCTTTTTAACCTAATCGTAGAAGACCTTGTTAACTTTAAAAACTTGTGTAAATAATGTAATAAAATAAATAATACAAGGATTTTTACGTAGTTCAATCTAAACATAGATCTACATCTAACCCAATCAAAAAACCTAAAAAAATACTAACAAATTTTTTTATAAATATGGGTAGATAAAACCCAGAGGAGTCCATAATATTAGGTTAGTGAACCATACAAATTGCCAACCCAGACGAGCCAACAACATTGGATGAGAAGATCCTACAAATCACTGGCCTAGAAGGGCCTGCAATATGAGGTTAAAGGGCCTTACAAAGCCAGCTTCGACAAGCCTACAAATCTTCAGATAAGAGACTCTACAAAGGGTGGCCGAAAAACCAAATACAAAAACCCAAAATGGGACAAAGAAGTAATGCTCAAAGAGATCCTATAACCCAACAATTTGATAAAGAGAGATACTAAATCATAGTATAAAAATTTTGGAATAGTATTTCACTAAGTTCTATGAAGCAACTTCAAAGAAGGCTGAGAAAAGACAAAGGAATGTTTTTCATTACTATAGCCTAGCTATTCATCCAATTCCTCAAGAAAAGTAATGATTTTCAAGTGAATATTCTTAAATGATTTGCAATTATTCATTAGCCATTAATCTATGTGTATAACCTTTTATAAGATTTTAAATGCTCTCCAATAGCCAACAATTCTCTAACGACTACTTAGAAACTTTTGGACTCTAGTCAAACTAATCATTGCTTACTAAAATGAACTAGATGTACTTTATATTGGGCTTTTATTGCATTTGACATACTGTATGTAAGAAATTCATGCATTATATACAATTCTTGGATTTTGTCTCTCTATTATAGTAAAATAATCCAAATGAACTAAACGTACTGCATCAGATTCCAAGTTTTCTATTTAATACACTACTCATCCACCTATATACCAAGTTACTTGAACCACAAATGCATTGAATGTTAATATTAATACACCTTCAGTTTTTTTTCCACGTGGCATATTGTTCACTCTCCTACATGCTAATTCATTAAACTAGATGTAAATTATATTAATATCAACATACCGTAAACAATTCTCTAGCATAGTAACCAATGGTATTACAATGCCATGCCATACTATACATAAGGAAAACGTATCATATGCGAAAGTGTCATATATCATACATTATATTTATTTTGAAATACTTTTAAGGTATATTGAGCATGATTTGTGCTTGTTATAATCATTTTTAATCTTTAATAAGACAATTCTTTGAGTATAAAAACATCATATGAATACATGCCTTAACCTATCCTAAATATGATAAGAATTATGAAAAGATACTTTAAAAATCTTTTATTCATAATTCCCACACACTCAAAATCTTGTTTCTTAATGTCTTATGATTATTTTCATAAGTTTTACAATCTAAAAATAAATAAAGAGACTCCTTAATTGATTTGCCACGTTGCTCAAAGCTTCATGTCTAGTGCCTATTCCATTCTCAACACAAACTTTGCCAATAAACCCTTTAACTTCAAGACCAATGCTTTCCCAAATTGTTCACCAAATAAACTTGAAAAGTATAATCTAAATACACTTAAAAGGAAAAACATTAGTAAATAAAAAAAAATATTTTTATTATCATCAAGCAAGTCACAAATGAACCAAGAATTCAACTATTAGATTTAAGTTTATTAATGAAACCAACAAAACACCATGTTTAGAGGGTTAATCCCCTCACTTAAAGCCCAATTGAAAAACTCATGCCAAGTAATTTAAGACTACCCCAACTAAGGCTTTGCCAATGGTGGCCAAGTCCAAATAATGCTTTCCTATAAATTCCATACGACATTTACTATAGATGGTGAAGAGGGTAGAATTCAAAGCCCCTTTAATGTAGCCACATGCATACCATACCTGATAACATTGGAGCTTGAATTATTGTCCCTTCTTATAAAACCATCCATCCCCTATAAAAACTAGAAACACAAGCCAATTCACTCCCAATGGAGGAAGGAAAGCCACACCTTCCAATCACCAACCATTTAACTCTAGCTAATTGCAATTAGGCCCCAACATAGTCATGTGGATTAAGGCCAAACAAACTAGGTGACCAACATCCTTCTCCCTCCCTCATTCCATATGATAATCCTCACCCTACCAAATGCAAAAGGTCTTTGTCCTTATTTCTTATTAATAATGGTTAAGCTTACTTAGATAAAACCAAGGCTAGAAAATCGATGCTAGCCTTCATTGGCTATGCAAAAATCTTGATGCACTTCATACTAAGAGATGACTACTAGAAAAACAAAGCTCAAACCATTCTCAAATATCTCCTCTTGCTTGATCCATGACAATGACTAATGTCATCTTTTGAAATTGCCAAGGAGCCAAAAGGATTTCTCGCATAACAAACTCCAAAATTTTGTAAAGATTGCAATTTGTGTCTCCGTGAAAAATATTTTTACATGTGTCACATTAAGTGGTTGATAAGTTATTTGGTCAAATTGGGATTACACACTTGCTCATTCAGTAAAGAAATTAGGTGGCATCTTTTTGCTTTGGCCTCCTATCCTCATCTCCTTCGAGGTCTTGCTTTCTTCTGAGCAATCTATCACTCTAGAGGTCCCTTTATAGAATGGGGTCATCTTAGATTGTAGCCACCATCAATGGTGTTTATGATTCTTATGCTCATCGGGAATTGTAAAGGAACCTTTCATCTATCCTAAGGGGATCCTCCCCCACCATTATTGGATGGGATTATAACTATATCTTTTTGCATGCTTAAAGCACAAGCACAAACAATTATTTCTGGCCAACCAAAGGACTTTGCTTACTTTTTGGCTAGTTCAAACTGACATGACCTGCTATTTGAAGGACTTAAATTCACTTGTTACAACAACAAGAAAGTCCTTTCCTAGCTTTGGACTCTCCTTGATAGAGTGTTTATGAATTATGAGGGGCTCCTCAGATTCCTAGGTTCTAAGTCACTTATTTTACACATATTGTTTTGGATCATTGCCCCTTATTACTTCATATAACATACTTATATTTCAAACTCTCAAGCCATCACTTAAAGTTTGAGGACATCTAGATAACCACCATTTAACCTCATTTTTTGTGCTTCCTCGAGTAAGTTTACCATGACGTTGTTGAAACTGTTGACTGATTGTATAAATAGAATATCTCCTTAATTAATCTTTGCCCCAAGGAATGTTACGTTGAAACTCTTGACCATACACCATTTGGATGCAATAAAGCCTTCTAGGTTTTCTATTATATTCAAAACTTTTGCTACTCCCTGCCTTTATCAAACAATTTAGTGTTGTTCTTTTCTATTTTACAGGTTGAAACACGTAGGGATCATGCTAGTACTTTCATGTAATTACTTGATATTGAATTTGGAAGAATTGTAATACTATGCTCCACAACAAGAAAATCTATTCCTTAACTATTATTGCAACCTTTATACATGTACTCACTCTCTCCAAACAAATTTCTCCCAACCCAAAGGCCTAAGATCCTCATTGGCCCTTGAGACCTTTGTTCCCATTCTCTCACAATAGGCTGCCCCCTTTCGAGTTGGATGAAGGTTAATTTCAACAAGGTGATGTCCTCTATTTTGGAAATTAAGGGTGAATGCTATTGCCTATGATTACTTTGCATCATTGTTAGCTTAGGTCAATACATTGCTAGTTCTCCCTTCATTGCTAAAGCCTATACGGCTCTTACTATTATCTCACTAGCCATATATCACCCAAATAAATAACTATGAAAGCATAATAACTATGAAAGCATCTGGTTTAAAGAAGATTCATCTATTGTGGTTGCAAATTTTTCATAGGCTCTTGCGACTGGATGCCCATTCCACATTTAAGACAACTCCTTATCCCAATTTTTTGGCATATGTTTATCTCATGTTCTCAGGGACATGAATAGAGCAGTTGACTTCCTTGTCCAAGAGGCGAGTTTTTTGTGATTTCAGGTGGGACATTAACACCCATTTTTTGTGCAATCCTAGAGAAGGATGTTTTTGCAATTAGTTTCGATCACACATTAAGGCTACAACCAATATTTCTTGAGGAATAATTAGTTTTTTCATGGATTGCTTGAGGTTCATTGTGAATTTGGTTGATGGAATGGTTCGCTCAAGCATGGAAGGTTCTTCATAACAACAACAAGGAAGCTTTGATGGCCAACCAAGAAACTTCTCCCTCTTGTATCTCTCTTGAATTTCTTAAAAAGTTACAAGATTTTATGGTTATTTGATTTTTAGTTTCAATTGACATGAACTTTGCCTTCTACCTTTTCATGGTACTTGAATCATGTATTATTAGGAGTTGACGAATAGAATAAAAATCAATGATTTCTTGTGCGAAAAAGTGGCATATCTTTGAAGCATGTTTGGGTGAGATTTACTGAGCAATCCCTAAGGAGACTTGGTAGTCATCACTCTTTCTACCTCCTTCATTTCTTTCTCTTTCATATTTTTCTTACAAACCTTAAGGCTTAAAACCCAAGACCCATTCTCCATCTCCTCATCCAAGGCCATCTCTTCACATCAAACTCCATCTTAACCTCCCACTCTTGGGTTTGGCTTATTAACTGTAAACCCCATCAACCCCTACTCAACTTGTAGCTAACCCCAATTCCTCACCCACACAACCTATAATTTTACTCCACCTCAAAAACCCATAACAAAGCCTCAAAACTCTAAACCAGAGCCACTTTATTTTCCTCATAGGCAATATAAGAAAGTGATACTACTCTCCTTCTCTCTCTATGCATATATATATATATATATGTATCACAACAATTATTCTCTCACAAGATGCATGCTTGTTACCGAGCCATTTGCAACCTTCATGTGAGTTGTAGCGAAAACCAACTCATATAAAAGAATTTCAGAATTTTTTCAACATTTACCCGAGACCATTAGTTGAAACTACCATAATAATATATAAAGAATTTTGTTGCCATGCCCCACTTTAATTACATGATCAACAAATGCTATATGATTTTGACCATAGAATGAAAGTAGAATAAAACCTTCCGACTTTAAGGCTGATATTGGTGCACTTCATCAAAAATATTCACAAAATCAGACAATTGTTAGAAATGAAACAAAGCCAATATCAAAGTAGAAAGCATTTTCTCCAAAATTTAATAGTTGTTGTGAACTTTAAGAGAGACATTGTGAATATTTCCTTAGGTTGAGAATATTCAAAAGCTAACACATGAGTCTTATAATGGGAAATAAAACATGACAAATTTTGTATTCTAATTGGTAAGCTTTGCAATCGTTGTATATTTGGTCCAAAATCCTCTCGTTTAAGATGTTTCTAACCCTACCAACATGCACTGGATAGGTAAATACTCTCTTATAGATTTAAGATATGAAGAACAATCTAATTTCTCACCCTAACAACAATATCATTTTAGCAATTATCGCAGTCATTCACAACAAGGATAAGTCAAACCATAGGAGTCGTGCAACCATTGGAATGTCCACTAAGTAACACAATCAGGCATATCTTTTATGAATGATCACCAGCCTACCATCAATGAACCAGCTACTACCTCCCAATTAAATTTGGCAAACTCGCATCAAACCATCATGTCGCCAACGTTGACCACCCATCAATTCAGCAAACCATGCCACCAGAAAGTACCAGATTCCATGACTAACCAAGCAGATTAACAAGCAAATAAAATTTCTCCTTCAACTCCACTAATCCCAAGCCTAGCCAAAGCAAATTAACAACCAAACAAAACTTCTACTTTTTTCACTAACTTATCACCAGCCGAGTTATAATAACCTAAATGACACGACACAACCACATTCCAAACAAGAACCAAGTTTTCCATAAAATTCATTCATGTTATAAAAACCAAAATAATTGCCATCATTAAAATTATTAAAATTAACAATAAATATATTGCTTGAGCAACCAGAGATTTCTACCTTGAGGTCCGCACCAGCACAAAAAACCCTAGGAATGGAGCTGCTAAGCAGAACGACCTTGGCGGACGAGTCCCTACCGATATCATCTATCGCATTCTGCAATCCCCTCAGCATCTCTTTACTGATAGCATTCCTTGCCTCAGCCCTCTCTAACTTCAGATCCACAATCCCTGAAAGATCCATCTTTCGTCAGGAAGGGGCGATATCTACCACCACTCCAAATCAAAAAAGGTGAAAAAAGCATAAGTTTTACCTGAATCAGGCTCGGATAGTCTCTTCATTTTCACTGGCTTAGGGCAGGTTTCAAGAAGTAGAGTTCTAATGATGAAAAGCCGGTGGTGGCACAGAGCCGCCACGGCGATTGCCAACGGTTTAGGAGATTTCCAGGCGCTGCCACTATTAAGAACTTGATCTGCAGAGGCAACGAAAACCGATGCCGAGCCGCAGCTGTTGGAGTACAGAGTGGAGCGAGAGAATAGAGATCTCATGCGATACATTGTCAACGAAGAATGCATTGACAAAACGAGACGGAGGACCAGCAAAGAAGTATTTAAATAAAAAATGTTGCATAGGAATTTTGATGGAAAAAAGTACATATATATATATCTATTCACCGTTACAAGAAGGCCCAATTGCTCTCGATTCCTCGTTCTCTATCCATGTCTATTCGCTCTCTCAAAATGCTTTCGATATGATTAACACATGATATTCTTCTCCCTAGGCATAGTATAGTCAATGTTGGGCTTGATTCTTTCATCATTTATAGATAATACATGTTTTATTAAGAATTCAATATCATGTGATAGGAGCATTGATAAGACATACATTTATGCATCTCAAATCTCAAACTATAGGCAATTACAATAAGATCATGACAACATCTTAATATAAAACATAATAATAAATATTATATTATATAAAATAAAAAAATTATTATGATATAAAAGACTATATTACTCAAGTCTAAATCTAACTTAACATTATTAGAATAAACACATAACTAAAATTATATTTCCTATCAATTTTCAACTTTTACAATTTTAGAATAATCAGAATATATGCATCTCTAAACTTATTCTGGTCACATCTTAGTTTAGTATAATTATATGCTTTTATAATATAAGTATGATATAAACCTCTAACTAATTTAATACATAATCTATATAATAAATCAAATTCATATAATAAGAATATCATAATAATTAACAAAGTATATAATAAGATAGGATAATAAAACAAAGATAATCATGTTCTAAAAAATGCATCAGTAATAATGATAATAAGATAACATTTTTATCATTATTTTTTATCATTTGCCTATTTTTCATATTTTTAAATTATTTTCACATATAAATCCTTATATCTCATATTGTAATATCACATGTATCATATATCTATGAAATTGATCCCATTAAAATATCTCTAATGAGTAGGATTTTATTTATAAAATTATATATCAAGCATAGTCAACAATCATATAATATCACATCTAATATGGTCCTAAAAATCATAGTTATCACACAACAAACTTGTAGGAAAGATGGAAATAAATCCTAATATGCTTCTTTGGCAAACTTAGAAAGCAAGTTAGTGACAATCACATGAGGTTGTAGTGCCCCAAAGGCACACATCATATCACATTTTATATGGCCTCATATCATATCAATTTCATCACAATAAAATTAGAGATAATATCATAAGAGAGACATATTAAATAATTTATATTGTAACACTTATTTGATGATAACAAAATTATTGTATTATTTTTACTAGTATTTTTTTAAATATATTTAGATCATGTATCTCAAGATCAAATAAATCAAACTAATATAAAACTTCATCAATTGATTTATAAAATAATCCACAAGCAAAAATAAGTCAAAGTGTCATAATAACATGCTCAAGCTCTATACAACTTACAAATCTTGGAGCCAAGGAACCTAGCTTTTGGTGGAGTGGCTATCTATCCAATATTTAGTCTCTAAGCTTTATTTAATTAGAATTGTTAAACTCTCATTAGATTATAATATGACATATAGTTCTGCATTCATCTTACTCATACATGATTTAAATGTCATTTATTTCTTCATATGAGCTAAATAATGAACAATTAGCTAATTAATAATAAAAATTAAGCTTAATTAGTCTTTGGATTACTCAAGATCAAGCGTATTTTAAAAATAAATTGACACAAGTTTTGTTCATTATTTGTATAATAATCATCCTAATTGATGTAACTTATCATACTAGTATGATATATTGTTTGTTCTATCCGATTATACTTCTAGTTAGGATTGCTCATCATATAGTTATGATGTTCTTATCTTAATGATACAATCTTATGCTCATCTTAAGCTAACTTGGTCATACACTAAAATTCATTCTATCGACAGTGTACAATCTCTTAATTGTGTTATAAGTCCTTTTTTTCAAGTTTATGTACAAATATAAAGTTATTATCTTTATGCCTAATCTAGTCATAAATTGGCTTTAATTGGGTCAAACTTGTACAATATCTTCATCATATTAGATGATAATCTATTTAATTGGGTTATATTTTGTTTTCAACAAAACTTCTTAATCATATAATATGAAATAATATCACATACAGTCATCCATCTCTCACAAATAATGAAAATAACTTAAAATACAACTTTAAAGTTGCATTACATGGTATGAAGTAGCATGCCATACCTGTATAATACATTTCATAACTATTATGTAGAATAATTAATGAACTAGAACTCTTCACACTTATACAATTCTATATCATATAAGAATAACAAGGAACAAAAACTCAAGAGGTTTGCACATTGTGAAAAACTTATCGTACACTGAAGATCCATTTATCGGATATATATGATCATCATAACCTTAAGTCATAAACTTATTGTACTTATCCGATCTAAATAATCATTCAATATGATGATCTAAAAACATATAAAGAGAGCTTAGAAATTTACATCATATAATAGAATGATTTATATTATACTAGTAAAAGCAACTCTAAATATATAAATGTGTTGGTTGTGCAAAGACATTATTAGGGAATTCTTTCTTTAACGTCGATCTCCATTGTACAATCCTTATATCATAATTATTTGATCATTTTTAAGACCTATAATAGCTTATTCAAACTTTTTGGAAATAGAATACTGGCCTTGCACATCTATCCTAAATGGCCTTAAGCTATTAAATGGTATAAATAAGAAAGCATTTTAAAAAGAATAGACTAATGAATAAACTTGTAAAACATTGAGAGAAAGAATTAATTTTGGGTTATTACATCAAACTTCTCATCTTATATGGCAACATCCTTTTCACATCATTTAAATATTGTGTTATATTATTTTCATAAGTTAGTGGTACGTGTTTTTGTATAAAATTGATATATACAAGCACTAAAACTTTATATAACTATTGTGGACTCTTTTGTTTAGGTTGATCCTTACCTAGTCATGGGAACACGAAAATGATATTTGTTGTACCCTTTGATATGATTATTACAAAACCAAGCTATTTATTACTGAAGGCTTATTTTTTAAGTAAAATTGTTAATAATTAATTAAATCAAGCCATGTATTTTAGATGTCTAAAATAATGGTCTCTAAGGGTCTTGAGGTCATGGCATACTTCAAGGAATTTTTGAGACATGCGCAAGATTTTTTATAATTAAATTTTTTTTTATTTCTCTTGAATTTGATATGTCAAAACTTTGAGATCATGAGGCACACTAGTAGTATTAACATTTAAAAATATTATAAAATTATTTAATAATGAATTTTCATTTTTGGGCCAAGCATATTTGACAAAAAGTATAGACATGGGTATTTGATTTTTTTAATATTATTTTGGAATCGTTTTTTACGAATTTCTTTTCATAGCCACTTAATTAACTTATAATACTATAATAATATAAAATTATTTTTATACACTTATATTCAAATTTGTGGCTAAAAAATTCGTCAAAAATACCCTAAAACAGCAAAAGTCTCAGGAAAAAGCACTGTAGCATGGGCGGGTCGACCCGGCGCCAAAACAGCCCGTCCAGGCCTTTTAGAAATAAAAAAAAAGAAGAAAAATAAAAAATTTGGTTGACCCGAAAGGGGCGAGCAAAGCCCGCCCAAAGACCGCCGAGAGCAGCTCGGCTAGAGCTGGTCAACGGTCAACGGAACAGTGCCTGGCTAAGCCAAGCCTGTCGAGAGGACCTCGACTAAGTCTAACTTCAGCGCGGTCTACGGTCAAAGAACAGTGCATGGCTAAGTCAACCTGAACCGGGTGATGAAATCCCGGTCAAGGAAGGGGGGAGCCAGCCCCAAAGTGGCTCGCAGGTTAAACGGCGCAAGTCTATTATAAAGCGGTGTGCCAAATTTCATTCTGCAGTGTGGGACTAAAAAATCCCACCTTATAACTTCGGCAGGATCCACCTTCCTAATAAAAAAAAAAAAAAAAAAAGGGCGCAGATCAAGCCCGCCCAGATCCAACGGGCGAGAGTAATTTCGAACGGCTGTTTAATCAGCGCCGTTCGTTCAGCGCATGGGATCCAATGGTTCAGATCAAGCCCGCCCAGATCCAACGGGCGAGAGTAATTTCGAACGGCTGTTTAATCAGCGCCGTTCGTTCAGCGCATGGGATCCAATGGTTCAGATCAAGCCCGCCCAGATCCAACGAGCGAGAGTAATTTCGAACGGCTGTTTAATCAGTGCCGTTCGTTCAGCGCATGGGATCCAATGGTTCAGATCAAGTCCGCCCGGATCAGATGGTCTAGAGATGATCAAGCCGTCAAGTCCATCCAGCCGTCCATTCTTGAAGTGGGATCGGACGGCTGCTGCTCTTCTTCTTCCTTTTCGGGCTTCTGGCAACGGCTATTTTCCGGATTTCTTTTTACCATTTTTCTAGCCGTTTGGAATTGCATTTTGGTGGACTATATATATAGGACATTTTACAATTTATGGAGTTGATGAATCCACTTGCAAAAATCTTCAAAAACTAAGGAAAAAGGCCAAAACCGAGAGCAACAATTGGCATACTTGTGGGAGCTACGGGCTCAACCTTCTTCTCAAATTTCAACAGCTTTCTTCCACATTTCGTTGCATCATTCGGTAACATTTAGTTGTGCCACTTTGCTTTGGGAAATTAAAGGTGTAGGATTTTTGTATGCATTGCTATTGTAAAAATTGTACACTTTATTGTAGACGGATTTGTTCGGATTTTTGGTGTCTCGTTGGAGCACCGGTTGTACTTGGTTTACCCCTACCGGCTTTGGCAAAAGGGAGTGGTTAGTGGAAGCCCGATCGGGTTGATCGGGGGTGGATGTAGGCACGGGTTTGGCCGAACCACCTAAAAATCTTTGTCTCTTTTTGCTTGTCTTATTATTGCATTTTTCGTTTTTATTTCACAATTTATTTACAAACGTTTTTAATTGAAAGAATTTTCAAAATCTAAATTTTAGTGAAAAGCACAATTCACCCCTCCCCTCTTGTGCGTTGTTCTCACACGATTTACATCAATATTTATTTAAGAACCTAGCTATAATAAAAAAGTGCGATTGATATTTAGGTTGACCTCACTTGATAATGATAAAATGGGAGTAGATTTAATAGAAACCTAGAGATTGGTGAGGGATAAATATAAATCTAGGTTTAGATCAAACATCCTAAAAGTCATTTGGGAATTTGCTTGACTTTTTATTGATATAACTGAGAATCTCTTCATATAAAGATTTAAAAAGCTAATTCTCTATTTTTAAAAGTAATTAAGAATTACCTTTTAGTCCCTTTGAGCTAAAATACTAACAATAGTTTTAAAGTTTTTCAAGTGATTCAAAATTGTTTTAAAAACTCATAATCCCCCATATGGCTATCGTACTCTCAAAATCTCAACAAGATCTCCATGTCATCTCATTATATCATATTTTTATATTATGATATTTAATATATTCTATATTATTCATGTATTTTATAATTTTATTTCATGTCATATTCAATTCATTCTATCTTTTTCTATATATCATACTTAGTTATCATATTTTAATACGATATATTTATCCAATATACAAAAAAAATAATATATCACATATGCCAATAGGATTATATCATAATAACAGAGTACATATTTGCATCATATATCATATATCATACTAATATATATGATCAGCATTCACTTGGATCACATGTCATGTAATATGATAATATTTCGATATCATTTATCATAATATATATATATATATATATATATATATATATATATATATATATATATATATAAGATAATCATTATACTGATATTATAAAGTATTAACTTCATTACCTAAATCATTTTTTATTGTTTGATTCTTAAGTGGATTTTTTATTTGTCTTTCATATTATCAAAACATACAATTTCTATCAAATTCATATTGCAAATATTGTTTCTTATTTATCTTTATTTTCTCATATTTTGTATTTATTGTCATACTTTTGCCAAGTTCCTTATAATTAAGTATTTTTGCAATTACTAAGCTTGGAACTATTTGATCTATCAATCAAATAGTTTACTCTCTCGTTCAATTATCTAATAGTTCCATTTAATCCTAGAATAAAAGCTAATGACCTTGTTTTCTTACATCTTCTCATTTCCTAATCATCCAAACACTATCCTTTTTTCATGACCATGAGATCTAAAGATTTACTCACATAGAGTCCATTTTTTTCCAAAATAAAAGTGAAGTTATAATTTAAAAGTACACCATGATTCTTTTAACACAAAATCAATTTATTTAATTACAATTCAATGACCGTGGAATTTTACAAATGAATTAGACAACAAAATTAAAAAGAAATATTCTAATTGCATTATTTTATTTATGTTCTTTATTTTCAACAATTTCACTTCTAATTTTTTCTTTCCTAGTTCTTCCCTTTATCTTTTTTTTTTATCAATAATCATTTTCTCTCTTTGTTTCTTCCCAAAATATCACTAAGGCAAAATGTTTGGATGATAAAATATGAAGTGGGTAGGATGGATTGGTTTAAATATAATATTTGGATACACTTTCAAAACACAAAATTTGTTTTTTTTTATTTTTTTTTAAATCATAATAATTTCAAGTAACCTCTAAAAATTAAGAATAACTATATTTAGAATAATCTCAATGCATCATATCTAAAAATGCAATTATTTTAAAATTCTAAATTACTTCACAAAGTAACACACTTTATGGATACATTGCAAAAATTATCATTTTACTTTTCAATTCAATTTCTCATATCCAACATATCAAAACCCATAGAATAAAATCATTTAAACTGTTATTTACCATATTTATATCATTTAAATGTGTATGCATAAAAAATAAAAATTTAGATATCTTTCTTACATTCGATATTCAAATTCCTAAGTAGCTTATTGCTTATATTGATTTTAACATTAAATTTTAACTATTAGTATGACTTGATTTCTCATAATCTTTTCTTGTCTATCTCAATTTTGCATTGATGTTTTATATAAATCACATTTATTTGAAGTTCAATATCTTTGATATCATAACTAATAGCATGAGTGGGATCTAAAATATATTTTCTTAATAAGTCATGGAATACATTATAAACTTTGGCTAACTATGATGGCAATGTTATACGATAAGTCACTTATTAATTCTTTTTAAAAAATCTGAATGATCCAATATACTTGGTCATCAAATTTACCAACCTTGAAAATACAACACTTGTTATTGGACTTATTTTTATAAATGTATAATAACTTTCTTGAAATTTAACATTTTTATATTTTATATCAAAATATTTTCATTCTCTATCTTATGTTATTAAATTCTTTAACAAATAATCGATATCCTTTCCTTTGTTTCATAAATCGACTCAAAACCTATAACCATTTTTTTCTCTACCTTTATACTAGTGCAAAGGTTCTTGGTATTTTTTATATAACATTTCATAAGTCACCTCTAATATCCCAAAATTATGCTTAATTCAATATGTTGCATTTGATGTGCTTGCATACTTGAGAAAATAAATAATAGTATTTTGTTAAATTAATTATTATTTTTAAATTAGTATAAGTGTGAATAAAATAATAATAATTGTCATATCTCATAAAATATACCAATTGTAAAGTATTATAAATTTTTATAATGAGCATATTTTTTAAAAAAACTTGTAAAGAAGAATCCATCAAATAAGTGACATGTTATTTTTGATAACCAAATAAATTTGTTTGAAAATTCTATTAGATCAATATTGTGTTTGATGAGTCAAGTTTTAAGTATTTAGTATTTTATTCTAGTGGGATTTTTTTAATGAGAAAAAAATTACTTATAAAGAACAAGTCATACACTTTTAAAGATGATAAATTAGTAATCTTCAAAGTACCTTAAAGTGTTCAACAAACATTAAAGAATGAGAACATGTACATCAACTTTAAAAATAGTTTTCTTGTTGTTATGAATTATGATATAGTTTGTTGATTATTAATTATAAAGTACATTTCTCAATTCAAATCCTACTTGAATTATTTTTTGATTTTGGAAACATAAGATTCTATTTTTTCAATTATTTAAACTTTTCAAATACTACTTAAACCTTTTTTTTTTATTTAAGAAATATAAGATTCTATTTTTCAATCATTCTTTTCATGCTTAAATTTTATTTATGAATCTTTACCAAGTTTCATGTTAGATTAATTGTTAAACTTTAGTTGAATAAAAAAAAAATAATTCTCTTAAATTTTTATAATTAAAAAATATTTTTATTTTAATTATTATTAACATTAATATTATTTTTTTCCTAATTAATTATTATAATTATAATATGCTCCTCAGAACAAATTATTTTAAAAAAAATTACAACAATATAATCAAGATCAAATGAATCTTAAAATAATCAACACTTTAGTTTTATGATTTTTTTAAAATATTTAATATAAATAAAATTTAATTTTTATATCTTATAAAAAGAATTTCAATCAATTTAATATTTTAATTAAAATAAAAATAAAATACTTAAATAAAATTTAAAATAAGTTTCTTATAATCTATCACTCTAATCAAAACAATCTTCATAAGATCTAATATCTACACATCTTATATTTTAAATTATCTTAAAAACATTAGATATCTAAAATATAAAAATTTATTTAAATAAATTTATTAAAAATATTTTAAATTTTATTATCATCATGATTAAGGATCCATTACACAACAACGATGTTCATGAATAAGCTCATCGGTTGTTAAACAAGTAACTTAAAAGAGCATCACAGAGACATCACTACAACACAAAATACTCGCTAATAATCAGCCCTCGTTCCTTAACAAGAAATAATCTTTTACAAGAGCATGTTTGAGCGAGCCCACAATATGAAAAATAGTCCAAAGAATTAAAACTTTATAACAGCAGGTCCAAAGAACCATTAGGCAACAGCATCCGGCAAGAGACTTGGGTTGTCATGAAATCCAAATATGAACCTGAGCACCCAGTTTACAAACCAGTATGCAGACCGGTGAAATTAGGAGCAGCAAGTGGCCTTCTGGTTTACCGGTTGGCCACGGATTTGAACAGTTGGTGGCCTCGCGCTGTTCATGGCTGGCTGGTTCGCCATCCTGAAACAAGCCCATCAAAGATAAATTAGAGTTTTTTTTTTTTTTTTTTTTTTTTGAAATAGGATGAAAGAGACCGGATGACATGTTGGCAAGCAGAAATCAAACCCAAACAAGTAATCGTCACCTGTTCTTGATGTCCGTTGCCATGGCCATGAAAGCTTGCTCCACATTGGTGGCATTCTTGGCGCTGGTCTCCATGAATGGGATTCCAATCTCATCAGCGAATGCCTGAATGCAATTGCAGTTTAGACATTTGTTTGAAAGCATTTACAACATAGTTTTTTTAAATCAAAAGATCAAAAAGATATGGAGATACCAAACAACAATTTCGATTATCCAAAATAACATTAAACAAATTAATCTTATTCCTTTAACACAGATTCACTTAAGACATTTATAATTTTATAATAATAAGTAATTTATTATTATTATTATCAAAAAATAAAATTTCAATAACACAACAATAACGTTGAAATTTCAAGTTAAATGTAAAGGCTAATTTATCTCAGGAATGTAGATGGATTACCTTTGCTGTCTCATAAGATACAACTTTATTTGCAGTGAGGTCACACTTGTTTCCAACAAGAAGCTTGTTAACATTTTCACTTGCATAACGGTCAATTTCGTTCAACCATTGCTTCACATTATTGAAGCTCTCCTGGTCTGTCACATCGTAAACAACCTGCGAAGTTGCTTAAGAAAGCTTAGAAAATTTCTAACCATTTCAGGATAAAATGAGAACAGCAAGTAAATGAGTTGAATGGACATACTATAATCCCATGAGCACCACGATAGTAGCTACTAGTAATTGTTCTGAAACGTTCTTGCCCGGCAGTATCCCACTGTACCACGCAGAAATAACCTCGATTTGGAAATAGTTGATGAAAACTATAGGAAAGTTATGAAGCTCTCAAAACTGGCAATTCTATGAAAAGTATTTTGTATTACAACACACACAAGTCCATTAGTCTAATACAGCACATTGAACAAGTTTTTAATTATCCTTCTGCAATCATCATTTAATCTAAACAATTGATCAGTACTAGAGGCTCATATTTAAAGGGTTCGAATGCATGGAACTGTTTTCAGCTTTGTGACATCACCTGCGTTTAACATGCTCTCTAGCTCTATCATGATATAACCTGGAACCAGAGTAAGCAGTGAACCATCAGTGGCAAATTCATCTTCTTCTTCACCGTCTACTCAACGTCAACCTAGACAAAACCAATTACTACCAATGGTGATTTCAATTCATGCAGATATTCAAAACCCACAGCCTCCTTGGCTTCATTGACAAGTACCAGTATGCCTCCTCCAGCAACGTTTCACGAATCTGTCAAATCTAACCCAACCTACATCTCTTGGTGGAGGCAAGATCAATTGATTCTCAGTTGACATCTCCTCCCTCGTTGAATTAGTGTTTGCTAAAGTTCTTGGACATGAGATTGCAGCCTCTATATGGTTGCCCTCATTACCATTTTTGCCTCCAGTTCACAAGTCGTATTCCATTACTGGAGCTACAACTGCATACTAAAAAGCAAGGATCAATGGCCGAATTCCTACGTAATGTGAAGTGCACTGTGGACAACCTTCTTGTTGTCGGTGCTACAGTCTCTGATTAGTAGTTATTCCTCAGCTTGTGGCCAGGTTTGGGACCTGATTATGCTTCCCTTGCCACTGCAATTACAGCGATGTTAGATTCAATTCCTTTAGAGGATTTTACAACCTTGCTTCTTAACTATTAACTGCTTCATCACTACGAACTCTCCTACTCTGCTGGCAAATAATGTCCAACAAACATCCATCCATGGTCTTAAAACAACGAGCTACACCTTCCAACTGTCCAAATACTCCATTACAAAATGCTCGGATCCTGTCTTTCAACACTCCTGCAGTCGAAAAAGAGGCCAATGAATTGGTTGCTTTTCCTGTTGTGTTAATACACGCATGTGTTAGCTGTGCTACCGAGTTGAACATGCTGCAATCAGCTGCCATCATAGACAAGTTTATTTCTTATCCTTTGTCAACATCTCCCTCATCCTATGCTACCATTCAATCAACAGCTGATTCATGGCACTGGGACTCTGGTGCAACTCACCACCTCATGCTACAAAAATCTTCACATCAAATCCCCCTATGGTGGTTCAGAGAATATCCAAACAAAAAACAACTCAACAGTTCTAATAAAAAGAATTTGTAACACTATTCTCTCTTCCACCTCTTATGAATTGCATTTAATGAATGCTCTGCATACCCCAAAAATCTATTATCCATAAGTCAACATAATTGAGACAAGGATGTATGTTTTTGAGTTCCATTCTACATTTTGTCAAGAAGGTTTCCTGTATGAAGGTCGTGCTTCTTTGAGGTCCTATTGAATGTGGTCTATACACTTTACCAAACAACTCCACTTTGACAATGGCCGATTACCTTTGAAGCATCTCCACTCTGATTTAATTTGACAAGGTCATCCTGGACAATCAGCTCAAAGAACTCTGTATTTTCTCTTGCGTTTGCACAATTTATCTCATTCTACTCATGGTGGCTCTACAGTCTGCAAAATGTCATCAACAACTTCTACTACCATGTACTCAAAACCACTAGAGCTTATTATTGACGTACGCGAAACTGCCCCAATAATTCGTGTGCATGGATATAAATATCAAAAGTTCAGTTGGCTATTTCCGTTAACATGGAAATCTGAAGTACTTACTATGTATTTCTCTCATTTAAAGCGACGATTGAAAACTCATTTCAACAGAAGATATTTTTCAATCTGATGATGATGACACTGAATACTTGAAGTTTATCTAAATTTTAAATAAATTTAGTATCATTAATCTCTTTTTAGTATCTCATAATATTGCCAACATGGCACAGCCGAATGGAAGCATCAAAATATTGTTGAACTTGGCCATACCCTCCTATCTTAACCACCACGACTCCCCTTTTTCCCTCTAAGATATTGTACAATCGCTTTTCAAACCAGTGCTTGCTTAATAAGACATCTACCCACCACAACTCAACCAAATTTCACCATACCAAACATCATATAAGCATACCTTCTTTCTTTCATATAGTTGTCTTTTCTTCCCTTGGTTCAAGTTATATAATTCTTCTAAATTAGAAATCCACTCCACTCCATGAATTTGTCTTGACTATAATAGGAAACATCATCTTACCTATGTCGACATTACCTCTAGCAAAGAATATATTTCCCACCATGTTTCTTTCGATGAAACCTCTTTTTCATTTTCATCATCTACCAACATTCTACCTATTACAATTCCTACTATAATTATCATTCCATCTACTAAATCCCCCATCACTATTCCTATTGCAACTCCATCAAACACCACCCAAAAACATACATCAAGGGAGCCCATTAGATTCCATCCCTTCATCACCTACTCCCCTTCCCAACACTACCCCTCTAGCTATCACAACTAACATCCATCCATGGTGACTAGGTCAAAGATTGATTCTATAAAATCTTTAATTCAACCAAACATTCACTATGCTTCTTATTTACTACAACTTCCATCGTACCAACTACAATTCCTGTTACTCTCAAGCTATTAAATCTTGGCCATGGCAACAAGCCGTCGCCACATAATGCAATGCTCTAATCTCCAATTCTAATTAGTCACTTGTCCCTCACAATGCAAACATGCATGTGATCACTTGCAAGTGGTTGTTAGACTAAAACCCAATCCTAATGAATCAGCTGCTTGGCTTTTACTAGTGGTTTTGACCAAAAACACGGGCTTGACTATGAAGAAAATTTTATACCAACTATCATACTGGTGACCATCTACGTTATGTGAGACTCACAATTGGAAAGTATAACAATTTGATTTTCATAATGCTTTTTTAAACAGGAATCTCATTAAAACTATTTTTATGACACAATCACAAGGATTTATAAAACCTCAATTTCCTAATCTTGTCAACTTTACATGACATTATATGAAATTAAGCAATCACCACCTGCTTGATTGCATAAATTACCTATCATCCTTATCGACTATGGTTTTCCACCAAGCACCATCGATGCTTCTTTGTTCATGTACTCCACATCAAGGATATAACTAAACACATTGGTTTACATCAATGACATTATTATCACTACCAGTGATCAAATGTCTATCCCCTATGGCTCTATTATTCTTTCTGAAACACATAGGCAACTTACATCATTTCCTCGGCATTTTCACATAACAATCACTCTCTGGAATTGACTTATCATGAACAAAAAATACAAGCTGGTAAACCATGTGTTACGCTTTATAGGAAAAAGGTTATACTTCTAACTCTCAATGATTTGGTGTGCCATCAGCACAACTTATCTTACAGCTAATCCAACTCTTCATACTTGGATGGAATACATTTAATTTGATTGTCATTCATTCACCTCATTTCCAAAAATTTGTAAATTGTTAAATACCATTCCGATTACCAAGCAAGTCGTAGACCTCCTAACTAAAACTTTATCTTTGACTCGATTCAAGCAAACCCTTCGATAAGATCTTCAACTATTCGACAATGCCTAATATGAGGGTTGCATTATGACATACAAAATTAGACTAGCCTAATATAGCCCTATTGAACAAGTCCTTATTTGTTCTTTTGCAACCATCATGTAATCTGAACTATTGTTGTATAATGATTGCTCCTGTTTAAAGGATCTGAATCCATTGCAATGTTTAAACAATTTCCTCTGGCTCTATGTTGTCACCTTCATTTTAACTGCTCTCTAATTCCAACACTTTGTTCATTAAAAAAACAAAATGGCTCCACATTGAAAAGTCCCAAAAATAAATAGCTTTGACAGGCTCAAAAAAAAGTATATGGGTTGGCTTGATACAGGAATTAGTGAATAATAAACAGATTAATCAATAAGCTGATTTCATAAGTGTTTTGAAATACTATTAAAAGTTATGTAAGATGTTGAGAAATACTAAATGAAGTAATTAATAATATGAAAACACTAAAATAATCTGAATATTTGATAGAAGAATATAATGAACTTTTTAATATTATTTTGAAAAGGCACTTGTCTTTTGCTGTCTCAATATTTTTTTTTATCCTTCGAGTTAGAAACATAATTGGTAGTTGTGGTCAATCAAATGCTTGACCACGTTTCGAAATGTACATTTATAGAAAATGTTGTTTGAAAATGGCATGGCAAACATAGTCAAATCTAACAACCAAAAAGACTAATGTCAACATGTGGAGCAACCATATTTTTCTAGAACTTGCCCCCTTACGCAGAAAAAAAAATTATTCACATAAAAAAACCTAGCTGCAATAAAGGAAGAATCAGAACATGTGTAACAACGCCCACAAGCTATATCTTCTAACAGTATTTCACTCACAAAGTCCAACTTTGTTTTAGGTTTTGAACAAAACTTTTGGGCATTTTCAACTGAACTTAAAGAAGTCATAGAATGGCACATGCTAGTTTCAGCAACTTACGATTTGAAGCTTAATTGTTTTCCCATCTTGCTCAACCGTGCGTATTTTCTGGCAAAAATATTCAAAAGCTAGATCATTATCCGGAAAACGTCAACAAGGATTACCATCAAACAATCTTACTTACAAAATCTACTCCAATGGTGCTGATATAGCTCTCTAAATACGAATCATCCTATCCAAGGCAATGAATCAACAATCAGTGCAAACAAAAGACTATAATAAACATAAGAAAAAGACAAGGTTATCGTACAGTAATTTGTAATAGCAGCATGCTAGCACCATGGCCTGCTCACACCAGGACACTTTGTTCAGAGAAAAACAAGAATAGGCCCATAGCCTTAGAAACCTAGCCCATGATAACCAAGCTACTCATATCAAAAAGCAAACTTAAACTATTACAATTTTAGGAAGACATGACAAACTACATTAACTTTCAAAAGATCATTATACATAGAGACATTAACAAGCAAACTGAGGAAAATACTAAAAATAATGCTTAAATACAAAGGCGGTAGTTAACAATACAAGATAGAGGAAAAGGCTAAAGAAACAGATGCCAAAAATCTGTATGATAGTAGTGACATTTCCCAAATATAAAAAATCTAGAAAACCAAAGAAATAAAGTATTACAACAAAAAGGCTTTGTATTATAGAGTCTGAAAGATGGGCAGCTAATCACAACAAAAGTTGTGGGTCCAGAATAAGAAAATCAAATAGCTGAAATAACTGGACTGTTTATCATTTTAAAAATATAAATTATCTTTTTGCTAGTTATTTGATATTGAAGCACTTGTGTTCTATGCAGATATGCCATAGAAATATTTATGAAGCAATAAAAATATTTTAATGAGCAACAGAGAATTACTCAAAAGGTTGCTTAAACACAAGGAGAAAAAAATCCATGAAAAAATATGATAGCATAGTTACTGCAAATCTTAGGAGGAGGCATGATTTTCCAACTCCAGAGTCTCCAATGAGCAAAAGTTTGAATAGATAATCACTGCACAGAGAGAAAGAGGGCAAAAATAAACATCTATTTTAAAGAAAACTAGGTTTGATAAATAATTTTCACATCATAATTATTTAAATAGCTAGTTTCAGATAGTTGAGCTATTTATCCATAATGCTATGGAATGGGGTCTCAGCAACAAATACATTATCTAAGTACATATTTTCAAAACCATTGAATTGTTCTTCTAGCACATTAAGCATTCTGCACTGAAGAAGTAGATGAACAATATTTCTTCACCAAGTGGCTAAGAAGGCCAGCTTCACCTAAGCATACTGAAAGTAACTAGCATGCCTAGGGTAGACAAGTGATACTTGGCCAGTATACACTTATGCCTACACATAAGGACTTCAGTTGAGTATAAAATGGAATCAGTAGAGAAACTTTTTCACTAACATAGTTAAATAACTTGAAACACTTCAAAAAAAATATAACTTTCCAAATTTACTTAGGTAGATTGCAAGATGTTGCAAACATGATCTTGGAAAATTAATGAATTCCAAGAATATTCTACTTTATATTCCAATAGAATTAAATAACAATGCTTAAGAAAGTTTTTCACATCAAGAGGTTTATCACATAAAAATTCACTATTTCTTCAATTAATGAATAATAAAATACTCAAAAAGGTAGAACCTTCACATAAATGATGCATTGAATATTGAAATAGTATGATAAAAAATTAGATTTGCCATAAAATATCATAAACAGTTAAGGAACAAAAATTTTGAGTTTTAAATTAAGAATACCTTCCAGATGATAAGTTTTTCTTTGTGGAACAAGAAAATGCCATTGTTGGGACAAAAGGTATTTTATGCATAAGCTCAAAAGACAAATGGATGATATTAAAGGGAAAAGAAGTAATTTACGAGATCAAATACATGACATAGACACCAAGATTTATGTAGTACTTCAGAATTTAGTCCATGCCCATGGTAAATGTAGCACATAAATATCCAATCAAAAAGTTACAATAGTGATGTGCAAAATAAATGCAAAGATCCTTCTCACTCTTTCTCACATCTCAAGGCACACTGAAATTCGTACCATATAAAAAAGTCAACAAAATATCTCTCTAATCAAGAGTCACCAAGGGTAGATAAGACGTCTAATGGATAAACTAGGGAGCTTGACACATGAATCAATCAAAAAGACTAAAAGCATGCACCAATAATGAACAAAAAGTTCCAAAGAAAAATTAGCTAACTTTGACATCTTTAAAAAAAAAAGGTATAGCTCTATAAACCTTTAATGATAATATTCTTTCAACCATGACTATTTATATTTCTAATATATCCATAACATCACGTCTGCATAATTCCTATGGTTTTGTAGTGGAAACCAATATAGCTTTCTATATATCTTTCACTATGTCATATATCCATATCTAGGTTTCAAATAATTATATTATGATTAATTAATATAAATCAATCCAACAATTGTATCATGCTCTCTTGAATTTGCATGCTTATTTTAATTTCTAATCTTGAGTAATTAATATTCAAACAATTATCTTGCCATTCATTCTCCAAAACATTTAGCTAATAAGACATGACGTTTGGAATTTATAAAATTAATACTAACACAAGATATCAACACAATTGCTAAATTAATCGTTTAAAGCCATAGGATATAAGTACCATGCACTCTAAGAAATGCAAATAGCTTCCAAAATAGAGTTTTTGGGTAGAAAAGAAAGTCATTCAGATGAACATTTCAAGGATACCATAAAAGGTGAAGAGTACTTAAAAGGGCTCACTTGAGATATAAAAATCAAAATTAGTGATGGTGAATTGAAAAATACTAGTAAGAATAATGACAGCTATTCATGCTTTTAAGGCATCATATCTTTGCAAATTCAATTAAGGCAAGAATTTTCTGAAACATATTAATGCAATTGAATTTACAAGATAATTCTATAGATTGCAGCGATGGCTGCATATTCTACATAAAATAATACAGGGCAGACTTGACCAAGGTTGTTAAATTAAGTGATGGATAATTCATCATGTCTATTCACATGGATAAGCTTTCAAAGTGGAAAAAAATGGACCAGGCCTTTTAGATAGACTTCAATGCTTTGTTTGGTGGCAATTCTTACAATTGAAATGAAGTTTTGAAAACTATTTTAAAAAGATACTTTTGAAAAAGGTATTTTAAGTGAGAGAAAAACAAATCATGAAAGCTATTCAGTAATGTTTTAGAAATTGATTAAAAAAAAAATAAAAAATATAGAGGTTGAAAAGCTCCTATCTAACATGGCCCAAGAGTCTTAACACATTATCCAGAAGCCCCCACCATTCTATCCTCGTATTTTGTTCTTATGATTGTAAATATGTTAACAAACATAAGCCAATATGTGACATTTCAGCTGGAATTGCATATTAAAAGAATTTAGGTTAAGCATATGAAGCAACAACAAATTTCCAAATGGGTAAGCATAGTCAGTGAATCAGATGGCGGTGGATGTGAATCACATTTCATGATGTAAGTGGCACTTAATGAACCTAAAAAACAAAAAATCAATCCCACCTTTCAAAATCAACTAGGACAGCCGAAAACTATCCAAAAGCCTTCCAAGACTAGAGATACCGCAAGTTAACATGAACCCTAAAGTTTCTTCCTCCTTCTTCAAGATCCTATTTGGGAAACGCAGATGCGCATATAACCACGCCACCTAATCCAAAAACGTGACGAACAAGATCTATATCAATTGTGGAATACCACGATGACCAATGAATTTCCTAATAAATCGCCCAAAACAGCCAGATCTAATTCTAAACGTAGCCTTGGAGATTTATCTAAACCCATCAGCAACAATCTGATGGTAAACATCGAAATCGGGCCTCGAAGGACTTACTACTCGGGATTCATGATGACAAATCGAGGGAACCGCGTATTCTCGTCGGCGGGATCGTCGACGAGAAGCTTCTCGCGAAAAAGCTTCGAAAGCAGAAGCTAAATTAAACAACGGGAAACAGAGAGCTGTGCCTTACGGAGGGGGCAAAGCTGTGGCTTACGGGAATCCTCAAAACTGTGACGGCCGGATTGTTTGGTGTAGACTCCTCTTGTATGCCGCAAAATTTGTATTTCTGCACACGTTTATCAGATGTAAAATATATAGTGTTATCGTTTTATGGTAGGTCCATTTATTTAGGCCAATCCTGCACGCGTAAAACTGATTGACATGATTAAATTATAATAATATGATTAAAATAATTTATTATAAAACAACTGCCGAAAAAATTTGGAAACAACATGGTTGACATTGTAAAAGACTTCTAAGAGTATCAAGACACAAAAAATCATAATCTAATTTTAGCTAAAATTATATTTAACTCAACAAATATGTGATATTATCCACAACTAAGTGCACACAAAAGAAAGTTAAGAAAAAATTATCTATCATCTTGCTTCTCCAACCCTACCGTGGAAGCATGTGTTTTGAACAGGCTCAAAAACACATTAAGGCGTTGCAATTTATCTATCTAACGTAGGAATACATCATCATGTCCATCTAGGACCATCAAGATGTCTCATATGTGAAAAGAGAGCATCAAGTGTGGAGTCGAGGTCTTAGCGTAAATTTTGTTTGTTTAGCATACCATATCAAGGGAATGGTTGCAAACAACAATGACCCATATTGTGGAGACAACATGCAGGAGATAAAAAACTATTGAGAATTGAAGCAGTTGTCTATAAAAAGGAAGGTTAATTGTGAAAATCATAAATTCAAATAATCTCAAATAGCATAATCTTTTTATGAATCTTAATGTCTCTTGTAAATTATTTAAAAAGAAAACTTGCTTGCTTGTAAAAGTTGTTGTGTGTGATACAAATAAATAAGTATAGAAGTATTTTAAAGTGATTTGATTTAAATCCAAATTTATATCTACTCCTAACTAAAAGCTAAGTTTGTACTAAAACCACTCTAATGATGGATGAGCTAACAACTAAAATAAGCAATGAGAAGGATTAATCTACACATGTTAGAAAACAAAGAAGATACAAAAGAAAAATATGTGAAACTAATAAGAGCAACACAAAAGATATCCAACAAAGACAGCCTTAGCCAAGAAGGCACTATGAATAACACAAGAATTACTTTGTAAGTTAGATGTAAAAACAAGGAACTAAAAAATGATATAATAATACCAATCTTGAATAAAGTAATTAGCAAAGTAAAAATCACATGAGCACATATTTAAAGGCATGGAATAACCTTACTAAATTAGTGCAAGAATTTTGACAAGATAATTACACAAGAAAACATCTAAATACAAAGGGAACTAAAATGGTCGAATGAGAAATAGTGATGAAAACCCAGGGTTTGTGAGCAAGAGTTATCAAGTAAAGGTAGCAGTGACAAAAGATTTCAAGCACAAACATTATTTGATAATGTGAGAATGAAGAACATCAAGTTATGCCTATGATGATATAAGGATAACGGTAGATAGGTCGATGATAGGCTAACACGTCTTATCACTTAGGCCTTGTATCCCTCCTTCTAGTTCCAAAGCTCGACAAGTCAACACATCAAAATTCTTGTCACAATCAAGCTTAAGATCTTAATAAGGTGCAAGAAAAATAATGAATATTTTTTTATTTATCAAAAGTAGTCATACATGAGGGTAAGCATCCCAATTTATTAAGAACCTAAAAAAATATGAGTAAAATCACATAACACATATTGGAGTTACAAAGACACAAGTAATACAAAATGACACATTGATTAGCTAAAAAAGAGAAAAAAAACTTCTACATAATTGAATTACTTAAGAGTTACAACAAAATCAAGCCTTGAAACCTCAAATTATCCTAAAAAAGCTTAAAAATTAGCCATCATAACATGTTCCTACATAACTCCTGCTAAAATTTTCCTTTGTTCATGTAATTATGTTAGTGTTGGCTTAGTAGATGTTGACGGTCAATGGCAAGAATGTTTATGTCAGGCGCATGGGTTCAAGGATCTGGTTGGCACCGACTCGAATCAGACATTGGTCTTTGGTCAAGTGGTGGGTCGATGTTAGCTAAAGTTGGACATAAGTTGCAGGTCAAGTGGCTGGTCAACATTGGCTCAATTTGAAAGCAAAATCACGAGTTAAGTGGTCATTATGGAGGGATCACATTTGAGGCTCATGAGTGAAATGGGCTTCATAAACTTGAAAGTAGACATGGGAAACCCACTCATGGAACCATTTGCAAGAACTCACAAGTAGATGTTGGTTGGGAGTTGTAAGCCAGGTAGTGAGCAAGGTGGGCCGATGGAAAATAGACCTAGTAGGTGGCAGGAGGGTGTTCAAAGCTCGAAATGTAGTTTAGAAGCAAAATTTGAGCCAAAAAAGTAGTTTTGGGCTCAAAATTGAACCCCACACATGAAAAATGAATCTCTTAGTTGGATCTTGTGTATTAAAAATCTTAAATATAATTAGTGTCCTCACTAATTCTCTTATAATAAGATAAATTTAGCTATGATAAGTCAACTGTTCTTGATCAATCTTAAACACATCAGAGTTTAATCTTTATAACTCTTCCTTTGTGATCCAAGTATCTTCAGTGTTTGGTCTATCCTTCTTGTAAAGAATTTAACAGTGTACAAAGGAGGAGGTAAATTTTGAGATCTTTAAAATTCTTATTAATTATAAAGACAATGTTAAATAGTAGTATTATCTCTTAGATTGATTACCTATAAAAAACTTTTTTTATGAGTTTAATACTTTGTTCCTTACATCTCAATATTAATATAGTAATATCATTTTTGAGATAAACAATCAATACTTTGATTATAAAAGATCATTTTTGATATTTTAAAAAAATTTATTGTTAATTGTGAATTAAACTAAAATATGTAAATACAAACATTAAAACACATGAACATATAAGGTAAGAGGCATATCAGATTTCAAATGGGTTGTCAAAACCTTTTTTACATCCTCCTCTTGTTGCTGAACTAGGCTTCCACTAATCTAAATACCTTTTGTTCAACTAGCGCGTATGCTTAAAACACTCATAACACTTGATCAACTTAATCAAACATTGCTCCGTCGAGTCCACTACAACAACCCAACATAGTTGCACATACAATAGTAGCTCCACTAAGCTTATAAATAAGCCACACATGGACACACATAAACCAATTTCTTGGTACAATAAAAAAAACTAAAATATTAAGGTATAAAACTCTTTAAACAACTTGTATAATAACTTATACCTCAACTCTTCAAGACAAAACATGACACAATTGCTAAATAAGTGAGATAATATATTATAAATATGTACTAAATAGAGATGAAATGTAAACTAAGTTTGGAATGATGTTGCAAGTGACTTGTAATGCTCAAGTTACAAGTTATGAATATTGTTAAGCAAAGCGATTGGTTAAGGTACTACAAGTTGAAGCATCATCTTTTGTTCTTGTATTTTATACCTATTTATATGAGAGATTGAAATAAATATAGATCAAGAAGATGTAATAGCTAAAATCACATTACAACAAAGCTCCAACTAGTTTTTATGCTCTTGAGACTCAAATCATATTAGTATGTCAATGACATCATATTATAGTGATGAAATTCATATAGCGATCATTCTGATAATGAAAATATATGACTATCATCAACAGTTTAAAACAATGTATCATATAAGTTCAAGTTGGACCTTATACTGTATGACTCAAATATAATAAAAAGCACTTAAGTTCTGATATCAATCATATTAGATGATCTCATGAGTCGTACTAACATAAAATAGTTCATATTTATGGTTTGCATAAATTATACTAATCTAAAGGCAAGTCACCATTGCATAATACATATTTCCACCAAAGTCGATTATCTATCTATGACATATTCTTACTTCAAGTCCTCAACAACATAACTTGTTTTAGAATAGTAATAGTAAAATTAAAAATCATGAGAAATTGCAAAGAACTAAGAAAGAAAGGCAATAAAATTTTGCCACAAAAAATGATGTCTTCATTCACCTTTCTTATCCCTTTATATAAGAGTTTAGATATAATATTTTATTTAAAAATATATATTATTTTATTTTTTATAGGATACATAAGATTTGAACTAAAAAATCCACCATCATAAAATCTATGCTGCAAGGGCTCATTTACACGTGCATAGATAACCACATTATTAGCACTGTTCACACATACTGGTATTGTTCACATGCATGGACCATGCGACATGGTAGATTTACCTATGACATGTGCAAACCAAGTGTAACAATAGGTGCTATAACACATGCATGTTCTCACATGAGTTGGTCTCACAAGGCCACCTCTGCAGAACAAGCATGGGTGTCCTACACATCATGCCTTCCTATATGAGTGTTAGCATCTCCATGCACAATCGCTTGATCTATATGTGTCTTAAATGTGTTAATGTAAGTGGTTCTCAATGCTTTATGTCGCTCGATATTTGTCATTTTGTTTCATTTTCTAAATTTTTTTTCATTTTTAAATTTTTTGATAATTTATAAACTTATAGTTGAGCTCTTAATCATATGACCTTTCTTTTTTATGATTCGAGACCCATAGAATGTTCTTTTTCAATGATAAATCGATTTTTTACAAGATCAAGTTCTTTTACTTTTTGGAGTGATTTTTAGAGGTTAAGACTTCCATCAATCTCATTGGCTATTTTCTTTAACTTAGTGACAAACAACATATAATTTTGGAGAGTGTTTACTAACCTCTTCACTTAATTGATCGATAATAGGTAACATCTCATTCCTATAAGTATGGATTCTTTAATATAATTTGATAAACATCTAGTGGTACTACTAATACTAAATAAATTTAGACTTTCATTAGAGTCTAATTTGGAGTCTATAATACTATACATGCTTAATAAATTATTAAGAAATTTAAAAGGATGCTATTTACTAATTAGAGTTAGCTCACATGTGTGACATTTTATAATTGTTTAAAGATTAGTATCTAAAATTATATTATAAATTATTAAGTAGAGTAAGTAATAATATATTAAACATTAAGCCTATAATTCGATAAAATAGTTTTTATCGCATCTAATTTTACACACATAAAATAGAAAAATTAAGACAAATTCTATGTGAAGTATTTTAATAAAAAAATAATAACACTAATTTTAGAATATGACCTAGAAAATAATAGTTACTAAACTAGTATACCTCTTTTGTGGTGATGTTTTGTAGTTTTGTTAGTATGTCGAGCACCAAAGATAGAAAAAAGATGATAAGATAATGGTTTAAGTTAATAAGGAAGCTTGGTTTAAAAGAATAATAAGATAATAAGCTAGGATTTGGAGTCTTATTGAGAAGAGTGGTGTTTTGATGATTAGATCAAGAGAATGAAAGGGTAAGTGAAGACTTATGGGTATTGATAGAAGTGAGAATTTGTTTTGTTATCAGCTCTCCCAGTAGGTCTCTAACCTTCAATCATTCTCTCACAAAGGGTTTGGTTATTGACACTCTCAGTGGAAGATCTCTCACATTCGATCCTCATCTCTCAAAAATGAAGTTGGATCCTATTTATAGTGATCTTAAAAATTCATCAGTAATTTAAAAAAGAAAAAACAAAATTAAAAAACCTTTAAAATTAATTGATGTTAAGAAGTTCAAATTAGTCACGCATTTTGGGTGACGATAATTGTGAACAGTGAAATGAACTAAGAAACAACAGAGTAAGCGACATTGGTAGAGCTACCGATTTGGTTTTCAGGTAAGCACAGGTTAGGCAGAATAACACAGCCAGCTATGATTGGTTAGTTGGCATGATTGACACAGGTTGAAGTGGATCAAGTGGGTCATCATGGGTAATGAGTTGGCATGGGTCAAGCAAATCAACTAAGTTTCTCAATCAATTAGGGTAATGTGGGAGCACAAGTGGCTCAGGTGGAGACAATGGCTACAGAAGGCAACAGTGACGGTGGTAAATAATGAAGGATAGTGCAAGGTAAAGAAAATAATAAAAAATCAATTTTTAAGTATTTTTGAGGTAAATTTCAACTAAAATTTACACTAACAAATGTACAGAATTAGTGCAATTCTAATGAATTTATATTTGTGAAATGTATAGAACTAATGCAATCCTAACAAATTTGTATTTGTGAGTTGATATTAGATGCTTTTGTGTTAATTATTTCATAGATAATCTTATTAATATAGTCTTTGGTGATGATAAAGTTTACTTTATATTACTTTTTTAACTCTTACCTTGAAATCTTTATCAATCCATGATAGAGAATAAGATTTTAGATGTGGATAATTTTTATGTTTAATCTCTTCACAAGATTTTTTGATATTAGATTATTTTCAATTCTAATATCAATGATAACACTAATAAGTTCTTTTATTCTTATTTTTTCTATTTGCATTAATTCTTTTTTTAATAACCATTACAAATGTATTAGCTTTTTATAGATTAAATACGAAAATGAGATAATTTAGCGACAATAGGATAATAAAGACCTATAAAATACTTTGATAATGTATCTCTTTAATAGATATTTCCAAATTCATGACTTATCATCAAAATTCTTTAGTATATTCCTACTCTGTTTATAATTATTGAAGTGATAAACTATGTCATTTTCTCCACCTTTTCTCCATATAACTCATGGGCTAAAATCTTTCTCTAATTAATTTTTTAAATTGGCTCCATATCACTTCTACAATTATATTATTTCTTAAGTCAGCATTTTATAGGCTAATGTATGACTTATCATTTTTAATAGAGCATACACCATCTTATCAATTGATGAATAGTTGTATAAAAAATATGTTTCTAATTACTCCGACCATGAGTCTAATTTCTCTACTTCCAAAGTACCATCATAAATATGCAAATCAAGTATAACATCAATATTAAAGAGATGTTATCAACTCTTATGTAAATAAAAAGATGAGATTAATGATATCATTCTCATCTTCATCTCCAATATTTAGATTATCATTTAATCATTATAATTCAAAGTTTCTCTGGTTAAGAATATTTTCTTTTGGTAGATTGTCTTTTAAATTTGTCGTGGGATAGTATTAGAATTTTAACACCATTTTTATTAAGACTTGTGTTTGTTAAGTTAATAGAATTACCTATGACTTTAGACTTGATAATTACATAATGGGTGTAGTCACCTTGATCGAGACTTTCTTAATCTCTTGATTCCCTTTTATAACTTATTCTTCTACTGTTTTCTTCTTAGCTTCTATCATTAACATCAAATAGAAGCTCTCTTATACCAAAAGTATTTATGAACTAGCTGCGAGATGTTCTCACTTTGAACCCTCCATAATAGACCTTGTTTTAGAGTTTTAATAGCGAAATTAAAAGCTTAAGGAATGATAAATAACTAAGAAAGAAAGAAAGATAGTTTTTGTCACAAAAATATGAAATGAATTCATTCAACCTTCTTATCCCTTTTATGTAGGGGTTAGGATGTTATATTTTATTAAAAATATATATTATTTTATTTTTCACATGATACATGAGATTTTGACAAAAAAATTCAATATGGCAAAAACCACATTGTAATGAACTTTCAACCCATGCGAGCTATTGCACTCTTCGAATGACTATGCTAGTGACATTATTCACATGCATAGGTATTGTTCATGTGCATGAATAATTCCATGCCATGTGCATGCTGATTGCATGTTGTAATAGGTGTCACGGTGCTCATGCCATGTTAGGAGTTGTACATAGCCTCCATGTCGTCCTTGGGCGCTATTCTCGTCGCATTGGTTCACTTGATGATTTTCATGATTTTGTCTCGTCTCCTTGATGTTTTCTTAATTGTGAATTTTTTGATGATTAAGTAAACTTATAGTTAGGCTTCAATTAGCCAAGCACTTAAAAAAATTATCATATGTTATGAACATGAAATACAAAGGCTTGTAAGATCATATGTTGTTCAGTTTAAGATGACATAAATATTGTTCATATTAATACTTTATATAATATTGTAATTGTATGATAATAAATATTTTGAATAAGCCCTTTGTAATTATTTGATACTCATATCATCTTAGTGTGGCCATGAAAACATTTATAATATAATCATACTACTATGATATTACTATATAAATAATATAATATTGAGTTCATGCTTTTATGATTTAACATTTATCATATAAGTTTGATTTACTAATCATCTTAATAGTTGAGAAAATTATTTATATTAGTTCACATGGCATTATAATACAAATATCACACTCAGATAAAACAGTATGCATGATGATTGATAAACATGAAATTACTATACAAATACTTCATACTTGTACAATGCACAAAGTAATAACTGAATAAAATAATATTGGTATGATATAATAATTGTATTATTACACATTATAAGCATGTTTATAAGATTTTTCTCTCAAATATATAGTTATAACACATAGACTTTGAATTATATGATAAATAACACTTGTAGATTCTCTTATAATAGAATATAGTTATATTGATACATTATAGAAATTATACATGTCCTACTAGTACTAAGAACAAATCCTAAGAGAAAATAAACTACGTATTTATATGAAACTTGTTTCTTAAATATATGATACAAATGGAAAATCAACTCTTAAAAATTGGACAAAACTGATATGTAGTTGATCCCATGTATGACCAACTTTGCACACACAGCCTCAATCTAGGAGATGGTCACACATATATGATGGATACATCATACCTATATGATGCTAACATAGTTTTACCTTAGGATGTAAATATAAACAAAAAATAAAGATCGTTCAAGTACGATACTAAATATTGTACTATATAACCAAAAGGCATAGAAAAGAATAGCTCGAATTAAGATGTTTTAAGCTAGATTTCCCTAAACTAAGATTTGATTTAAACTTAAAATAATATGAAATGATATTTAATAAAATACTAATGCAATTCTAGAGATCATAACAACACAATAATATTTAGCAAGTGACAACATGAAACTAGATATGTAATATAATCTTGATTGTTCCAATTAAGCATTTAAATGAAAGGTTTGAGAATCTAATCACTAGTAACATGCACATGAAGGTATTCAAATGGTTTAACTAACCCATATGGAGAAACTTAACTGACTCCAAAATTTAAAAAATGAGCCAAGCTTGAACAAAGCCATCAATACTCATTGACATGTCTTTATAAGTGGATTGCTCCATGAAATATTTGACTAAACTCTCTAATTAACTAATTCTTATTTGATCTTAAAAAGTAAGATCTAAAACATACTAAAAAAATATTCCAAATAGTAGCACAATGGTTTTATTCTTATCAAACAAGTAGTATGCAACCAAGGGCTCAATAATTTTTCCTTTTGATGATGACAAAACTATTAAACAAATAATAAAATAAAAAAAAAGTAAAATAATATTAACACAAAAATTCTCTCCTTGTGTTCATGCTCACCTTCGATGTATGTAATGAAAACAATTAATAACAGTATTGCAAATGCATGAATTTCTTTTCATTTTACTCACTTTTTCATTCTTTTCGTTTCCTGCATTTCTCTCCCAAAATTTTATTGCAATAAAAGAAACTTGCATAGAAATGTAGAAAAGAATATAATATAAGTACACAATAACAATTTTAGTTATACAACAATACAACTGTGTAGTTTAACAAATTTTACATTGAATACAACACATGAATAAGATGAATGGGTAATAATTTGAAGCAGCACAACACTAAGAACATATTCTAAACACTTCACATCAAGATCATAGCGATAATGAACCAATAATAGCAATCAATTCTAAACAAATCTCTTTTGTTATATGATTTTAGCATTACAATTATTGAATATTTTAATAATTAAAGATCTTAGTAACTACTACAATATAAGGATTGAATCAGTTAGCCATGAATTTGACAATATAAAACAAATAATTTAGCAATGAATGACTAAGGGTTCTTTTCATTAACATCAATTGATAGTAGCAAACTAAAACAAGCATCATGTTATAATAGAGTGGTCTACAAGAGGTTTCAATTGAGAACCATGTTAATCAAACATTGTAGTATGTAAGAGAAAATATTCAACTAAAGCACTACTAATTAGCATTTATGTGTATCATAATGACATACTAAACTACTTTCCCCCCTAATTTTCTTTAACCATTCTAATTATAAGTTAAGAAAATTCAACTTACATAAAACAAGAGTCTTAATGAAGTTAATTTCAAAAAATAGTTAAAATTTTCTTTTAGTTAAAATTTATTTTCATCCAAATTTATCTCAATTATTAATCCTTACAAGATCATGATTGGTAATATTTATCCCAATTATTGGCTATCATGTGAACCACTAGGTGAAGGGCCACTCTTAAAAAAGTTTTTGTTGAAATAATAAAAGTGGTAATACTTTATAGTGTCAATAATAATTTCACAATTGTCATACATCACAATAAGAAGCAAAAAAAATTAAACATTGAAGAACAATACTTTTCCTACACACATGCATTCAGTTCTCCACACTCCTCTTTGTCAAAAGATCAATAATTGTAAACCATATAATGAGCTAGAGGACCCACAAAAGCACCAGACCAAAAGTCCCAACAAATACTATCCCAAAAGATCCTACAACTCAAGCCAAAAACACCCTACAAATTATAGAACCAAAAGTCATTGCAAGAATATCCAAAAGACTAATATTTAACCTAAAAGAGAAGGTCCCAATAATAAAACAAATGATACATTGAAAATGTCAAAATATAAAGCTCTTATAACAAATATAATTTAATCAAGAGACATATCATAATAAAGTTAAAACAATATGGAGGTGATATGCAACTTTGCTCTATGAATGTAGTAAAAAAACTTGAATAGAATGAGATTAATACTTGAATCCCATATTCTTACCCTTTTCTTATGTTTATAATATTGATCTTCAAGATAGAATTCTTCTTAATAATGTGCAATTGAGAATTTCCTTTTTCATAATATTTGGACCCCTTTATATATGCATTTGCATGGCCTTTAATAGCTCTAAACAATTCCTAACGGCCATAATAAAATTTCTCAAAATTTTGTTAAACTGTTACACCCTTGTGTTTGATGAGTCAAGCATAAATATTTATAAATATTTCATATGAGCTTGTTTTAAGTGTGTTAATATTCAATTAAGTCAAGTCATGAACTTTAAATGTCTAAAATAGTGGTCTTCAAGGCTATTGGAGTCATGACAAGCTTCAAGAAAATTGAAGACATTTACAAAAATTTTTATACTTGAATTTTTTTTATTTTTTTAAATTTGATAAGTCCAAATTTTGAGTTGATGTGGCATAATAGTATTAATATTTGAAAATGTTATAAGTTTAATAATTGTTGAATTGTGATTTTTGGGTCAAGCATTATTGATAAAAAGTATAGACATTGGTATTTGATTTTTTAAAATTATTTAAGAATTAGGGTTCATGAAATTCTTTTCATAGTCACTTAGGATTCTTGTAACACTATCATAATATAAAATTATTTTGGTACACTTATATTCAAAATTTTGGCACAAAAATTCTCACAAAATACTATAAAATCACTTTAGTCTTGGGATTTTTCACTGTAGCATTGGACGAGTTGACCTGACTCGATCGCTGGTCCATCCAGGCTTTAAGGATTTTAAAAAATAAAATAAAATAAAAATTATTCAATAGACCCGAAGGGGCGAGCGAAGCCTGAAGACGAAGGAAGAAGGTTACAGGGAAAGTTGAATGGAACAATGTGAAATCAGCCTGCAAGAAAAGCCGAACAGAACAGTGCGAAAACATGTCAACAAGGACCAAGTGATGAAATCTTGGTCGAGGAAGGGGGAGCAAACCCCAAACGGCTCGAGAGATAGACAAACCAGAATCCTTATGAAAAGTAATGACAATGTAATTTGGGTGATATGGGACTAAATTCCCATCCGATTGTAAAAGAAGACAGAAGGACAGACGCGATCGAGCGACTGACGTTAATAAAGGCGAAAGGGAAGGCGCGATCCGACGGCATAAATTAATCAAGATAAAATGCTGCAAGTGAACATTAAAATGACAAGCAAGAGCTTCGAACCAAAGGTAAATTTGCAAGACGATGTGGAACCACTGCAGTAAACTTTTAATTCAAATAATTTTTGGACACATTATACTAATACATGCATGATAACCTATGCTTAATCTAATGGCCCAGATCAAGGCTGCCTAGATCCTACGACAATGATTGATCTCAAATGATAAGATTGGGATTCAATCAGAAATGTCTATTTCAAGATCCAAATTGAACGATGACTGTTATGTGTCTGTTACCCAAACGACTAGTTCATTTTAGAGTCATTGGGAGTGGATTTAGAGCTCAAATTTGGGCTCTATAAATACAGAAGGATGAAGAACTTTAAGAGATTACCATTGTTAAGTTCTCAAAGTTTTTAAATCATAATTTTGAGCTATTTTAAGTGTATACGGTGCTTCTAAACTCATAAGTGAGTGTGTCTCATACTTTTTTTAAATTTTCTTATTTTATATTTTGTTGCCAATTTTTGTATTTGTTTCATTGGGGTAAGGGCACCCAACAATTGTGCAAAAGCTCGAGGTTTGAGTTGAGCCCGAAAAAAACTCAAGTAGGTTTGGGATTAGTCATAGGTAAAATCCCAAGTAGGTTAGAGGTGAGTAGTACGAAAAACCTTGCTTGTAATTTGGAGATTTTTAGTGGCTTTTTTCCAACACTGGTTGGGGGTGGACGTAGGCTCAATTTTGAGTTGAACCACCTTAAAAATCTTTTGTGTACTATTTTACTACTCTTTTTTGTTCTTGTTTAAAAAATTTTAGTTTTAATTTAAACCAAAAATTGAAAGAAAATCTCAAAATCTTATTTATCACAATTCACCATTCTCTTGTGGGTTTATTTTTAAGCATAAAGAACTTTATAAACTAGCATTTATTCATAATTTTTGAAATGATCATACTTGTTTGATCAAGGATCATACAAGTATGATGCCATAATATCTTAATTTTTTTATCATTTAGATTTGTTTATTTTGTTCAAATTAATACTAACAAATGATTGTACTAATATAATGAGACTATCTTACACATATGAATCATATAATCAAAATATTGCTTTGAGTTCTATAAGGATCATGCTTGATGATAAGAAAGATCATACTAATACGAAGAGCTTAATGCTTATAATCTCTTTATTATTATAAAATTGTATAAGTATAATTAGGTGATTGTGCATATATGATTAAGTAATCATTCTTATAAAAAACATGTCAACTCCTACATTGTCTTAAGTCTTGGCATTCACATTTATGTTAAATGCGATCATACTTGTATCGTATAAGAAATTTTAATTATACAAAGAATATATCAGCTTTTATTTCTTGATTAAGTGAAATCTACTTATACGTTATAAGAGATTGTACATGTGCAATAAGGTAAACTTCAACTCAAACCTAAGACGCTTAGTCTTAACACTTGTTCGATTATTTTATTAAATTAATAGTACATGCAAAATAATAATATAATATTTCATGAACACCTTATTAAGTCAACTTAGTCTTAAGTCACTTGAATTTGATTCTTCATCTAATCACTTAAATGAACTTATCATACAAGGACAATAAGAATATTATATTATATGATTAGTATAGTTTTCTAGATTTCACTTAATTTATATTCTTTTTAATTTCTACTTAAGCTTTAGTAAGTTGTACAACCTATTAAGTTTGATCTATTCTAAGACATGTTATATGTAAAGTAATCTATATGAAATACATGTCCTATGAAATCATAAATGAGTGATAGAACAGTTTTAAAAACTATTAATCATTGACACTCAACCTTAGTGTCACAAGTTAATTATTATATATTTTATATTTTAAATCAAAAAATGATAATAAAAAAGTCTTCTCCATGTTTGCTCAAGCTTTGTGTTTCTTTTGATTCCAGTTAAGGTTAACTCCAAAAAACTATTAATAAGCTTAGTGAATAAATGACTAAACTCTCTAATTAATTAACTTATTTAATTTTAAGCTACATATTTTAAAATATTTAAAAAGATTATTTAAAAATAATATAATAGTTTTATTATTATCAAACTAATGATGTAAGGACCTATTGTTTAATAAAAACCTCTACCAACACTTATAACATTATATTAAAACCTACTTGAGCTATCCATAGAAAGACAAACTCATTCTAATGTTGGGTGTTGGGAGGTATTCAATAGTACCAACTTTGCTTTCTCAATAAAGAGATTTGCCGCACTCTCTAGCTTGTACATGTCTCTTATAAGAAACACTAGCTAGTTAGTTTCTTTAGTCTTTTATGGTATGATTATTTCTTGATTGTAAGATTTTTCATATAAAAACACTTGCTAATTGCCATTAATTATTCATAAGTTTTTATGAAAAATTAACACTCATTATCTTGTCTTATTGTATTAATTATGAATTTCATAATAATTAGAGTAATTATGCAAAAAAATGTAAATATATTTAAATGTTTTCCCCTTAGACATGAGTGAATACTATCTTTAGTTCCTATTATTTTATAGTTAGCATATAACATCTATAATACTAACAATTATAAGTTTAAATGACATATAAATAAATTATCAACTCTCTATTCTTCTAAAACTATGCATACACATAATTGTTATGATTTTGAGATGAGTACCTACTCATATCTATCTTCACCTTGCTTTATTGCTCTATGAGCCAGTGACATACCTTATCATGTAAATAGAATAAATAGTGAGAAAAATATTTAGTAGATAAATTTAAATAGTAAATGACATTTAAGCAAAGTTAGTAGAGGACATAATAGCATATAATACATTAAATAGAGGTTCAACTTAGAGATTTAATCCTGTTCAGACTCAAAGTCATGTCAGTAGTGGCTCCTTTGTTTCCTATTAGTCTCCATTATCATTATCATTATAGGGGTCAATTATATCTAACTATTGTTTATTACACATTTAAGTTTACTTTTATCAGTTCATCAAGTTATTTGCTTTTATAATTTAGTTTAGTAGTTTGAAGAATAATTGGTAATTTTTTAGATATTTTTAACTTTATATTTAGTATAAGTCATCTCTTTTGTTGTCCAATAATTTTGATAATGCAAAAGGTTATATTAAAAATGACTTTAAAAAGATTAAAATTTTAGTTTGGGTTGTTCCCAATGTTGGTCATCATCATCTGTCATCATACCATCGCCATTAACTATCATCGTCGTAGCCCACACTAACCTGCATGGCCTATGTGACCTACACTTTACTGATTGAACCTGGTTGATCTGCTCGACCCACATTGATCTAACACCCTCGCCAACCCACTATATCTTCTTTTACCCACATTGACCAATGCTAAACTGCCAGCCCTTGTTGATCCATGCTATTTCACCCAACCAATGCCTAGCCAAAAACAAGACTAGAAGCATCATGCTTCTTTGCGTGATTATACAGATCGCACTACCCATTGCTTCATTGATCATAATTACTACTACCTAAAATGCACAACCTACATGGGAACTACTTATGTCAATTATTTTATTAGCATTTCAATTCAAAGTTTTTTAGTTTTGTTTTGTTAAACTTAAAAGTATTTATTTTATAACTTATTGGCAACTTTTAGAATTCTAAAATATCCTTTAAAATTCCAAAAATGTCATTATGTATTCCTTGGTTAGTAAAATTATTATTGTACTCTTGAGATCTGTATAAATAGGGTTCTCATCATGTTATAAAAGACGATGAATATTTTTGAATGAAACAACGAAGTGTTATCACCAAGCTTATTTGATATGAGCTTATTATGTGCGAATAATTCAATGATGTGATTTTGGAGGTACATTGAGAAGGTGAGTGAAGGGATCAAAAGAGAATATCCTGATTCATTATCCAACATTAATACGAGCATCAAGTCATCAAAAAAGTACTTATTTATTTTATTTGATATTTTGAAAAATTTAATCATCTTGTCTAATTTTTTAATTTATGCAAGTGACCGTATAATTTATTGTTTAGTATTCTAAAAACTCTACTTGTACATACCTTGCTCCTTCATCACTAATGTGAGAACTTAGATATGTGTTGTTTAAACTACTTTTTCTTTATGATGAGATTCCTTATGTTAAAAATCAATGTAAGTTCTTCACTTTTAAGAAAGTTTTTACTTGATTCTAAGAGTTTTGCTTCTAAACTTATAACACCTTTAGGTAGACCCTTGTATAGATATATTTCTAAAACTTGAGCCCTTCTTAATTATTTGAGTTAAAATATGTTTTAGCATATCATCCTTTCTCAAGTTTGGTGTAAGAGCATGATCATTATCTTTTGAAACTTATATACCTTTTAATTTATATTAAATAATTATTTTTTAATTTTGTAAATTTTTTAATTATTGAAAGTTATTAAAAAAATATGAAAAAAATTAGTTTTAATTTTGATGATATAACATTTATTTATTTATATGGTCTCTATTAGTATATTTTAGAATTTATTATTTTTCTTTTTTTGTGATCTCAAATTAAGATTTTATTTTCAACCCCATAGTTTACGACCACTTGATTTGAAAAACAATTTAAAAAGTTTGATTTATGACCAACGCAACCAACCATGGACTCGATAATATAACATCCAATGTTAGAACTAACTCATTCAATGCAAGAACTAAGAATCACCTTAGAAATATACATAGATTGATTAGAATAATATAGAAATAGTAGATTAGGTGGAACTCATAGATTAAGTCTATGATAAGTGACTCCAAAATTAGGAAAATATCCTCTATAAATGATTCTAATGAACTGGAACATCAACTTTGGCATCGAGATACTCTGCATACCCATGATAGAAGACATGGTAAGGATGATGATTATCAGATTAACATGGTTAAAATAAAAGCATTTATATTTGATGGTACTTTAGATTCTAAAGCATATTAAGATTAGAAAATGTGAATGAAGCATTATTTTTATTAGTATTATCTTAGTGAGCATCGAAAGTATTAATTTGCAAAATTTAAGCTAAGATCATAAGCTAGATTATTCATTCACATATAGGAAAGGTGATATCTTGATGATGATCAAGCATTACCCTAATCATGAGAAGAACTCAAGATTTGCTTATGAGCTAAATAAGTACCCACATCTTATTTAAGTATGCCTTTAGATAAATGGCAATGTCCATCCCATGGTTCAAAGATTATTGATAAATATATTACTAAATTTGATGATTACATACTTGGATGTTGTATATTAGGAGTTAGATCGAGTAATATTGTCTTGATTTTGGGTTAGGCTCAAAGAGTCTATTCAAACAGAGTTATACTTGAGAAATATTACTTGTTTAAAAAAGAAATATAAAATGTCTTGTGATGTAGAATGATTTAGAGGGTTGATTGCTTATAAGAGTGAGTTTCCTTCTATCACTTCTCAGCCTTAAACTCATAGCACCAATTCCACTATTTATATTACTTCTACTTGACAAGCAACCCATCTCCCTCTAACTATACCACTAACATATCAAATCCAACCCTCAAACAAACTATCTAGTAGTTTTGAAGTTGAGTGTTATCATTGTCACAGGAGAGGGCATGTTAATCCATGGTGCTCTAAGAGAGCTCTACACATAAAGATAAAAGAAGAGTTAAAAAAGGCATTGAAGTTGTAAAAGAAGAGGTTATATAACTAGATGAGGAGGTTAAAAAAGAATTTTAAGTACTAAGTCAAAGTCTTTACTATATTGAACCACATATAGTTATTGTGAGATGCACTTTGACACACCAAGACCATCTAAAGATTAGTGATGAAATAACAACTTTAGTATCATCATTAAAATTAAATACCAATCTTATAAGATTATTACAAATGGTGGTAGTTATATAAATGCTATAGCACATAATATTATCAAAAGAATATATTTAAAACTAAAAGACTATCCTCACCCATAATTTGAATCTTGGATTGACAAAACCTCAATTTACATACAATAAAGGTACTATGTTCCTTTAAAATTTGGTTAATATTTTGAAGAATTATGGTGTGATGTCACCCCAATACAAGTAGGTAGCCTTATCTTCGAAAGACCTTGGTTCTTTGATCGAGTTCTAGCTTAAATAGAAAATCCAATACTTGCACTTTAGTATACGAAGGCACCTCTTTCGAATAAAATTTTTAATATAAACACTCTAAAATTACTTATTAACATTTCACTAGTCAGGATTAAAAAGGATATGAAAAATGACAAAGTTTTCTAGTTTGTGACAATTAAGGAAGCCTTTACTAGAATACGCACCCCATTACTCTTTGTCCAACCCTTACTAAAAGAATTTATAAACATATTTATTGATGGCTTGCTAGACACACTCCTACTTTTAAGAGATATTCAATATGTCATAAATATGGTTCTTATCATCTCACTATCACATCACTAAGAAAATCCATCAATTCAAGCAAAACATTAATTTCTATCAACTTATCATCCCCAAATGGATGAATAAAAAAGTAATCAAACAAAATTTAAACAATATTTTTCACAACCAAATAAAGGAACATGTTTCAACTTTAGGTCATCTATTGTCATGCATTAAGTTTACTAATCAAACAATGAGTTTGAGTCCTTTTAAAATTTATTTTGAAAATCATCCCTAGAGTCTTATTTATTTGATTTATTGTCTCATAATTTTTGCACTTCTGATTTTATTGAGTCTTTTGTTCATTATATTTTATCATTACATAAATGTATTATTAAATAGTTTTATTTAAATAATAAAATATATAAATAACTAATAGATACACATAAAAACCTAAATAATTTATTGAGTGTGATTATATGATGATTCATGTTAGGTCTAAGAGATTCCTACCAAGAACCTTCAGAAAATTACATGCTTATAGTGTTAGACTATTTAGAATTATGAAAAAAACTAGATATCAAAGTGTATATTTTGGATTTATCCAAAGATTATGGAATAAGACCTACCTTTAATATTTAAGATCTTTTACCTTATAGGAAAGCATGCCTAATACTAAGTAAGCCTTTTAAGCCTTCACCATCACTATCAAGTAAACATATCCTATCATTATATTAAGCTTCATCTAATGAGTTGACAGATCAAGTGGAGAAAATCTTAAATAATCAAACAATTTTCACATAAGATCAAACACGATAAAGATTTTTGGTATGTTGGTGAGTCATCTAGCCTCTGACAACACTTGGATTACTAAGGAAGAGCTTCACCACTTAATCCCAGAGATGTTAAAGTAGTATCAGAGATTTGATCTTAACTCTATAGAGTTGTGCTCTTTCTTACCTAGGGAGGGTGACAAAGTATCATCTAGTGCATTATACAAATGCTCCACTTGGAGGTGTACTAGTCTATTCGATCTTAGAACTATGCCAAGATTGACTCCTCTACTTCTCGTTAATTTCTATTAATATTTTCATTGTAGTGGACAATTACATCATGTAGAGGTTCCACTTAAGATATTTTCAATTTTATATTTAATACAGGTCATACCTTCAATAGTCTTATAATTTTGTTGATATAAATTTTTGTTAAAAATTACTTTAAAAAGACTAAAAATTGAGTTTAAGTGTTTTCTTTGTCTATCGTTGTATCATTGCTATCAATTACCATTACTAGAGCATGCACTAACCTGCATAACCCACACAACTAGTTTATCTGCTTGATCTATGCCAACCCATCACCTATGATAACCTGTCTATCTGCTGTAAACTACGTCGACCAGCCAGCTCTCACCAACCCGCATTATTCCACCTCACCCATGCCTCCCTAAAAACTGGACTAGAAGGGTCGTGCCTCTCCAAACATGTTGCAACCATTCTATCACCCATTGCTTCTTCACTTGTAATTACTACTATCTAAAATGCACACCTATTTAGGAACTACTTATGTCAATTAATTTTAAAACTTTTTAATATAATTTTTTTCAATTTTTTTAACCAAAATTCAAAATATTATTTTGTAACTTATGGCAACTTTTAGAATTCTAAACTATCATTTAAAATTCCAAACTATATCATTTTGTATTCCTAGATTAATAAAATTATTATTATATCATCGAGATATTAATAAATGGGATGCTTACCATGTTATCATTGATGATAAATATTTTTGAAAGAAATAATGAAGTTTTGCTACCAAGTTATTTTGATAAAGTATGTTGCATGTGAACGATCTAATAGAGTGATTCCAGGGCACCTTAGGAAGGTGAGCAGGTGGCTTAGAAAAAAAATCTTGACACATTATCTAACATTCACAATAAATGAAATCACCAGGAAAGTACTTAGCTACTTTATTTCATATTTTAGGAAATTTAGTATTCTAACAACACTACTTGTGTATAATTTACCACTTTATCACTAACGTGAATAATTGAGTGTGTGTTATTTAAACTACCTTTTTAGGTTGAGATTCTTTATATTAAAAATTAGTGCAAGCTCTTGGCATCTTAGAAAGTTCTTTCTTGCCTAATAATCATAGGGTTTTTTATTCTAAATCTATAACACCTTTAAGTATGCCTTTGTAGGGATATATTATTAGAATCTAAACTTTTCTTAAATATTTATAAGTTAAAATAGGTTTTAACATATCATCCTATATTATAAAAATAACAAATATAAAATAAATAGAGTAAGTAAAAACATGACATCAATATCATTTCATTGTTTTATCTTTATTCCACATGTATATATGAAAATGCATATATCTGATTATTTCATCTTTATTTGTATTAAATTCTTATTTGTCTTTTTTTTTCTTTTTCTTTTTTCTTTTTTCCTATTTGTCTAGCTTTTTTTATTTTGACCTTTCTTTATCTCAACACCGTGTCTCCACTCAATGCTATTATCCTATGGTTTTAATTGTGTTCTTTTCTTATTTTAGTCTCGTATACTACTAGTTTCATATCATGCCTTCCATTATATGCAAAGTTTTTTTTTCTTTTATGGCCCTATTAATATTGTATCATACTTTAAATCTTGTGTTACAATTTTATTGGTTTTTCTTTCTTTTTCTTTCATGGTCTGATTTATTTTTAGCGGAATATCATGCCATATATTGAGTGCAAACATCTTATTTCTTTTGTTATGAAATTGTGCATTTGGTAAAATCATGTTTTATTTTCTTATTCTTTTACTTACTAATATGTATGAAGATGAATTACCAAAAAGCTTATTTATTCTTCTTTCATATTTATTCTATTTCCATTCTTTTTTTCTTGTTTTATTCATGTTTTCTTCATTCATAGCAAGAAATTTAGTAATACATATAAACATACTAGTTCTATATAAAAAAACATACTAGATCATACCATTTGCTTTACACTATGCCAAATAGATCCCAGTGCTTCCTTTTTATTTCAATAGATGTTTTTACTTATATTATCAATTCAAGATATATTCATTTATAACCTTATGGATGGGCTCCATTGTAATTTTTTTCTTTTGATTCTTGCATTACCAATAAGATAAACTTAATGAATAGTAAGTTATTCATTAATATATTTTTATTATATTCCATCATATTTTTCCTTGTTACTCTCTTTCTATTATATTATTATACAATATGTTCCCAAGATGTATTGTACGATCAACATTAAAACCCTTCTTTCATATCATTTGTACTCTTTTAGGCCTTTTTGAAACATTATTTGTATCATATGATATTTATGTACCATACGTTACTCTTGGAAATCTATACTATATTAACCAAATAGTCTTTTATTCAAACAATACTTGTTTTATTCTAATCATATTATTTAATGTTACTATAGTACAATACAATGATGTATAGTAACCATTGTTTAATTCAACGAACAATATAATTCTGCCACCCACATGTTGCCCATGAACTAACCATCATAATTTATTAATCTATCATACATTTTTCTTGAGAAAACAATTGTTATCTCACATTAACTTAGCATTCTATATGTTGTATGCCAATGTATCATACATTATGGTTGACTACACTTCTAAAGTAGAAAATAGCCATTCTTCTTTATAAATCTCGTATCAACTCTTAAAAAGATGAATGTGAGATATTTTTATTATTCTAGACTTAAAAACCCATTCAAATTCTCAAAATAGAATTACAAACTCTTACTTAAATAAGTTTTAGAGTTTTCAATAGAGAAGAAAAACACAAAAACATCATAACTTAATTATTAATGAATTATTTTCCTTAATCCCTTTTACAATAGCTTCTTATTCCTTTTCATTCCTCAATCTATCTTCCTTTTTCTTCACTAATGAGGTTATTTAATGGAAATTTGCTTGTAGCCTTATGTTCTTATTTCTTCTTTCTCATCTCTTTATGCACTTTTTCCTTCTATCCTCTTTATTACTTCTTGTTATCCTCTCTCTAATTCTTCTTTTTGATATCCCTCAAGTCCAACTCTCCCTCTTTCTCACATAACTTCTAGCTCCTCATGTTTTCTTCCCACGTAACTACACTGCCTAGCTTAAGGCACATCGTTACACTGATATATAATTTAATGATATATATATTATTAATTCTTAATATTTACTCCATAATTCATACAAATTTTTTATTTAAATTAAAAAATTTCAAACTAAAAATCAACAAATTTCTTTTATTAGGCTCTTTTTTGTAATATATTTACTTTGATATTTAAGACAACTTTTTAAATTTTTATATTTTTTAGATAATACTATAATATTATTATTATATTATAATTTTGAAACATAAATTTTACTTGACAATAAAGGATTAATTACAAATTCAATCTTTTTTTTAAAAAAGTAATATTTTATTGCATATGGAATATATTACATCATTAAGTGATATAATTTAATATTTGTACTATGCCTAATTTGATTCAATTAGTATGGATGAAGTGGAAGGATTTAATTTGTTTCACTAGCTAAATTAATCCTTTTGAGTGCGACATCTTTGTTTAATCAGATGAGCTAATGGGTTGTGATGGTATGAAAATGTTGCCTTATAATTACAATATAATAACATAATTACCACATAAAAACATCACACTCACAATTCCTTAGTACCCTTCATTGTAAAAGACCATAGTTATGTTTAAGTGAGGTGATATAAGGTAGTCACAACAATGAGAATAACCACTATTGAGAGTGGTGGAAGTGATGACAAGGGTTGGCGCAAGTTTTAAAGAAGAAAATGACAAAATAATAAGCATTTTCCTTGAAGTTAGAAAAATTTTGAAAGAATAAAAACACAAGAAAATAAACATTTTTAGAAAATATTAAATATCATAATTATTCCTCTGTGAGTTTTGAATAAGCTTCACTACATTTCAAATAATTATAAGAGGATTTGTCACAATTTACAATTAAATATCAAACTCATATAAGTTAAATCCTAATTTTTATAACAATACTTCAAGAGGATAAAGCTATGTGAATATAATCAAAATAAAAAGTGTTGAACGTTAAAACTACTATGAAATTCATTAGTATAAAGTTTGATAGCATTTGGAAATATTTTGTTATGATAAGAGTAAAAAATATAAAGAATTTGGGATTTAATTATTTTCTAACTACATGAAGAGAAAGAGATTTTTTTTTCCAAAACTTTATCAAATCAAATGATACTTTTTTCTAACATATACTATTCCCTTAATACAAGAGGATTATATAAAAAAACTTAAGAACACTATTTTTATATATTTTCTAAATGTTGTATTAAGTAGTAAGATAGTAGAAATTTAGCATATAAAAAAAATGCTTGTGGAAGAAATGGAAATGGATTAGAAAAATTAGGTGATAGTTTGAGAGAGTTCTCGAGTGATAACATTGTATTTGATCCCTTTGGTTCAATCTTTTTTAAAGGTGAAATTTTCTCTTCAAGATAAACCTTAATTATCTAAACCAAGGTAGAAGATATACTACTTAATGCATTGTTTCATATTCAAGTGGCAAGAGTTGTTTCTATTCATAGCTAAAAGGATATGTAAAGCATCCATTGACTTGCTTCTCAAGAATTCCTAAAAAAGAAGTTGAAAAAAAACTTTTTTAAAAAATAAGTGGCTTAAAATCACATGATGTGATTTAGTAGGAATCCTTGATGTAGTTTACACGATAACATCAAAGACAACATATATTAGACTACTAATTGCTGCTTTAATTTTAGTGATTGTATGAAATGATCTAAGAATTACATGAATCATTTCAAGAAAGTGTTTGAACCATAGTAAATTCTAAATAAGCTATTAAAGCATGCACACCAAGATGAATCTACTAACTATTAACATCAAAGGATGACATCGATGCATGTGTAGGCATGGGTTCATGCATGCATTTAAGAACATTGTAATGTCCAAAGTTGTCAACTAAGGGAGGATAAAATGGGGAACCATGAAGTTTCACCCATATCATCTTTTGGAAAGGTGGCATTAAATAGTAGAAAAAAAAGCTTCATTATATCTAAAAAGTACATGTTGGGATACATTGCCATTATAGAAATACTTGATGAAGTCTTAATTAGCAATTGGTAGAACATGAATCTCATGATCATAATGGTGAGAAAGAGTACAAATGGGTTCCACTTCTTTTCATATGTTTGTTTCTTAGCTTTCTTTTCTCTTGTCCCTTGGCATTATGTTTTAAGAAGATTTATAAAAAGAGGAGACTACAAGTCAATCACAAAGGCAACTTTATGTGATTTGTGATAAGATTAGTGTAAGAAAATAAAAGTTTAGTATGGGTAGTGATTAGGAAATAAAACAAGTGTTATGATTATCAATCAAGTTAGGTATGAAGGATGGAAGAACTTATTTCCCAGGGTTGGGCAAAAGGCTTTTAAGCAAAAGAGATCTTGACATGTTCGTCAAGAAGGACGAAGTCTTGGTTGACTAACATCCCATATTAGCATTACAAGAATAAAGGCACCAAACAAAGTTGATCGGGCAAGAGGAACAATTGAAAAGGCCTAGTTGAAGGGTGATAGAGAAGCATAAGAATCATAGTTCCCAAGCATTAACAAGAGAAAAACTCTGATGAGAGATCAAGTGATATTAAATAAGAATTTATTGAATTGGATATGAAGAATATTTGAAGAAATGGCTAGATGGATGTGAAGGCTATAAAAAGTCGACCAAGCACATCTACAAAGGTGAGATGTCGGTTGACTTGGGTAGAGATAATGTAACTATTGTATTAGTGAGTGAATAGAGACTTGGTTGGGAGGTAAAGTGCTAAACCAATTAACTTATTGCCTAATGTGGTGAGCTAATCAAGAGTTCTATTTTGGGCTTATATCCAAATGAAAGGGTGATCAAAAAATTAAAAAAGATAAAAATAAAAAAAAGTTGTTGCATTTATGTGCACGTGTCACTAAACTGGGTCACATACACTACACGTGATGGGTAGGTGAACCTACCCCTACATGTGTGGACGTGCATTGGTGGTCAACGGCCACACATGTCATGTACACTGTGGGTGCCATGTCAAGCCCCCACCTAACCAAGTACCATTATATAACAATATTATCATAAATTTACTTAGCTGTTACATCAAGTGAGGACAAATAACCAAACCAAAGGTAGGGACTCGACGGTAAGGCAAACACCAACTCCAAAATCTAAAATAGATATAGGCATGTTTTCAAAACATTTAATCACACTAAAACTTTTTTACTCTCACACATCTCTTGACAATGGCTCTTCTGTAGCAGCACCATTCCCATCTCTCAGTGTAGTTGTTCCATGGCCTGTGATGTAAGCACTAAATGAGATTTTATAAATCTCAGTAAATAAATTCACATCCAAGAAAATAAAAGGCATAACAAATACCATTAACAGTAAAGATGAATGTCATACATACATATAAGGTAATGCCAAATGAAAACCATAAAGAAATGCCAGTTCTTTATATGTGTATTATTATCGGGCCCAATTCCCTTTGACGCATTATCATCAATAAATGACCTCCAGCCGGCATCCAACCAAACACATAACACTAGGCAGATATCTGATCTGAAGATCGATACCCTGCAACACATGCTGGGCCTAGTGCCACCAGGCAGGTATGGTACCATACCCTGCAACACATGCTGGGCCTGGTGTAAATCATCATGGAGTCATAGCACATAATACCAGGCAGATATCTAATCCGAAGATCGATACCCTGCGACACACGCTGGGCCTGGTATAAACACTAGGCAGATATCTGATCCGAAGATCGATACCCTGCAACACATGCTGGGCCTAGTGGTGAGGATAATGTTCTCTGGGAATCCATTTTTACTATCATTTCCAATCGATATTCCAAACAATTATGCCATATCAAAAGACATTCTTTCCATATTGTTTCTTTCTTTTGATTTCATTGTCATACCATGTTATTTCTTTCTTTTCAATTTTTCATGCAAATGCATAAATAATCCACACCATAATATTCCTTTCTTTTTATACCATAAACATATGCAACAATCACAATTCTATAACAGCAAGAAAAACATGTAAAAATACATAATATTGTGCTACATCACAGGGTTAGGAATTTATCTACCTGAATTTGTTGTACCAACTGTCTTACTCACTTCTGCTTCTTCTTGATGTCCTACAAGCCCGTAAAATACACAAATAATTAATTTAAATATGCTTATTAGTCAAAAATTGTTTTCTAAAAGCTTTCCCAAACACACCCCAAAATAATCCCAAAAGATGGGCTTACGCGGCACTGAACCGCCCGCTGGACCGCGCGCACACGCTCGGCGCTGGACCGCGCGCGCACGCTCGGCGCTGGACCGCCCGCGCAGAAAAGCTTTCTAAAAACTTTTCCAAACGGCATTTTTCCCAAAATTTCCTTTCGCGGTGCTGGACCGCCGCTCCCAACGCTGGACCGGGCGTGCTCGGCGCGCTGGACCGCGTGTGCTCGGCGCGCTGGACCGCGTGCTCGACGCGCTGGACCGCGCGCGCTCGGCATCCGGTTCAGCAACGTAACCCGGTCCAAAGCCTGGACCGGTTCACGCCGCCCTCTTTCTCTCTCTCTCTCGCGTTCGGCGAAACCGAAACCTTTCGCCGGCGAAATTAGCGACCTCCGGCGTTTCCCGCCGGCCAAATCAACCCCTCTTGATCTCCGTCGCTCACCAAAAAAAAACCCTTACACAACCCCGAAGACGAAGCAAAATTTTTCTTACCTTGCGTATCTTCGCCGGCCGTCACTGTTGCAGGCCGGAAATTCTTCGAAGAGTACGGCGGCGACTTCCAAAATCTCGTCCCTAAGGAATTCTCGCTGCAGTCACTATTGCAGAACCTCGCACTCCGGAATCTCTCCTTGCAGCCGCATGCAGTCGAATTTTCGCAAACGTAATTCCCCCGATTAGCATTTATAAACGCTGCAGATACGTGTCAAACTCTCCCGAAGCAACGGCCAGGTGGCTCGTAAAACAGCTCTTTTGCATAAAACCCCTTATCAATTTTATATTTGCAAAATATATCCTCCGCCAATCGGATTTGAACTAAGCCGACATTTACAATTTACAGATCTATCCTCTACGTTACAAATTTATCCCAAATCTTCAAAAATTCATAATTTATTCATTAGAGCTCCGAAAATTACAAATTAAACATCGTTGGATTCGTCTCACAGAGTTCTTTCTATAAAAAAAATATAAAAATACAAATAAGAGAAAACTAGGGCTGTTACAATCTTCCCTCCTTACAAAAATTTCGTCCCGAAATTTAGAACAGTTCTGGATACCGACTGATCATATCTGTCTCTACTTCCCATGTAGCTTCTCTTTCTGTTTGACCGTGCCACAAGACTTTAACCATAGGAATAACCTTGTTTCTTAGCTTTTTCTCTTGTCGATCAAGGATCGTCACTGGTTTTTCTGGATAAGTCAGTTCTTTCTGAATTTCGATGTCTGGATCTATATAATTCACCACATGGGAGGGATCTGGAGTGTATCTCCTTAAAACTGAGACATGAAAAACATTATGTACTCCTGCTAACTGAGGAGGTAATGCTAGCCGATATGCCACTTGTCCAACCCTTTCTAGTATTTGAAAAGGACCAATGAATTTAGGTTTTAATTTTCCGGCCTTTCCAAACCTGATGACACCTTTTGTTGGACTTACTTTAATAAATACATGCTCCCCCTCTTCAAATTCGATCATTCGGTGTTTGATATCATAGTATTTCTTTTGTCTGTCCTGGGCTGCTTTCATTCTTCTTTGAATGGTTTTGATCTTTTCAGTTACTTCTTCCACAAATGCAGGACCCATCAAACTTCTTTCCTTCCCTTCGTTCCAACATAATGGTGATTGACATTTTCTACCATAAAGTGCTTCATATGGAGCCATTCCAATGCTAGACTGATAACTGTTATTATAAGCAAATTCTATCAGCGGCAAGTGACTTTCCCAATCTCCTCCAAAATCTAAAATACAAAGTCGTAGTAAATCCTCCAAAGTTTTTATAGTTCTTTCTGATTGACCATCTGTTTGAGGATGGAAGGCTGTACTGAACTTTAAACTTGTACCTAAAGCTTGATGTATACTCTTCCAAAAGTGAGAAGTGAATTTAGGATCTCTATCAGAGATAATAACCTTTGGTATCCCATGCAACTTGACAATTTGTTTTACATATTCTTGAGCTAATTTTTCAGCAGTATAAGTTGTCTTTATAGCAAGAAAATGAGCAGTTTTTGTCAGCCTATCCACAATTACCCAAATCGCGTCATGACCTACCGGTGATCTTGGCAATCCAACTACAAAATCCATTGCCACTTCCTCCCATTTCCATTCTGGTACCGGTAATGACTGTAATAATCCTCCAGGCTTTTGTTGTTCTCCTTTGACTTGCTGGCAAATTAAACACCTTTGAACCCAATTAGCCACGTCTTTCTTTAACCCTGGCCACCAGTATTGTTGTCTCAACTCTTGATACATTTTATTCTCTCCTGGATGTATGGAATATCGAGAATTGTGAGCTTCTTTTAGTAGTAATTCTTTGAGTTGCTGATGTGCTGGAATACATAATCTATCTTGAAATTGAAGTAGACCCTCCTGATCTAATTTAAAGTCAGAGACTTGTTCTTCGTGGACCTTTTGAATTATCTTTTGTAGTTATGGGTCTTCAGCCTGGTCTTCTTTAATTGACATCAACCAATCTGGTCTTACAGATAAGTGAGCTAGTAATATCGTATTTCTTTGTATTTCCGATTCCAATTGCAATTTGTCCATCTCAAAGATCACTTGTCTTTCTTCTGGGATAGTAGTTAATAAACTATTAGCACTAGCCTTTCTACTGAGAGCATCTGCCACCACATTTGCTTTACCTGGATGATATGTGATTTCCACATCATAATCTTTAATAAATTCCAACCATCGTCTTTGCCTAAAATTTAATTCCTTTTGAGTGAAGATATATTTTAAGCTCTGATGATCAGTAAATATTATACATTTAACTCCATATAAGTAATGTCTCCAAATTTTTAAAGCAAAAATGATAGCTGCTAACTCCAAATCATGCACAGGATAATTCTTTTCATGTGTTTTAAGCTGTCTAGACGCATAGGCAATTACCTTGTGATGTTGCATCAATACACAGCCTAGCCCTTGCAACGAGGCATCACTATATATTTGATAACCTTCTGTTCCTTCTGGCACTGCTAGAATTGGAGCTGTAGTTAATTTCTCTTTCAGTATTTGAAAGCTATTTTCACAAGCTGCATCCCATTCAAATTTTTTAGTCTTCCGTGTTAAATTGGTTAACGGTGTGACAATTTGAGAAAAACCCTTAACAAATTTCCTGTAATATCCAGCTAATCCTAAGAAGCTTCTGACCTCCGTCACTGTTGTGGGTCTTGGCCAATCGATGATAGCTGAAATCTTTTGTGGATCCACAGAAATTCCTTCTGCACTGACAACATGTCCCAAGAAAATGACTTTGGATAACCAAAACTCACATTTTGAGAATTTGGCATATAATTGGTTTTCTCTCAAAGTCTGTAGTGTTAAATGCAAATGTGTACCATGTTCTTCTAAGGATTTTGAATAAATCAGGATATCATCAATAAAGATAATGATAAAGTGGTCCAAATATTTCTTGAACACTCGATTCATTAAATCCATAAAAGTTGCTGGTGCATTAGTTAGCCCAAAAGGTAGTACTAAGAATTCATAGTGTCCATACCTAGTTCTGAAAGCTGTCTTTGGAACATCTTCCTGCTTGATTTTTAACTGATGATATCCAGATCACAAATCAATTTTTGAAAATACAACTGCTCCATGTAACTGATCAAACAACTCATCAATCCGAGGCAAAGGATATTTGTTCTTGATGGTGATTTTATTGATTTCTCGATAGTCCACGCACATACGAAGACTACCATCCTTCTTTTTCACAAATAAGATAGGTGCTCCCCATGGGGAGACACTTGGCCTAATAAATCCTTTGTCTAATAATTCTTGTAGTTGTATTTTAAGTTCTTGTAGTTCAGCAGGTGTCATACGATAAGGAGATTTTGAAATTGGCTCAGCACCAGGAATCAATTGAATTTCAAATTCAATTTCTCTATTTGGGGGTAACTCTGATAATTCTTCTGGAAAGACATCCAAATATTCTTTAACTACTGGTACTTCTGAGGGTTGACCAAATTGTCTATCCAAGTCCACAATGGAGACAAGACATCCAGCATATCCTTTCTTTAATAGTTTCCGAGCTTTGAGCATAGTTATGATAGGAATTTTTCTCCCTTGGCCAAAATAGATTATTTTATCTTCTCCCGGGATTGGGATTTCAATCCTCTTTTCATAACAATCTATTTTTACTTTATGTTCACACAACCAATCCATGCCAAGGACTATGTCAAATTCTGTCAAAGGTAAAATGTGTAGCAATACTGAGAATTGTTTTCCTCTGATGTCTATCTCATCTTCAATAAAATTTTCTACACTGATACTATTTCCATCCGGCATTTTGACTACTAATAGATCTTTCATAGAGTGTAATATGGCATTTATTCGTCTTGATGCAGTGATGGATATAAAAGAATGTGATGCTCCACAATCAAAAAGTACAGAAACAGGTAAGTAGTGAAACACTAACATACCTATATAATGATATCAATAGAGTGCATTAATGAATATAATAGAATACGAGGCTCCAAAATCAAAGAGTATATATAAAAAATATTTCTGTAACATGAGCATACCTATAATAACATCAGTAGAGTGTGGAGCATCCTGTGGAGTGATCGAATAAATACGTGCCTGTCCTCCCCTTCCTGTTGCTCCACCTCTAACCACAGCACCTGAAGTCGTCGTAGATCCGCGGCCTCTACCTCGACTTGCATCCTCCCTGACTCCACTAGTTGAAGCACCGACAATTTTTTGTTCAAATAATTTTGGACAATCTCGAGCAATATGTCCTAGTTCTTGGCCGGATAGACTCTGATCTACATTCTCCTCTATGCCATCTTCCATATTTTCCACATCTACTTGATCCATCTGAACTCCAACTAGCTCTGCTGGTGCTCGATTCATATGATCTGTATCTATTAGATCTTGAATAAGGAAAAGTTTCTTCTCTTGAAAAACTAGTACTGCCTCTTTTTCCTGTAAATCTGAATTTAGACTTTAGAGTATCAATTCTTTTCTTCTCTTCTTCTTTGCTAGTTGCCAACAAACTGAGTTCAAGCTCAACCGTGCGGGCATGCTCCAGTAACTCCACATAGTTTGTTGTTCGAACAGCAACTAAAGCTGCCCGAATTTCATCCCGTAAACCACGTCGAAACATGTAGCATCGTTGTTCTTCAAGTGTTACTAACTGGGGTACATATTTAGCTAGGTAGGAGAATTTGATTTCATATGCAGTAACTGATAGTTTTTCTTGCCTGAGATTATTCAATTCTTCCCTCATTTTGGCTTTGATTGACAGAGGCATATACCATTGCTCAAATTCTGTTGAAAAATCTTCCCAGGAAATGTCTTTCATTGGTCTGCTAGAAAATCGAAGTCGATGTCGAGAACTCCACCACAATCTAGCAGCATCTTTGAGTACCAAAATTGCCAAAGCCACTTTTCTATTATCTGGGCAAGAAATCCCTTCAAAGATAATATTTATTTGTTCTAGCCAGTTTTCAGCAACCATAGGATCCTCATCCCCAGCAAAAGAAGGAGGGTGCATCCGCTGAAATTGGTCAACCACTAAATCAATAGATGCCTCTTCTCTGTGACTACTAGTGCTTCCAATGGATCGTAACAAAGAGACTAAAGTTTGTGCTAATTCCTGCTGGGTATCTCCTTGTTGCTCTCTTTCTTTTTCCTTTTCCATATTTCCAGATTCAGATCTTTCCATGATGTAAAGGATATTGCAATCCTACAAAACCATATAAGTTATTTAACAACTGATATCTCTATGAGAAATAACACTACAGATGTAAATGCATATGCTGTGCTGGTGTCCTCACACTCATTTCCCACCTATTTCTAAACCAAAGCTCTGATACCACCTTGTCAAGCCCCCACCTAACCAAGTACCATTATATAACAATATTATCATAAATTTACTTAGCTGTTACATCAAGTGAGGACAAATAACCAAACCAAAGGTAGGGACTCGACGGTAAGGTAAACACCAACTCCAAAATCTAAAATAGATATAGGCATGTTTTCAAAACATTTAATCACACTAAAACTTTTTTACTCTCACACATCTCTTGACAATGGCTCTTCTGTAGCAGCACCATTCCCATCTCTCAGTGTAGTTGTTCCATGGCCTGTGATGTAAGCACTAAATGAGATTTTATAAATCTCAGTAAATAAATTCACATCCAAGAAAATAAAAGGCATAACAAATACCATTAACAGTAAAGATGAATGTCATACATACATATAAGGTAATGCCAAATGAAAACCATAAAGAAATGCCAGTTCTTTATATGTGTATTATTATCGGGCCCAATTCCCTTTGACGCATTATCATCAATAAATGACCTCCAGCCGGCATCCAACCAAACACATAACACTAGGCAGATATCTGATCTGAAGATCGATACCCTGCAACACATGCTGGGCCTAGTGCCACCAGGCAGGTATGGTACCATACCCTGCAACACATGCTGGGCCTGGTGTAAATCATCATGGAGTCATAGCACATAATACCAGGCAGATATCTAATCCGAAGATCGATACCCTGCGACACACGCTGGGCCTGGTATAAACACTAGGCAGATATCTGATCCGAAGATCGATACCCTGCAACACATGCTGGGCCTAGTGGTGAGGATAATATTCTCTGGGAATCCATTTTTACTATCATTTCCAATCGATATTCCAAACAATTATGCCATATCAAAAGACATTCTTTCCATATTGTTTCTTTCTTTTGATTTCATTGTCATACCATGTTATTTCTTTCTTTTCAATTTTTCATGCAAATGCATAAATAATCCACACCATAATATTCCTTTCTTTTTATACCATAAACATATGCAACAATCACAATTCTATAACAGCAAGAAAAACATGTAAAAATACATAATATTGTGCTACATCACAGGGTTAGGAATTTATCTACCTGAATTTGTTGTACCAACTGTCTTACTCACTTCTGCTTCTTCTTGATGTCCTACAAGCCCGTAAAATACACAAATAATTAATTTAAATATGCTTATTAGTCAAAAATTGTTTTCTAAAAGCTTTCCCAAACACACCCCAAAATAATCCCAAAAGATGGGCTTACGCGGCACTGAACCGCCCGCTGGACCGCGCGCACACGCTCGGCGCTGGACCGCCCGCGCAGAAAAGCTTTCTAAAAGCTTTTCCAAACGGCATTTTTCCCAAAATTTCCTTTCGCGGTGCTGGACCGCCCGCTCCCAGCGCTGGACCGGGCGTGCTCGGCGCGCTGGACCGCGTGTGCTCGGCGCGCTGGACCGCGTGCTCGACGCGCTGGACCGCGCGCGCTCGGCATCCGGTTCAGCAACGTAACCCGGTCCAAAGCCTGGATCGGTTCACGCCGCCCTCTTTCTCTCTCTCTCTCGCGTTCGGCGAAACCGAAACCTTTCGCCGGCGAAATTAGCGACCTCCGGCGTTTCCCGCCGGCCAAATCAACCCCTCTTGATCTCCGTCGCTCACCAAAAAAAAACCCTTACACAACCCCGAAGACGAAGCAAAATTTTTCTTACCTTGCGTATCTTCGCCGGCCGTCACTGTTGCAGGCCGGAAATTCTTCGAAGAGTACGGCGGCGACTTCCAAAATCTCGTCCCTAAGGAATTCTCGCTGCAGTCACTATTGCAGAACCTCGCACTCCGGAATCTCTCCTTGCAGCCGCATGCAGTCGAATTTTCGCAAACGTAATTCCCCCGATTAGCATTTATAAACGCTGCAGATACGTGTCAAACTCTCCCGAAGCAACGGCCAGGTGGCTCGTAAAACAGCTCTTTTGCATAAAACCCCTTATCAATTTTATATTTGCAAAATATATCCTCCGCCAATCGGATTTGAACTAAGCCGACATTTACAATTTACAGATCTATCCTCTACGTTACAAATTTATCCCAAATCTTCAAAAATTCATAATTTATTCATTAGAGCTCCGAAAATTACAAATTAAACATCGTTGGATTCGTCTCACAGAGTTCTTTCTATAAAAAAAATATAAAAATACAAATAAGAAAAAACTAGGGCTGTTACATGCCACTTACCATGCCTTACATGAAAGCATAGAATTTGTGCATGGGTGATGTCAAAGAAGTGCAAAAGTTGAGCGCAAGCAGGGCTTCTGTGCATAAGTGAGGGTTTTGGATGACTCAAAATTTACAAAATTTCAAAACTTTGTCAAAGGAAAAATGCATTTTTTATAATTAAAATATTATATTTTTTGTATTAAAATATTGTATCCAACCCTTATATAAAGGGATAAAAATAATGAATGAAGTAATCAAAACTTCTTAGAATGTGCAATCTTCTTATGGCAAAAGCTTTATTCTCATTATCCTTATTATTTTGTTCATTGCCATTATCCTACTTCAAAGTCTACTGTTGAGACTCTAAAAGAAAGGTTTGATGTTGAGAGCTTAGGGAGAGAAAACCTTGTAGACAGATCATATAATTTTATTATCAAAGCACTTTGATTCTATGTTGATGATTGGTGTAAAAAAGACATGAGTTGAGGAGTAAGTTGTAAAAAAGAAACAAGAGATTATGAAAGATTCAGTCAAGGTAATTGTGCTAACTATTTTGTCATCAAACTTAGAGGCACATATAAGTATATTAACACTACAAATATAACTGTTAATGGTGATGGCATTAAAAACCCATTTGCTCCCACCACAACTTTGAAAGAGAAACCACCAAGCAAAGAAAATGTTTCTAACTCAAGGACTATTGGAGAAAATGATGAGGAAACTGTCATCAATCTTGCATCATCAATACTTGAGAATCATTAATGCCTGTTCAAGATAGATGCTAAACTTGTTTTGTCTATTTATGATGGTATAGTGGATGCAAAAAAATTAGATACCTGATTAGAACAACTAGAGATCTATTTTTCTTTATATGATTACTCTTCATCTGACAAAGTAGCACATGGTTGATTAAAAATAATAAGCCATGCTTTGACTTGGAAAATGTACATTTAAGAATTGATTGAAAAATAAAAATAACACAGAGTCAATTTAAAAAATTAATTTTAGAAGAATTTTACCCATGGGTTATGTGGAGGAAAGGTGGAGGAAGTGGTATAGTTTATGATATCAATAAGGACAAGTGGGGTGGAGCTATATGACTAAATTTTGATAAGTCATAACATTATGGATATTTATTGATGAGACATAGACTTTAACTAAATACATCTCAAGTTTGTATTATTCTATTATTATAAAAACGAATCTTATTCCTTATGCAATCTTTATTACAAGGTAGCACTTTTGTGATGGCCATAAAAAAGAAGAATTAAAGTGAGAAACCAAATATAAGGAGTTCAAACATCAAGAGGATGGGCACTTATACAAAGAAGTGGCAAAATAAGAAAGAGTACTTCCAAAGAAAGAAGATCACAATCACAACAACACTCCATCTATAAGTGGGACTTAAAAATATTATACCCTTTACAAAAAGCAAAGTTACATATAGGAAAAATGTTTAATCTTGCACCTTATCTTTTCTTAGAGAAGTAAGCAAAATGGGAAAAATAAGATCCATGTTGTAACTATAATTGAGAAAATTCTTAAGGCTCCACAACAAATAGAAGAAAGTCTATCTCACTTGGTAAGGCCAAAAGAGCTCATTTAAGTAAAGAAGTTGGTAAATGCTATCATCGACATTAATAGTCAGAAGAATTTAATTTTTGAAAGCCTTGTAAAGAAACTCCACTTAGAAACTACTCCTTATCCATTATCGTATTCTCTGTTGTGGATTCAAAAAAACTTTGAAGCAAGAGTTGAATTACAATATAAGAAAAAATTCATAATCACCTAAGAATATATTGATAAAGTTGTCTATGGAGTAATGTTACTAGAAATTTTTCAAATCATATTTTGCTACTCATATTTGTTGGATCAAGACATTATTTACTATCATTGAACCCAATAGTATAATTCACAAAAAATGGACATGAAAATATTATAATACGAGATAAGGGAAAGTCAGCATTTGTATTGTTGTTTCTGGTCAAGTAAAGAGGTTAGTAAATATAAGTATAAATTATGTGTTATTATTAGTCTAATATGAGAAGCTGAATATTGGTTTCAAAGAATATGGTAATCTAGCCAGACAACTTCAAAAGATACTAAGAGAATTTTTTACACTATTTAGTGAATCCAAAGGGCTACCCCCAAAATGTGTTGTGGATATGATATTTAGTTTTTGTCAAATTCATTACTTCCAAATATAGTTATGTATTGTAACTCAGAAGTAAAAAATAAAGACATTAAGAAGCAAGTCATAGAGTTACTTGAGAATGGCATACTTAAGCCTAGTAATTCACCAAGTGGTTCTCTAGTAATCTAAATTCCTAAAAAGGATAGAGGTTGGCACATGTGTATGGATTATCAAGATTTCAACAAATTCAACATTAAGAAAAGGTATCCTCTATCAAGAATTGATAATCTCTTAGACCAACTAAAGTTTGTATAAGTATTCATAAAATTAGATCTCAGAGTAGGGTGTCATCAAGTACTTATTACTAAAAGGGATAAAAAAAATAACTTTTAAACTTGACAAGGATTGTATAAGTGGCTGATAATGTCGTTTGGGTTATACAATGCTCCAACAATATTAATGCAACTAATGAATGACATTCTTCACCCTTACTTAGAGGATTTTATGGTATTTTATCTTAATAGTAATCTCATTTATCATAATACACTCGAAGAGCATATAAGGCATCTAAGGAAGGTGCTTGACATCTTATAATCCTATCAATTAAAGTCAAATGAGAACAAATATGATATGCAAAGGAAACCCTTACATATTGAGGTTTTCAACTAGGTAATGTTGAAATAAGTAAAGATAAGGAGAAGATTAATGTAATTAAGAAAACAACATAGACTTCAAAATGCTATTAATGTCAAGTGTTTTCTTGGAGCATGTTAATACCTGAAAATCCTATAACTTATTATTCTGAATTTCTACAAGCAGAATAAAACAATTACCTAATTTATAATAAAAGTCTTCTTGCTTTACATGAAGCTATAAAACATTGAAGGCTATACATCCTCTAAAAATAAACCATAGTATATTCAGATTATCAGCCACTTCAATATTTGCAAACTAAATCAAAGCTATAATAAGCATGAAACTTGAAGTGGATGTCATATCTATAACAGTTGAACCTAATCATCAAATAGAAGAGTGACACTCATTACAAACTTATATATATGCCTTTTTATTTATTTTGTTATATACTTCACACTCTCTTATAACTATCTAGCTTATTAATCATCTCAACTTTCTTCTTTACTATAATAGCCATGTATTATTTATTATACCTCACATAGTAGATGTTGTCAACTTTCCTTGTTCATTTATTGTACATTATAGTTAATGTACAATAAGTCTAGCATAACTCATCACACAATCACCCCAATATACCACACATTCACTATTGCTTGCATAGCTTCTTAACTAATGTATTGTATGTTGAAGCTAACATATAGGGTGTACACTTTAATGTATAATACACCCCAACATATCATATACAAACCCCTACAATCATTGCCTTCTTATTCATGTATTGTACGCTGAAACTAATGTCTAACATATCTAGTTCAAGGTATCAAATTGACTTCAACACATCATACGAAGACTCTCTTCCCCATATTATCTTTTAACTCACATATTGTACTTTATAACAAACATGTGGTATATCAATTATCAGACAAATATGTGAACTCCAAAAACTTTAGATTTTTTCCAAATTTCAATTCAAAACTTGTTTGAAATCTTAAAACCAAAGTCCTAGCACTCAAAATAAGGTAAGATCCTCTCTAATTGCATGTAATATAACTAAATTATTAAAGAATCTCAATTCTTCTTGTTACCTTTATTGAATTTTCTCTCCTTTATTATTTCATTTATTTATTATTATACTTCTTGCTTCCTTTCTTGATTTCAACAATTTCACTCCAAGTCTCTTTAAAAAATTACCAATTTATTCTTCATCATTTCCAAAATGACAAATTTGTCTTTTCTTTCAAAAATTTGTAACAAAGAAATCAAACCTCAAAAATTTGCAAACTAAACATCTAAATTCTTCTTAAAGAGTTCTACCCAATAACATGGTTTTAAAATTTTGTCATACTTTTAAAAAAAATCATCAATGGGCTCACTTTTTAGTTATAATTAAATAATAATATTTTAATTCATACCAAAACCAAATTTAAAATATTTATTTTATTCCCTCAAAGTACTCATGTCAATATTAATATTATCATAATTTTAGTGCTTATTACATATATATGAAGCAAAACACTATGATGTTACAATTTTTTTACCTTATAAGAAATTCATTCTATAATGTTATAAAAGTTTTGAAAGCTTCTCCATCATATATAATTCTATTTCCTTAATAGTTTCTCATTATGTTTGATCTAGTCATAATACCTTAACAATCAATATCATTTTATTTCTTAATATCTTCTCCTTATTATCCAAAATTTATTGTATATCTCTATATAATTAAGTCTGGTTGAATTTCAATATCATAAGCCTTGTAACTAATAATATGAGAAAGATTTGAATATAACTTCTCTGAGATGAGACGTAAAATGCATTATAAATGCTAAATAATTGTGATAGTAAAGCTACATGGATTGCCACCAATCCAACTCTTTTTAAAATCTATAATTGACTAATAAATTTAAATTTTTTGTCTTTTCAAATTGTATTATGCACTTGTTGAAGTCATTTTGATAAACATATGCTCACTTTTTTAAAATTTCAATTTCATATATTTCATGATAAAATAATTCTTTTTGATCTTAAGCTTTTTTTAATCTATCTTAAGCAATTATTATTTTATAAGTGGCTTCATTAACAAATTCAATACATACTATATACTTCTTTTCTTACTTCCATGCCAATATAAAAGCTACTAACACTTTCTTCTATATCAAGCTTGAAATGGTATCACATCA